>BSBK01001753.1:505000-885000 GCA_027943335.1 Chamaecyparis obtusa
CCATGTTCTTCATAAAATGCATAAAACTTGTCAGATGTAAACTCTTCACCTATATGTGATCTCAAGCATTTCAATATTTTTTTGGATTCTATCTCAACTAGTATCTTGAATATTTGAAATTTCTGAAAGGATTCTAATTTTTCCTTAAAAAATGTAACCCACATCATCCTTGATCGGTCATCAAAAAATAGTATAAAGTATCTATCACTGAAGTAACTTCTTATATTAGTAGGACCACATAGATTTGTATGCACTAAATCCCACAATCCATTTGAATAATATATCTTATTCTTGAAAGTAGAGCTAGTTAGCTTTCCCAATTTACATTCTTTGCACATATTGTTAGGATTTAATAGCTTAGGCAAATATCTCATAGCATGAGTACTTCTAATCTTCACCATATAATCAAAGTTCACATGACAAAGTCTTCTATGCCATAACAAACTATCATCAATCTTAGAAATCAAATATTTATTCTCAATAGTTCTCAAGTAAAATAGATTACCAGTAGTTTGTGTACCTAATGCAATAATATTTCCTATACTTCCAATGATTTTGCAGATTCCATTCATGAATTCCAATTTGTAACCTTTATCTAAACACTTCCCAACACTCAACAAGCTATGACTTAAACCTTCAACATACAAGACATCATCGATATTTTTTTTACCATTACGAGTAAGAGATCATTTTTCGTTAATCAAGAAAGGAGCATTGTTACCAAATCTACCAACACCTCCATCATAGTCCTCAAGCTTCACAAACTTATCTTTATCACTAGTCATATTATGTGAGCATCCACTATCAATAACCCATTCATATCTTTTAACAACTCTTGAAACCAATTCTTTTTCTTCATTAGGATTATCTTCTTTAATAGAAATTAATGAAATTTATTCCTCACTAGAAATAGACTCATCATAAGTTACACCTTCTTCAGTAACATAAAAAATATTATGACCCGTAGAATGATATTTCTTAGATTTGTCTCTAACATCCTTGTAATTCTTGTTCAGACATCTAGATGCAATATGACCAATCTTATTACATTTGAAACATTTCAAAGGTAATCTTCCTTCATACTTATTGGAGACCTTAGGTGGTCTTCTTACAATCAAGGCTTCAAGTTTATCAATCTTACTTTCATCTTCCATGATCTCTTCCCAATCCCTAGCATAGTGTTTGAATTTCATCTTTGTAGAGCTTTCTCCCTGGTCATAGTTGGTCACACTATCTTTGAATGTAGTTTCAACCTTTGAAAGTTCCTTACTTAGTGAAGTCATCTCATAAGAATAGAGTCTTCCATCCAAATATTCTCTTGAAATAGGTCTTATGGTTATCAATTATTCAATAGAAACAACCTTCTCACTGTAACATGCATGCAAAGATCTCAAAATCTTATCAACAACTACATTATCTATCAAGGATTCTCCAAAACATCTGATTTAACAAAAAAGATCATTCACTCTTTGCAAATAAACTAAGGCAAACTCTCCTTCACTCATTTTTATGTCTTCATATCTAGATTTTAGTCCTTGTAACTTAGCTTTATTAAAATAAGTATTATCCTCATAAATAATTTCTAATTTTGTCCATACCTCATGTGTGGTCCTTAATTCGTAAATGTGTGAATATTCTGGATCTAAGAAGGAACTGATCAGTGACTCTCTTGCTAGCTGATACCCCTAAAAGATCTATTTTGTTGTCATTAGTTATTTTAAAGTCATATTGGTTTTCATAGTCATTCAATAAAGAAGGTTAGTCAAGTCGGTAAAGGAAGAGACCATTTCAGTAAAAGGGAATGAGGAACAGGCACTGAGAAAGGTAAGGCAAACATTGAGCATCAAGCATTTATTGAGTTACAATAGTTACTGAGCTAAGAGTATACATGTTACTGAGCAGAAAAAAATGTATTACCGAGTAGCACGGGCCGACATCGTAGATAGATTAAATTTGGACACCAAGCATGAAATGTTTTACATATCTCAAGGAGATTGATTGATAAAGAATTGAATATTTAAACATGGTGATTTTGTATGATTACAAGGTAAGATCCACCAATGAAAATTAAATGTAATATATGCATTAGAGATGTAATCATTGGAGCACCATTTAAGGAGATGAATCAGAAAAATTTCCACTGCTTCTAGATTGAGTATAAAAGGATTATAGTATGTGAAGATTAGAGAGAGAGAGAGAGAGAGAGAGTAGGTGAGTTAGAAGAGATAAGTGTAAAGGTGATGAGGAGAGAAACCACCGAGTAACAAAGTAGTAAGAAAAGAGTTATGAATGTGATTTAGAGTTGAAGCTACCAAGTATAGAAGTGAAATTGTGAGTGAAATACAAATGAGGTAAACTGTTATTAAGCATATTGAGTCTGATAAGCATGTGTTGATGCAATATTATAGATGGTTTTTGTTATTGATTATAGTGTAATCAAAATTGTAAAAGATCTTAACCGAGTAGCCCTAATAGGTCTTAAATTGTAAACCCTTTAACAAGGTACATCTCTTAGATTAGAATTGTAAAATCCTTTAGCAAGGTAGACTGAATAAGTCTTTATACTCTTAGTAGGGTAAATACTCTTAACAGGGTAAGCTTGTTAGAATAACTGAGAGGGGGCTGAATCAGTTATCCACAGTCCTAATCACAAAATGTATAACCAAAAACAATTTACTAAAACTTCTGCAGCTCGGTAAACTAAAATAGTATTTTGTCTGTGCTTTTACCGATTACTAGTTAATAACATATAATGATTACCGATCAAATCTAGTATGCAACATGTAAAGTATGATAACAAAAAATCATCACAATCAACACATAACATAAGATATTTAATGTGGAAACCCTGTGAAGGGAAAAACCACCTGGGACCGGCAACCCAAAAATTGTTCACTCTTCTAAAGTGAGGTCGATGAAGACCTAACCCTGTTAAAGGTTACAAACACACTGTGAGGTGTGACCTTGTTAGAGGATTTTAGACCAACCATTATCATCCAACCAGCATTCACTATGGGGTTGACAGGATAACAAATGTACACTCTATGAATGACATTACAAGACTTTCTAGTCCACTCTGTTAAGAGATTTCTCTATTTACAATGGTTAAAATGTAACAGTAGTTGATCTAATCACAACACAACTTTAATTGTAGATTATAAGATCTATGTTAAGCTCATTCAAATCCTCTGATCAATATTTCAATTATGTTTCAATCAATGTTCAATAACTTATTATCTCTCGGTAATAGCTTTCTAACATTCGATAATCTCTACAGTTCGGTTCTCCTTAACTAGTCTGATCAGGCATGCATGAAGCTTGTTCACATGATATCTTCTGTAGTCTCCTTCTTTTAGCATGATTTCATCATGAAATCCAATTCTCTTAAATAGATGAGTAAACCATTTTATTTCCATTCATCATATTTTGCCGCTTAATCTCCTTTGTTGATTTTGCCTCTTAAACCTTCCTCGACTGATGTGTCAGTAACATGTTTTGTTTCAATCCATTAGATCTTCTTCAAATTATGTTAGCTGTTGATCTTCATAACAAACATTATCATCTCTAATTTTGAGGTATTTTACAGCTCATCAACTTTTGTTGGCTAAACTAGTCATTTAGTTCTTTTCTTCTGCTTGGTTAACAAAGAAATGTGTTAGTGAACACAAGCTCAGTTTGTATTGTGATTGGTATACACTACATTGCGTTAGTGTATACTAAAATGGTTCATTAACTGACAACATTGCCTTGTGTATTTTTCTCTTATCCTTCATCATAGATGAATGCAACATATAATCAAGTCAATAACATAAGGTCATAGACTCATCCATAAGTTACCCAATGTATTCCTTATCCTTATCTATCATATCCATCTTCCTCATGTAGATATATTTGTTCTTCATCTCTTTTCTTCTTCTTTAACAGATGTTTGGGTATAGTAACTTACAAGATAAGTACTGTCAAAACTAGTTGACATTAATGACAACATATTACTGATTTAATCATCTTACATATATAATCAGAAACTCAGTGATCTTAAATCATAGTTCTTCAAGTTATACAATGTATTCAAATTAGTTGTAGTTCATCAATCTCTCCCTTTGGCATTGATGGCAACACAAGCAATATGAAATATGCCATACACATACCAAACATGTATTCTGCAACTATGTTAACAAATGTTGTAATGGTACAAGCTCTCCCTAGCTCAATATGTTTAATCACTACATTACATAAAAGAATTTACAAGTGTAGACTAAGTTCTATAGATATGATCTTTTTAGCTCCCTTTTCTGTATCTCTCTTTCTTTTTCTTTGGCTCCATATTCTTCATATTGATCTCTCTCCCTTTAACAACAATGCCAAATAACAATACAAACATACAACTTTGTAGTAGCCATATAACTCTCAGTTGGTTGGTGCATTCTCTGTATCTCAGTATACTATTATGAAAATCAGTTCTAGTACTTCAACCTTTCACAACCTTAGATAGAAATCCAAAGTGTGAACTCTGCTACATCAACATGTATGATATTCTGATAAGATTAGGCTGATGCAACTTCCAGATCACCTTAGTAACCAATAGACAGGGGATGGACCCCAAGTCTAGTCCTCAAGTATTCATATGTATCCTTCGGTAGAGGCTTTGTAAATATGTCAGCAAGTTGTTCTTTTGATGTAACAAATTCTAGATTAACTTGCTTCTCCTTTACTTGTTCCCTTAAGTAGTGATACTTAATTGATATATGCTTTGTTTTAAAGTGCATCACCAGATTCTTTGAAATATTAATAGCACTAGTATTATCACAATATATAATCACCAGCTCAGTGATTACCTCATTCATACCTTCTAACACTTGCTTGATATATGAAATATTTGAATAGTTAGTAGCAGAAACAACATACTCTACTTTAGCTATAGACTGAGAAATGCAAGCCTATTTCTTACTTGTCCATATAACAAGCCTTTCACCAAAGAAGAATGCTTCTTTGGTGGTACTTTTTCTATCATCCACATTTCTAGCCCAATCAACATCAGTGTACACCTTCAGTTCAAACTTGCCTTTCTTAGGATACCACAGTCCATAATCTTCAGTTTTCTTCAGGTATCTTAATATTCTCTTTGTAGAAACCATGTGTGACTCTCTAGGGTTTGCAAAAAATCTAGCAACTATTCCAACAACATGTGCTATATCAGATCTATTGTGAACTACATACATTAACTTACCAATCATGGATCGATACAGTGTCTGGTTTACCTTAGTAGTTCTATCTTCTTTAGTCAGTTTACATCCAGTAGCCATCGGTGTTCCCATAGGTTTAACATCTTCCATTCCAAATGTCTTCAAGACTTTCTTTATATATTTAGATTGTGTGATGAATATACCAATTGAATCACTTGTAAGCCTAGAAAGAACTTAATCTCTCCAAACATAGACATTTCAAATTCACTTTTCATTTCATCAACAAATGACTTACAGATTTGATCTTGTCCTCCAAATATTATGTCATCCACAAATATCTCATCAATCAAGATAGTATCATCAGAATTTCCTTTCATGTACAGATTATTGTTCTCACTTGTTCTAACAAATCCAATACTCAACAAATAGTTATGTAGCCTCTCATACTAGGCTCTTGGTGCTTGCTTCAAACCATATAAAGCTTTATGTAGTATACATACCATATCTTTGTTTTCTAGATCAATGAACCCTTCAAGTTGTTCTACATAGAATTCTTCTTCAAGTATTCCATTCAGAAAATCTAATTTGACATCCATTTGGTAAACTTTGAACTTTTTGTGTGCAGCATATGCAAGTAACATTCTGACTCCTTCTAATCTAGCAATAGGTACAAATGTCTCACCATAATCTATTCCTTCCTCCTGTGCATATCCCTTGCATACTAACCTAGCTTTGTTCCTTGTTACCTCTCCATTCTCATTAAGCTTGTTTCTGAATATCCACTTAGTACCAATAAAATTCTTGTCCTTAGGTCTGGGTAGTAAACTCCAAGTTTTGTTCTTCTCTATCTGTTCTTCTCTATCTATTCTATTTCCTCTTTCATTTCATTAACCCATTCATCATTTTCTAATGCAGCTTTTACATTCTTTGGTTCATAATCATGTTCGCATGCTAGCTTGTCTGTTTCCAATGATTTGTGTCTCGGGATGATGTCTTCTGACAAATTTTTCCAGTATCTGATCTCTCCTTTCTTGTTCATCTTGTGCAGGTTCATTTTCTTTCTCAGTGGATGCTTCTTGCTCTTCGATTTCTCTTTCTTGTTCCTCAGTATTGTTTTCCTATTGACCAATTGTCACCGTCTACTACATCGGTAGGTACTTTGGTTGTTCAATGTAACTGAATCTACCATAGTCTTCTGGTTCCTTTGTGCTTTCCTCTGCATTCTTATCATCAAAATCATCAACTCTAACATTAGTACTTTTAATCATTTTATTAGTTACTTTGTTAAGATACATGTATGCTTTACTTTTAGTGGAATATCCCAAAAATATCCCTTCATCACCTTTTGAGTCAAACTTCCCATTTCTTTCATCTTTTAGAATAAAGAATTTACTTCCAAAAATCTTGAAATAACTTAAAATGGGTTTGTGACCAAATCATAACTCATAGGGTGTCTTATTAGTGTCCTTCTTCATTTGTACTCGGTTCAGAACATAAACAGTTGTGCTGATAGCTTCCCCCCAGTATGTCTGAGCAACATTCTTTTGTAACATCAGTGTTCTTGCATAGTCAATGATTGACCTATTCCTCCTTTCAACTATTCCATTTTGTTGTGGTGTCCTTGGTACAGAGACCTATCTTTAAATACCATGCTCATTACAAAAGTTAGTAAATTCAGCAGAAATAAATTCACCACCTCGATCAGATCTTAAGCATTTCAATTCTTTACTAATTTCTTTCTCAATGTTTTCTTTATACCACTTGAACATCTTAAATGCCTCTGATTTTTCTTTCAAGAACATGACTATCATTAATCTAGTATAATTATCAACAAAAAGAATAAAGTATATGTCTCCATAGTAACTTTGAGTTCTCATAGGACCACATAGGTCAGTATGCACTAACTCAAGTAATTTCTTTGTTGAGTAATCTTTGCTTTTGAAACTAGATTTTGTCATTTTACCTTTTTGACATTCATGACACATAACATGATCAGGCTTAGATAAGTTAAGTAGACCTCTAACCTTTTTCTTTTTACTGATCTTAATCATGTTATCAAAATTCACATGACATAACCTCTTATGCCACAACTATGCATCTTCATCTTTCATCATTAAACAAGAAGACTGATCATTATCAAGATAAAATAGATTACCTCTTGACTGTGTTCCAGTTCCAATAAGTCTTCCTCCATCATCATATATCTTCACTTTCTTTCTCTCAAAAGCAACTCGGTGGCCTGAATTGTTTAGTTGTGCCACAGTTAGCAAATTATAGTTTAGACCTTTTACCCAATAAGCATTATCACATCTAATTTTATCATTTATCATTAGGGATCTTTTTCCTCTAACCATATAGGGTGCATCATTACCCACTCTAACAGATCCTCCATTGTGTTCTTCAAGATGATCAAATTTCTCTTCATCACTAGTCATGTGATGTGTACAACCACTATCTATAATCCATGTATCATTCTTATTAACCTTAGAGATAAGTGTTGTCTCTACATACCTCTCATCTTTCTCTGAATCATCCTTCATTGCAACAAATACTACCTCCACATCTTCATCAATGTCAGTATCGGTGACATCTTCTTCTACAATGTAGCACACCTTCTTGCCTTTATCAATATTGTCTCGGTTGTCTCTGTTGTAGTGTCAGTAACTTCTGTTGCCTCTTCTCCCATAGCTTCCTTCACGAGATTAGTCTTTGTTTCTATCATCATCTTTCCTGTGTGGACATCTAGCAGCAATATGACCAACCTATTTACAATTAAAGCATGCTAAAGGTAATTTACCTCTATACCTTCCTTTACCTTTAGGTAACCTTCTGGCCATAAGAGCTTCAAGTTCATCAAGCTCATCATCAGTATTGCTATCACTATCATCATTCTTATTTCTACTACTAGACTTACCAATCTTCAAAGAAGACATAAAAGTAGATTCAACAGATGGTACAACACTATTATCAAAGTTATTCAGTTCAAAGGTTGTAAGATTACCAATCAGATTATCAAGAGTAAGGTTGTTACCAGATGCAGACCTTGTTTCATGAATTGCAGATATTCTAATTGCATAAACCGAAAATAAGGTTCTAAGAACTTTTCTTACCACTGTCTCTTCATCAATAACACCATCAGATGCTCTAATAGCAATTACTACCTCTTTCAATCTATTTGTATACTACATAATATTTCCTCCTTCCTTCATCTTCATATCATCAAATTTTTCCCTTAAGCTTTCATCTCTGACTCTTTTGACATTCACATCACCACTATAAACTTGAGAAAGTTTATCCCACATACCTTTGGCAGTAGTGAAATTTTTAATATCTTCAAATTTTGCATCGGTACAGGCAACAACAATCTCCATCATAGTAACATTATGTTCATGCCTATCTCTTAGTTGATCAAGGGTCAAGGGACCAGTGGGCGGTACAATGTAGCCATTTTCTATTAGTGTCAAGGCATAATTCCCAATTCTAGATACATGCAGCTTCATTCAGCTTTGCCATACTATGAAGTTATCCTTGTTTAGCTTTGGCACTTCCCTCTTATACATTCTGAAATCTTTGTGCTGAAGTCCTTAAAACTCTGTTCCAAGAAACCAATGCTCTGACACCAATTGTTAGAATAACTAAGAGGGGGGTGAATCAGTTATCCACAGTCCCAATCACAAAATGTATAACCAAAAATAATTTACTAAAACTTGTATATCTCAGTAAACTAAAATAGTATTTTATCTATGCTTTTACCGATTACCAGTTAATAACATATAATGATTACCGATCAAATCTAGTATGCAACATGTAAAGTATGATAACAAACAATCATCAAAATCAACACATAACATAAGAGATTTAATGTGGAAACCCTGTGAAGGGAAAAACCACCTAGGACCGGCAAACCAAAAATTGTTCACTCTTCTAAAGTGAGGTCGGTGAAGACCCAACCCTGTTAAAGGTTACAAACATAATGTGAGGTGTGACCTTGTTAGAGGATTTTAGACCAACCATTATCATCTAACCAGCATTCACTATGGGATTGATAGGATAACAAATGTACACTCTATGAATGACATTACAAGACTTTCTAGTCCACACTGTTAAGAGATTTATCTGTTTACAATGGTTAAAATGTAACAACAGTTGATCTGATCACAACACAACTTCAATTGTAGATTATCAGATCTATGTTAAGCTCATTCAAATCCTCTGATCAATATTTCAATTCTGTTTCAATCAATGTTCAGTAACTTACTGTCACTCAGTAATAGCTTTCTGACACTTGGTAATCTCTACAGTTCGGTTCTCCTTAACTAGTCTGATCAGGCATGCATGAAGCTTGTTCACATGATATCTTCTATAGTCTCCTTCTTCTAGCATGATTTCATCATGAAATCCAAGTCTCTTAAATAGATGAGTAAACCATTTTATTTCCATTCATCATATTTTTTTGCTTAATCTCCTTTGTTGATTTTGCCGCTTAAACCTTCCTCGGCTGATGTGTCAGTAACACATTTTGTTTCAATCCATTAGATCTTCTTTGAATTATGTTATCCATCGATCTTCGTAACAAACATTATCTTCATCTCTGATTTTGAGGTACTTTACAGCTCATCAACTTCCATCAGCTAAACTAGTCATTTAGTTATTTTCTTCTACTTGGTTAACAAAGAAATGTGTCGGTGAACACAAGCTTAGTTTGTACTATGATCGGTATACACTACACTGCGTCGGTGTATACTAAAATGGTTCATTAACCAACAACACTACCTTGTGCATTTTGTTCTTATCCTTCATCATAGATGAATGCAACATAATCAAGTCAATAACATAAGGCCATAGACTCATCCATAAGTTACCCAATGTATTCCTTATCCTTATCTATCATATCCATCTTCCTCATGTAGATATATCTATTCTTCATCTATTTTCTTCTTCTTCTACAAATGTTTGGGTATAGTAACTTACAAGATAAGTACTGTCAAAACTAGTTGACATCAATTACAACATATTATTGATTTAATCATCTTACATATTTAATCATCAACTCGGTGATCTTAAATCAAAGAACTTCAAGTTATACAATGTATTCAAGTCAGTTGTAGTTCATCAAAGCTATCAGAAATAGCTAATTTTGTAGGTCTAACCAAGAAAGTTTTTTACTATAGTATTGAAGTGTTGTGGGTGTCCTCCCCACCGTATTTTTTTCCTCTTACCAAGGATTTTTGTGAGACCAAAAATCATGGTGTTATAAGTTGTGTTTCATGATTTTGATGTATATGTTTATGTTGATATATGCATTTTTTTCTATTCAGTGAATGGTTAGAAAGGTAGATAAAAAAAATTTGGAGTACTGATTCACCCCTCCCCTCTTAGTACTTAGCTTTCCATAATTAATTGAACAATTGGTATCAAAGAAGACTCTCTTATTTAGAATTTTAACTACTTGAGAGGAAAGATCTGAAGAGATGGAAAGCCATAGGTATGAGAAGGTGATTGATAACATGAACATGGAACTAAAGTTTGCAAATGAACAGATTGATGAAATAAGAAAGAAACTGAAGCATTCACTTAACAAGAGAAAGAAGCTAGCCCATCAATTGAAAGATACACAAGATTAGGTTGAAGAACTTGAAGAAAAATTAGAGGGAAGTTTTTCTGATGAATCTAAAGCTTCCATATCAGAATTGATTGAAAAGAACAAAAACCTAACTGATCAAGTAAAAGCCTAGGAAAGAGAACAAGAAGCTCAATTGGTAAGAATGTGTGAAGTCCTAGAACAAAAGGGAAAAGATGAAGATGATAAAAGAATAATTGAATTTGAGAGAAGGAAAATGATTGCAAGGTTGAATGAGAAAGATATGGAGATATAGAGGTTGACACAAAATCACTACAATTTGACAGATGAACTAATCAGTGCTAATCAGGAGATTGCAAGGAAAGTTGAAGAGATTATTGGACTAAGATCAAAAGATGAATATTTGAAGAATGAACTAAAATCTAAAAAGGATACAAATGAAGTTTTGAAAAGAAATGAAGAAACACTAAGAATACTAGATGAAGAACTTAGAGGTTGGAGACAACCGAGAGATACTACTGGACTTGGATTTACTAAAAACAACACTTCCAAGAAGGGATAGTCCTCAAATCAATCAGCCAACTGAGATAATGCTACCGCACCAAAGATAAAGAAGCCTACTTGTTATCATCATGTAAAATTGGTTCATACAGCTAATGCCTGCAAGAGAAAAAGAGGTAAGCCACCGAGCATTCCTAAATTTGATGGTTATTGTTACAATTACAATAAGTATGGTCACAAAACATTTGAGTGTAGATCAAGGATTGCTAACAATACAAGGAATCCAAACTTCAAGGGTTACTACAATAACTACAATAGATATGGTCACAAGTCTTAAGATTGTAGGTCACAAAGGAAGAAGATGAAATGGGTACCTAACTAAAAGATTACTACAAACAAGCGACAAGGCTCAACTATACCATGGGACTACAATACAAGAATTTCATGTACTGCATATGGGAGGTTTGGACATATTGTTGTAAACTACATTTTGATGCATGGAAGGAACTAGAAGGTAATGGATAAATCTTGGAATGGCTTGTTTTCATTGTCACAAGGTCATTCACTTAGCCAAAAATAGTAGGTACCGAGCCAAACCTCCAACCGAGGAAAACCCAAATGAAATTGTTCAAGTAAATGTTGAAGAGATAAGAGATTAGATGAATAAAACATGGAGAAGAAAGTCTCAAGATGATGGAATTAAACTTGGAACAATTGATGACACCTCATCCTCCAGATTAGGTGCACCTATCTTCACCTAATTGGTCAAAGGTATGTGTAGGAACTGAGAACTAAAATTCAATCTTAAATCAGTTCCTAACATTTGTGAAAAGATCCATATGATCATATTTAGATGCATTTGGATATATGTTGTCAAGTTAACATTTCATGATTTGATCAGTAAGAGAATGTGTTATTTTGTTTCATTCGGTGAAAGGAAGTGTATTTGGTAATCGGTGAAAAGGGACTCGATGACAGCATTAAATGCTAAAATTATAGCCATTGGAAACCTTAATTAAGAAAAAGGTATAAATAGACCCTTTGTTATTTCATTTTTTTCTTTACATTTTTTAGAGTAATTGAGCACTTTGTGGAAATGAGTCCTCTGAGAGCATTTGAGTGATCAGTTGAGCATATCTAAGCATAATCGAGTAATTTCTAGTGTTTTCCCAAGTTATGAAAGAACAACTGAGTTGATATTCAAATGAAACCCTATAGTCAAGGGATTATTTTTGTGAAGCAATGGCACCCAAAGTTAAAAACCCTATTGTCGTGGAGAAGGCTGATCCATTCAATCCATAGTGTAAGCTACCACGAGCTATAACCATTGAACACAATAAGTTAGCAGCCCTATCTTCGATCCCTTCAAGATTAATTTTGATTGAAGACATTTGTGCCTTCATCCATTGCAAGATCAAAGAGATTTTCCAAAATGACATTTATACATCCTACTAGAATCTATGTGTAAATGGAAAGCTAAAGGAAAAGCATATCCACTTGGAGACCAAGGGTTTGATGCATGCACTGCATGTACAAAGTATATTTAAATTAGAATGGATGAGAATTATGTTAGCCAAGTTCATGACCAATTCATGTGGCTTGATGTACCAGTCAAGATTACAAAGGATGTGTTACATATTGTGATTGGTTATCTAATCAGTGATATACTGAAAGCACACAAGCAAACTAACAAAAACAAACCATGTGAGATGACACAAGAAAAATAGGATGGAAGAGGTCCAAAATTGTCTACCATTGATGATCCAAAATTGAGATTTGAATGTAATGTCATTTCCTACATAATCTTTCAATCATCCCAAGTAGATAGTGTACCATGTGGAGTTGTGGACATAGCCTACAAAATAGTCAATAAAGATATGAAGATCAATTATGTGAGCCAAGTTGGTGAGTTTCAAGATTCTCCAAAGAATCTTCCAAATTTCTCTCAAGGTCTCCCAAAGATACTCTCAACCAAGATCAAAACTAAGATCCAACCTACTCAAGTAGGCCAACCAAGGGTCAAGTCCCAAGCTCTCACCTTTACCAAACTCCACACCATTCAAGTGCTCAAACTAGTCTCATTGCTTCCCATTGTGTGTCCACATTATCCAAGGGTTTTTTCTTACTTAAAACATCTAAACAATAATTTTCATTCTTTCTTGAAGGTTTTTTTGAGCCCCAACTCCAAATCCCTCATTCTAGGCTTAAATCCTACTAGCCATCACTAGTGATTGTTTCAAGCTTAGCTCCTTAACTTTCCATAAAAATTGTTGAATAAATTAGGTTTTCAAATACCCTTTTGGGAGTTTTAAAAGATATGTCAAAATTGGGTATAGGTCCTTTGAGACATCCCATCCAAATAATGACTGGTCCTATTGCTTCCCTAGGCCTAAATGGGCACTTTTACAAAGCAACACCTAAAAGAATGCCTTCCCAAGAACCAAGACCTTGAAATAGACTTATGATATAAAAGCAATTATTTTCAACTTTTTTTGGTACTTCCCCCTCATTTAACCCACCATGCATTAAACCCTTCATTTTAGGGTCACTAAACTAGGCCCTTATTGTTTTTGACCATGCAAACACTTCCAGTAACTCCTATGAGTTGTTTCAACTTGGCTTGGGTATACTAATGAAGATTAAAACATAAAAGATTCCCTTCATGTGGCTATTTTATTTGTTGTTGCTCCCATGGCACCATTTTGGAGCTTTTTCAAGGCAAAAACTCAATGCTTTGAGTGTGTAACAATCTTATAGCTCCTTACTTGCATAAATACTATTTATAGACATTTCATACACAAAATAACACTTCAATCCATGAAGCATAATGAAAAACTAGGTTATTACAACCCTCTATCTCCTATTTGACTGAGAATTCAGTGCCTTATAGCTCATTGTCATGGCATACTCAGCAAGAGCACAACATGAAAACTTAAAAATTGTTCCAAAGAAATGTAGAACAAAGTAAACTAAAATTTATCATACATTCAAGAGAGTTCTCATTCATAATACCCCTGAAAACAAAAATATATTCAGATTTTTCTCACTAATTACAAGGACTGTGTGCAATCCCTACAGTGTTGAATGCTCACATAGCATTTTCTTCCTCTCTCTCACATATAATGGATTTCTAAAACCTAAAATTTCTCCAACTAATCAAGAACCAAAATATCTCCTAACTCAACTAATTAACCAAATTATGGGGTTTACCACCATTTGCATTTGACCGTTGGGATTCAAATTTTTAAATTTGCAAAACTTAACAAAAAGACTCCTAACAACTTTATTCTTTTGGACTTGTCCTTCTAGTACTTAAATATCATTTCTAACCTCCTAGATACAATAAATACCTAATCTCAATCCTTCAAACCTCTACATTAGTCCTTATTGGTTTATTTTCCAATTTTAGGACTTTGTTCACAATATTAACCAAAAACTTTGACAAAATGGATTTCTTATCCTCTTTACAACATTTCTTAGAACTCATGGTTCATTTTTTCATCTTGAAGAGATCTTGGAGATCCTTTTTTTCATCTCCTTCATGTAAAATTAGGCGACCTTTCTTTGTCTTCTTGAAGTGCCCTGCACCAACTGATCTATGTGAGATCCTACTAAAGTAGTTTGATGACAACATGAACAACATCAGGAAAGTGAAGACCAACACTTTGAAGTTTGGTTCATTGTTGGTATGTATATTTTTCTACTTTTAGAAATTTTACCTATCAATCGGTGATGTAGAATGGAGTGTGGATAAACTAGTCATATATCAAATAAATGAGTTCATTCAAAGTTTAGGAGATAACTTTGATATTATAATGAATGACTAATTTTCTAAGTTTCAAGCCAAAATGCACAAGAAGTTTATAATTCCACCTCATCAAGAGGAAAAATACCAAGATACTATTTTTTTTGAAGTAGACACCAACACTTTCATAGTGAAGGTTGTGGAGCCTAGAACCATCTAGTTACCACCAATAGGATATGAGATGGACATTGACACTACATCTCAGCAGATTGAAGCTTTGTTAGCTAAACTGATTGATAAGAGAGCCAATTGGTATGGAACTTATGAAGAAGTGAAGAACAAGATAAAACTAGGTATATTAATACCTAAGGAATTGAGGAAAACTAGTAGAATGATAAGTAGTTTGTCTAAGAATCTAGGAGTTTCTATTGAAGAAGATGAAGTTGGTCCTTTTGAGATCAAGGGAAATAAAATTAGAATGAAAAAGGAAACTCCAAGCCCAATCGATACAATACCATTGACAAGGTCTTCATCTACACCGAGAGATAAAATGAAACAAGAGGTAGAGAAACAAAAGCCTAAAACATATAAGAGAGAAAAGAAGACTTCTAGAACATTGAGGAGAAAGCTAAAACTATAAGAAGATAGAGAGACTGAGTTAGAAGATATAGGAAAATTCAAAGTTGTGCAAAAATAGCCCCCAAAACTGAGAAACCTAGATGAGTTTCTTGAAACTCTCAAGAAGTATGGAGGTTTTTCTAGAATAAAATATGCTAAATATGAAACAAGAACTGATGAAGAAAAAGAAAGGATTGAAGAGGTAGTCGTGTATATACTGCACAAGTTTAGAACAATTCTGGTTGAGATGGTCAACCGAATACCTGATGAGTTATACAAGAAGATAGATTCTAGATGGAAGTATGTTATGGCATCTAAGAAAAAAATGAGGGAAAGATCCCTAGCCATTAATGTACCTGAGTTGTTGGTACAAGAAATTAAGGAAGCATTGAAGGAGTATTCAAAGACATTTATATTCAAGAGAAGAGCATTGAAGATAATGGTCGGTAAACTAAAAGAAGTGCAAAATGAAACATATGGCATATGGAGAAATATTTTCTTTCCTAGCCAACTGGCAAAAATCAAGGAGAAACAAGGTAACTTAGATCCTATTGACTTGACCTGAGATAAAGATGAGGTTATTGTTAAAATATATAACTGACAAAGACCCAACAGATGATTAGATAACAAATGATGAAGATGTGATGATAACTGAGGATAAGGATATCGAACAAATGAATATTGATGATGTAACCAAGGAAACTTTGATGAATGAAGATCCATTTATTGAGAAATTACTTTATTTTTTTTAGATTAATGAGGTTATCTTAGAGGTTAAAAAAGATATCCCAGTTGATTTAGAGGATTCCACCAAACCAAAAAAGATGATAGACCAAAAGGACACTAAGGAAACTATAGAGACCGAGACTGCAATAGATCATAATATAGAGCTGGTTATCATTACCGAGACTACAAGTCTACTTCAACAACAAGAACTAGAGAAGAAGAGTCCAAATGATAAAGAAGAAGAGAATAAATAAGAAGTTCATGTAGAGAAGAAGGAAGAAATGAAACAAGAAGAGAAGAAGAAAGAAAAAAAAGAAGAAGAGAAGAGAGAATAGAAAATACAACTATGACCACAACATCTAATGTCAAGTTCTCTACTAGAGAGAGTGTACACATTGAAAAGAAGAATTCAAAGAAGAGAAAGCATGAAAAGGAGATAGTTGACATGAGTAAACCAATTGTGATTCCTAAGATACACATATCCACCCTAAGCCCTAAGGATCTATCATAATTTGGAGATCTACTTAAGAAGAAGGCAACACAAGATAAGTTACTAGCAAAGAAACAAAAAACTTATGTGCTAGAAAGTGTTAAGGGCATACTGTAGGAGATTGTACCTGATGTAGATATAAATGAGAAAGGTAGTTTACTTAGCCAATTGGGTGAACTAGTAAAACATATTAATCAACCTGGTAGAAAGACTACCAATTATATGCTGCAAGTACACTGAAATAAAATGGAGACCAAGATAATTGAAGAGTTACTTCAATCAGTGGCATTGGACAAGGATATAAAGGAAAAAGATGAATCTGTTGAGAAATAAATGACTAAGAAACTAGCCAAGGTCACAACTAAGCTTGATACATTCCAAATTTAATATCAAAGGCTTAAACATTTAATGGGAGTGCAACATGAGTTGAGAAAAGAGGATAACAAAATCAGAATGGAACTCATGGAGTTGCAAACAATTTTGATACCCTAGAAAGAGTCACTGCAAAAATATATTCATAAGGAAAAAGAGCTAGTGAACACCCCTGATATTAGTTTTATGGATAGCATGATGAGTCTTGCAATTGACATAGGGAACACATTGTGTTGTTAAATGCAATAAAATAATCATGGGATATCTCACTAAAAGATGCACAACAGAGGTATAAATACATTTTTTATAAGATTCCTCCACCGGATAATAGTAAGTAATTTTATTTTTGGTATTTTTGTCAAAAAAGGGGGATAGATATTGTGGATAGATATATATATAGGGAGCATCACCATAGGGGGAGTAATGAGTAATTGGATAATGGAGAGTCATGAAGTTATGGAGATATACGAAGTTATACCAAGAATTATAGTACAAGTACAGTACACGGTCCAATTTTGCTTAAGGACACTAAAATGTTGATTATTTTCAAGTTTTTAACAAAGATTCCAAACTAATGCCAAATAAAGACATTGATACTCCTAAAAGAGTTACTTTTTTGTCATTAGTTATGTTAAAGTCATATTGGTTGTCAAATTCATTCGGTAAAGAAGGTTAGTCAAATCGGTAAAGGAAAATAAAATTTCAGTAAAAGGGAATAAGGAACAGGCACCGAGCAAGGAAAGGCAAGCACTAAGCATTGAGAAGTTACTGAGTGACAACAGTTACCAAGACAAGAGCATATATGTTACCAAGAAGAACAAAATATATTACCAAGTAGCATAGGACAACATAGTAGATACATTAAATCTAGACACCGAGCATAAAACATTTTACAGATCTCGAGGAGATTGTTTGATAAAGCACTGGAGATTTAAACATGATTATTTTGCATGATTCCAAGGTAAGATCCACCAATGAAAATTAAATGTAATATATGCATGGGAGATATAATCATTGGTAGCGCCATTTAAGGAGATGAATCTAGAACATTTCCACCACTTCTAGGTCAAGTATAAAAGGATCAAAGTATGTGAAGATCAGAGAGAGAGAGAGAGAGAGAGAGAGAAGTGTGAAGTGTGAAGGTGATGAGTAGAAAAACCACTGAGTAACAGATTATTAAGAGAAAAGTTATGAATGTGATTCAAATTTGAAGCTACCAAGTATAAAAGATAAATTGTGAGTGAAATACAGTATGAGAGGTAAACTCTTATTGAGCATATTGAGTCTAATAAGCATGTGTTGATGCAATATTATAGACATTTTTTGTTACTGATTATAGTGTAATCAGAATTGTAAAAGATCTTAACCAAGTAAGCCCTAATAGGTCTTAAATTGTAAATCATTTAACAAGGTAGATCTCTTAGATTACAGTTGTAAAATCCTTTAGCAAGGTAGAATGAATAAGTCTTTATATTCTTAGCAAGGTAAATACTCTTAACAAGGTAAGCTATCAAAAATAGCTAATTTTGTAGCTCTAACCGAGGAAACTTTTTACTGCAATAGTGAAGTGTTGGGGGTGTCATCCCCACCATAGTTTTTTCCTCTGACCAAGGATTTCTATGAGACCAAAAACCATGGTGTTATAATTTGTGTTTTATGATTTTGATTTATATGTTTATGTTGATATATGCAAAGTTTTATATTTGGTGAATGGTTATAAAGGTGTATAAGATAAAATATGGATGAGGCCCTAAGACAATGGTTTGCAAATACAAGAGACCCCAAAACCAATATTTTAAACATACATTTGAATTGTATTGATATAAAAAGTAAATATAGAAGATTAATATTGAATTTAGGAAATAAAGGTACTTACCTCTGAAAAAGAATCAGCTGAAAACCCTATCAAACAATCTCAAAAATTGTTGATTCTCGTGAACTTGAACCGAAACTATGAGATCTACAAAACCACAAATCTTTTTCTAAGATGAGATCAGGTCGACTTTGACCCTCATAAAAGGTCAAAGGCTACATTTTTATTCTGAAGGTCGATTTTGACTTTGTTCGCAGATCTCGAAAGTTTGCCAAAAAGGGTATCCAAATCCACTCTCAAATCCAAAATTTTGCACCTATACCTACAAGAAAAAGAGGGTTTTTGTTTGTTGGGGGGAAGGGGTTTGCCTCAGTCAAACCCCAATTTAGGAATTAACCTTGAAATTGAACTGAAATTGCTAGAATAAACAAAGTAAACGGAACAATTCACCTTGCTTGAGTTGAAACCCTTGTGGAGGATTTGAATCCTTGAATCCACAAGAATGGATGAATGTAGGATGTCTCCAATCAATTGTCTTTAGATCTTTGACACCAATCTTGAATGGATCTTGGAATAGGAAGAGGCTTGAATGAATGGATCTTCAACAAGAGGGCTCCAAAGAGCTTGAATCCTTCAATGGCTTCTAATGGATCTCCTTGATGAATTGGATGCTTGAATGCTTGAAGGCTTGAATGCTTGAATTCTTGAGAGATTATGAGATTGTGTGATGAGATATGAGATGGAGAAAATGAGAGAGGAAGCCTCCCTTTTATAGTGATCTAGGGCACAAGAGGGGCCTCGTAGAAAACAATAAGGACCACCCTTAATATAGATATAAAATAATTATTTAAGAGCCTTGTCACAAAATTTGAGGTAAGGCCAACCCCAAAGTTAATTTGAGCATTAGGCACAAAAATTGAGAAAGGCTAATCTCCAATAATAAATTAGGAATCCTATACAAATATCAAGAAAGGTCCACTTCAAATATTAATTTGATAATTTGACACTTAATCTAAGAAATAGTGGCCCCGAAGAGGGAAAATGCAAGATTTTGATGAAACCTCAAAACTGGAAGCAAACCCCAAAGATCCCAAACCCTAGGGTCAAGGACAAGCTTGAACCTGACTAGGTTAGGATCGAGGTCAATCCTAACTTGGTCAGGATCAAGTTTGACTTTGACCTTATGGTCAAAAACCTCAGGTTCATAGTCCAGAATGCTAGGAAAATGCTAGGAAGAAGTGGAAAATGGAGCAGAACAAGGGGAAAAGCTAGATCCAAGTCGAATATCCATTCAAGGCATTCAACATGACCCCAAACCACTTACTTGGAGGGCTAAACACTCTTAACATGGAAGTGCTTCCATTTTAAGATGATACAAAAGGTAGATAAAAGTTTTTGGAGTACTAGTTCACACCTCCCCTCTCAGTACTTAACTTTCCATAATTAATTCAATAGCTAACATGTTCTCCTTAGATTTATTCTTTTTATCTATAGTAGAATTTGTTAGGTCATTCAAAGTAGTATAAGGCTTCTCAGTGACTCGCCAGTATTCATCTCCTATTCCCATGCATATTATCCTTCCAAATTAGGTGATTGTATCCATCAAACTTTAGACTCTCTCTTCTCATACTTGACATAATGGATCTCCTTCAAGTGATCAAGATTTTTCAAAAAGGACTTAGCTCTGATACCAATTGTTAGGCCCAAAATGAGGCAAGCACAACTGAGAGGATGGGGGTGAACCAATTGTGTGTACCTAATTACTTTAATTTCCCTTTAGCCACTTAGATCTAAAAGATAAACAATAATTCAAGATTCACAACCCAAATCACACAACACAAATATTTGTTCTTGAGGAAACCCGGTTAAGGGAAAACCTTAGTGGGAGTGAAAACCACTAGATGAGTGTACTATGTTAAGAATAGTCCCCGGTTAAGATAAAAATAGAGAATAGAGGATGCACTTGAAACCATAGGATTACAACCCAATCTACAAGATCACTTCCTAGAGCTCACTGCTCACAACACAATCTCAGATCTAGCCCTCAGTTAGGTTCACCGATCTATCTTCAATTAAAATGAGGTGGATATATATTCCTTTACAATGGAACTAAAAAATAATGTCTCTTATGCTAATAAAATTCCAATGAAGTACAAACTCTACCTTAAGTGTACAACATACATATACACATCCTCTCTCTTGCATGCATACTCTCAATTACAAATGATCTTTCATTTATACTAGTTACAAAGAATAATCAACCACTATGTTGGCTAAGACCTAATACAATAAAAGATAAAAACATTATGCTCAATCTCTAATGCGATCCAAATCAAGTCAACTAAGACTTAGATAAGACCTAGATCTTCAACCTTGAACATGCACAAGTGCAACCAAAGAAACATCAAGAATTGAAACACGTTACTTCATTAAGTCTGCTAGGACCTAAATGAAGAAATGCCAACATGCTACCAAAGGAGAAAATATGATCATCTTAACCAATTCAAACCAATAGCATGATCATCACATGAACCAAGAACACCAATAAACAACATGAATTCTATCCAGAACCTTCACATCATCTCCAATACAAAATCCAAACTCATATTCATCTTTGATCAACAAGAACACTAAAATAACAAACTCGGACATAACAAAAGATAACTTGTTGTACTCTAAATCATGAAAAACACCAACTATGGACACAATGATAAGAACACATGAAATCACTAGCTTCACAACCTCTGAAACATAAAATCCAATTCATACTGAACCAAATACTCATCCACTGTTAATAGAAACACTATGACACCAATGACCAAAAACTCAATCATAAATTACTCAAATTATTGAATCAAATTTGTGTGAACCTCTGTGGATGATCTACAAACATCACAAAATAATACCTCACCATCGCATCTCAAGATCTTCAACATAGCATCTAAACAAGTGAAATCCTCCTTATTGAATGTCCTAAACACATTATCTGAGATAGTAAGTTGACATCAATGATAAAACATTAGTGTCAGGATAACCAAATCCAAAACTCTGACAAGCTCAAAAATCTTCCAATAATAAAGGTAGGGCCAATCAGAACCAAACCCAAAATCACAACTGCCAGAGGATGGAACCCATAAGAAAGTGGATGGAAGCCACCAATCATCAAACCCCCAAAAATCATGGGAACTAAACACCTCAAATTTCTCCACAAACCCTCCGTTGTGCAGCCCACAAGCCTAATTCTAAGAAGAAAAAACAAAGGATATAGGAGCCAACACCAAAAAATCATAGTCTCCTACTCACATTGTCACTAGTGAAAACCATAAAACACCCACCCCCCACCCGCCCCCCCCCCCCCCCAAAAAAAAAAAAAAAAAAACCTTAGAAGGTTCATACACCTTTACTTTAGAATCATCCCCATTCATGGTCTTAGAAAATCCTCTACCACATGAAAAAATCCTAGGTTTTGAAATGCAACTTATCCTACCTCTTCCTCTCCCACTTTGCATGGTTTCACACTATGTTGAATATGTCAAAAGCATCAACTTGAGTTAAGTTAAGCAATCAAATAGAGTTGAACACCTACTCACATTGAGTTAACTCTTTTCCCTCATCAAGTCAAAGTTGTTAAAAAAATCAATCAATTAAGTTGAACTCCCACTCAGTTTGAGTTCAACTCTTTAATCACAACCAATCATGTCATCAATCATGGATTCTTGATTAAAACCCTAAAATTCTTATAAATAGAGAGCTAAGTCTCTAATTTTGGTAACCACACAAGCTTCAAATTCTTATGCTAGCATAACCTTGAGCTCAATTTTGAGATCTCACATTCCATGAGAAGGAGAACAATAAGGAAGGATTATTGGGTTTGTATGTTCATGTTTTTTAATTAATTTCATTCTGGTGAATGATTATTCTTGTTGTTTTCATTGTTTCCTTTCTTGATTATTCAGAATGCTAATTGCTTTAACTATCTCTTTGTGGTTGAGATTTCAGTGTTATTGCAGGTTTCTATTGATTCTATTATACCCAATTATAAAAAGGTTAGAGGGGGAGTTTTCATATGAATTTAGTTTCCCCCTTGAGGTTGGATGTTGGGTATCCTCTCAGTATGGAAATAAAGCATGAATAATTTTGCAAATGTAAGATTTGTGTTTTTTAGTTTGGAAAGATGGTTGTTTGATTTTGTCAAAAGTGTAACTATTGTATAAGTTATCTTGATAGCATAACTTGGTGCAATAGTTTTTCTTCTAAGGCTACTAAATGGTTAAAGAATAGTAAGACTTGCTACTATAAAAAGAACATAAAATCTAAAAATGAAGATTAGGAAGATGTTAATAAGGAGAAGTTATCTTCCCATGTCCCTTTAGATGAAGTTTATAATGCCAAATGAAAATATTTTTACTTTTCTAAAGATTGTTTGAGATATGTTCCATCATATAGTTAGAATTCTTTCAAGTTTGTCCAAAAAATGCTTGGGGTTATTGTCCCTCTTTCATCCAACTTAGTGCATCAATATGGTGCATATATCTAGGGGGTGATTTTTAACTTCTTCTTATTATATAATGATGCTAGTACTTGATTATCAAAGTTGTGAAGTGGAAAATATGTTCTTGGCTGTTGTCCTTGTTGGAAAAGGGGGAGAAAGATAAGAAAAATGTTTATTTTTTTAGGATTGTTTTGGTTGTTCGAGTAAGGGGGAGTTGTTAGTCAAAATATTTTTGGTGGTTTTTTTCCATCAATGAAAAAGGGGGAGATTATTGGAAATATATGTTTGGTTGTCTATTGTCACTAATGTCAAACATTTTATTTTAGAGGTGTTTTTGGTTGCTCAAACACTATGGTATAAAAGTCTATTTTGGAGGAGTAATTTTTTGTACACTATGGTCTACATGTCTATCATGGAGGAGTACATTTGTGTACTAAATCTTTAGAATAGTAGAATACAACTATGTATGTAAATCTATAGTAAAATGGAAGAGAGCTATGTATTCATAAAAATGTTATAGTGCAATGGAAGACAAGTATGAATTCAAGAAAATGAAGGCATTTATGTATCATGTGATCATGTGAAGATAATTTTTAGCAGTGATTCAATGTTATACTCTTATATTAAAAGTATGTGTGGTCTAGATGTTTGTGGTTCAATGAACTAAAAAATATAATTTTAGAGTTGTAGTTAACTATGTGTCATTTGTGCTTTCCAGAAGGTTTCTTCTTTGTAAAATTAGGGTTGAAGGTGTACTGATAATTATTTTGATGGATTCAAGTTTTGTTTTTGTGCATTCCATTCTTTGGTGTTCTGGAAATCATTTCTAATCTTTAAAAAACTATGGCATCCATGTTGCAGTTATGTTCAATAGTTATCCTAGTATGGAAATGTGTTGTGATGACTTTTGATGTAGATTGTTGACATGTTACATGGCTTCTAACATGGTGTGTGGATCTCTCCATAGCTTGTGGGGGTCTAGATTCAATTGTCATATTAGTTAGTTCTTTGGGAAACGTGTCTACACATTTTTAAAAAATTTCTATTAATTGTAGATATAGCATTAGACTATGTATAGCATGTTTGGGATGCCTCTCTCTCCTAGGATGGATCATGCTTATTGATTTAGGTTTGGGTTATCCATTTACTGATTATGATCTATTATCTAGATGGGTTTGTACTATATGTGACATATGCATTTAATGATTATCTCTTATTTAGTTAGGTCCTTTCTTTCTTTTGGTCTAGATGCTTCAGACATGGGACCTTATGGAATTTTTCTATTTCCTTGGCTAACTTTTAACTTAAGTTGTAATATCCCTTTGACTTGGCTAACATTGTTGTAATTGTTGGCAATTTGGCTAATGTGGATGCATAGATGTTGTCATTATGGAAACATATGATCTCTACTGAGAGCACAGAATCTGGAATGCAAGTATGGCAAGTTGAAGGAAGAAATTGTCTAAGTATGGATACAGTGATCCTGACAAAGCACCCGATGAAGATTTAGTTGTCGACGTCCACTGGAGCAATATTTTTGTTTGCATAGTTAACTAAAGCTTCTATACAGTATGAGGATACCCCATCTCAGTGTGCATAAAGTTTGGAGCAGTACAAATGAAGTTATTCAAAGTTTACCGAAGACAGTTTTGCAGACAGAACAGTTTTGGAGACAGTATTAGCGAAAGAGTTAAGGGATTATTTTTGCTTGTCAAAATAATGACTTAACATTATGAAGGGATGACATCCTAGATGTTTACTCTTGGATAAATATTTTGGAAGCCAACCATATAAATTTATTAGCTCTAATAACTCATATATTAGGCATACTTGAAATGTAATGATAATGATGTTTTTTTGTGAAAAGAAAGAAAAGGATAACTTGCGAAAGTTGAATATTGTGATAGAAGCAAATGCTATTGATGTGAAGTTGTAAGAAGTACCATACTATAGTTAGAAACATTTTGTATTACTTGTTTGGGTAGTGAGCTTAGCTGGTGATTAGGTTTTGTAATCTAACTCCTAACAGGGTTAAGGCTTCTAACAAGGCCTAAAGTCCTTTAACCAGGATAGATCTACTATATATTGTAAATTGACTCTTAACAGGGTCCAATATCCCTAATAGGATACTTTTGATTAGTGATCTTTGTGGGTACCATCCCCATCGGGGTTTTCCCTTGGCCAGGGTTTCCTCGAGAACATATCATGTGTTATGAGTTCTTTCTATTTACTACTATGTTTGTTAATCAACTTGATAATCTTTGTATGCACTAAAGTAATCCATTATATCCATAAGTGGGCAAAAGTAAAATTTTGTGAAATACTGATTCACCCCCCCCCTCTCAGTATTTCCTATTTCTAACAATTGGTATTAGAGCACAGTTACTTAGAGAAGGAACATTCAAGGAAAGCTTAGCAGCTTGAGTAAGATCTCTATGGATATGGATCAACTTTAGAAGAATCTTGAAGAAGCTCTTGAACATATTGATATGCTTACTGATGAAAGAAACTCCTTAAGAAGAAAGTATGAAGATGCAAAGAATGCTATTGACAAATTAAAAGGTAAGATTGAAGATCTGAATCTAAAAAGAAATCTAATATTCTTGTTGAAGATTGTGATGAATTATAAAAACAAAATGAGATCCTTAAGCATGAGCTGAAGATAGTAAATCTAAAGCTTAGTATGAAAGATGGAAATTTGAGATCTGATAATGAAAAATTGAAAATTGAGAATGAAGATCTGAGATCAAGACTTGAAAAGGTAACATCCGAATCTGAAAAAGTAAAAGTGCAGTATGTGGAACTTGAGAAGTATAATAAAATTGTGAAAGGTGAATTAATTCAATCTAAACAACAACTTGAAAGGCTATATTCAAATAGTGATAGGACTGAAAAACAAATTTCTTTTGGAGAACCATTCTTTGATAAGAGTGGATTTGGATTTAGTATGTTTAGAACAAATCATGAAAGTAAGAAGCCAGATCTTTAGACATCTGAAAGTATGGAGGAAATGAAGCTAGATGAGAACACATTGGAAGATCCACCTAAAGAAGAACCACCTAGAGAGAAAGAAGAATCAAAGCAAGAAAAATCAAAACAGGAAGAATCATCTAAAGGTATGCAAAGAGAATTCAAAGGTAGATGTTTTGCTTGTAATACTATTGGGCACATGAAGAGAGATTACACAGGTAAGCAATTTAAACCTCTTAATGGACATTGTTATAATTGTCATGGTTTTGGACATAGAGCTAATGAATGTAGAAGACCTAATGTAATTTTGAATAATTATGATAACAGAATGATTGGGAATACTAACAATGTAGATAAGAGATCTATTGAAGAAATGATTAAAAGAAAAGTGGTAGTATGTTTTAGATGCAACAAAGTAGGACATATTGCTAGAAATTGTAGGTCACAGATTAACCAGCAAGGACAGAGATTTGGAAACAATGGAATCATTTGTTAGATATGCAACAAGTTTGGACACTCAGCAAGAGTTTGCAGAATGAACAATGGAGTTTATCATCATAACCCTAACCCTAGGAACAATGCAAGAAGGAGTGAAAATGCAGGAAACAAAGAGAAAGGTTGTTGTAGCAATAAAGATGAAGTAAAATTTGATAAAGGCACAGATCAAGGAGGCATATTCAGCACTGAAAGTGGTCAAGAAGGTAATGTAACTAATGGTAAGGATGAATCTTTACCTGACCCTTCTTTAAGTACTTAAATTATGTAAGTTTCTATAGTTTAGGACTTAGGATTAGTGTAGATTAGGAATTTGAATGAGTTAAGTTTTGCATAGTTAGATATAGGTTTGTTATGTTGTACTAATGCTATGGTTAAGTGCGTAAAAGAAAATATTGTGTTTTGCGAGGTCGCAAAAAGGTTTTATGGTTGCAGGTTTGCAAAATCAGCTTTTTAAGGTTTTAGCGGCAAAATGAATGAATGCGATGTCAGATTGAGTTAATGTGAAGTGTTATAAGGTCAAAATCAAAGTTATCATGATTAAAAAGTGATTAAAAAGAGATTTGAAAGAAGAAAAAGTGAGTTGACGATGATTTGAAGAAGTTTGGAAGTAGTTTGCAGCGCCGATCATACCGAAACCCTAGATTTGCAAAGTTGAGGTATTTTTTGATCTTTAATCAGTTGATAAGATGGATATTTCTATGGTTCATAATGTTAAGGATAATGTTAATCAGCTGCGCTCACCTTTCGCTTCTTCCCGATCATGTCTTTCACTTTCTTGTCTTTCATCTCACATCATTTTCTCTTCATTTCGGGATCCAAACCGAAATCCACATTCACCTTGACCCTTTTCCCCCTCTTTCACGTAGTTGGCTGACCTTTTGAGGCCTAATCCTTCAATCTTTGCTGGGGCATTCTTAACCTCTTCATCCCCATCTCTTTCAACCTTCTAGTCTTTCATTCAAATCCCAAGTTCCAATTCCCCCCTCCGTGGTGTTTACGGGTTGAGGGACCGCTTGGTTCGTGCCCCGGGTCCCATGTGGGGGGCATATCTTCACTGCTTGATGGTTGTTCTATTCTCTTTCGTCGATTATGATTTCTAGTGATTTGATCATGCTGCTCTTGCTTCTGCCTTCCCTCTACCTGGATTTCACTTTCGATCCCGAGGGGGCAGACACATCATATCTTATTGGCTATCTCTTTCCTAACTGTTCAGTACTGTCGCTACCAAGCTGACCATGCAGGATTTACTATCTCTCTGCACTTCATTCTTTGGAGTCAGATCGCTATTTGCTTGCCTTCTTGGCTATCTCTTGCTTTCTTGGCTGATCTGAGTTGCTTTGTGATCCCAAATCGATCTCACATTTCAACTTCATTCTTTGACTACATGTGTTCCCAAATCGATCACACATTAGTCAAAGAGGGGCAAATGTATACACCTAAAAATGGTCACCTAGACTATTAGCCCCTTGCTAGCACTTTTGCTAAATCATAAATTGCTTATTCTTGATCAAATCCTAGTTCTATCATTTATTCGATTATTTTCTATGGGCTAACCATCTTATCCTAAGTTTTTATTTATTTAAAAGGAATATTTCCTCCCCTTTTAATAAATAAAAAGCTCCCACTTTTCCTCTTATCCTAAGTTGCACAAATAAAGCATTATTCTTATTTTATAAAAAGGGAAAAAGCACTTTTTGTCTCATATGGACACAAAAGTCAACTCCTATTTTCCTATTGGAGGATATGTGTGCACATGGATTGCTCCTCTTTCAAGCTCCACCGTTGATTAAATCTTTTGCCTCTTAATCTCCATGGTCCATTCCTTCTCATTTCCTATAAAAGAAGAGCTCTTTTCTTCATTCTAGATCCCCAACTTTTTATGCTATTGTTATGCTACAGGTTTTCTAGGTCATCTTGGAGCTTTTGGAGATATTCTTGCATCTAGGGTTTGAAGATTTGGAGCATTGTTGGCATTCATCTTGGATCTTCATCAACACTCTATCTTCTTGTCTTCATTCTTGCATCATCATGGCTTTCTTGCTTCATAGTTAGATTTCATTTCTTGCATAGTAGCTTCATTTTCATGGCATTCTTAGCTTAGATTTCCTTTATGCTTTAGATTAATTCATCTAGTTTAACTAGAAGGCTTTGTAATACTTGCATCTTTCATTTCCATAGTTTAGCTTGCATTTCCATTCTTAAACTAGCTTGCATTGCATTTCATTCTTGATTCTTGAGGATATTGGCATTCTTGCCCTTGTCTTCATTGAATCTCCCATTGCATGGTTTACTAGCAAGGTTATTGGCTAAATAGCTCTAGCTGAGAGCATTCTTAAAACCCTTGCACTCCATGCCTAGGGAGCTATGGATCGATTTGTGAGGGCTCATTCTTGATTTTCCTTGCATGTAATGATTCATAGAAGTGTGACACAATTATAGCACACATTTTTGGCACCCACCGTGGGGCAGAGTAGACTAGCTTTGTCCCTTCTTTTTCTGCATTTTCGTCATTTTCTGTCAATTTTTTGGCAAGTTTTTAGCGTAATTTTTGTTCTCTGGTTTTTTATCTCAGAATATCACACGATACTTCTCAGGTATATCATGCGATATACCTTACTATATGCGTGCGATACTTCGCGCTAGAGAAGAATCGTACGGCAGTATTGAGGTATATCGCCTGGTCTCGGGTGAAGTATCACCTGGTGTCGGGCGAAATATCGCGCGGACTGATAAGTATCGCCTGGTGTCGGGCGAAGTATCGTGTGATACTGTGTCTGAACCTGGCAGTGAGCTATTTTTAGGCTATTTTATCTATCTTGCAAGTTTTAGGTTCTTAGCTATCTTTTTGAAATTTTTTTAAATTTCCAGCGTTTTCAAATCCGTGCCAACCTGGAAAATGGGTGCCTATTTTTTTTGAAATTTTGCAAATGGTATCAAAAGTTTAAGTGTGATATATCATTGGAAAGGTTTTTTCGAGCCCAATCCAACCATGATGGTTTCATTTTCAGATTTTATCATTTGATCAGTTATTTTTGCACATTATCTAATTTTTTTCATGTACTATTCATTGTTAGATCTTGGATTTTTTATTCTCCTAACCATTGTGGGTCTAACAAGTTGTGGTTGTAGGTGCTTCTTGCTTGAAATTTGCTAAAATCGCATGTCAAAGAGGGCTACTAATGGTTTTTGCAGGGCTGCCCTAAGCATAAAAACTAAATCAAGTGCTTGTTTAATTACCTTTTTTTATTAAGTGTGGCATATACTAGTTGTTTCATTTCATAGGCACTTAATACTTTGTGAAAGGAATCTTGGGGTGGTAGGAGAAGTATGCTCTTCACCTTTAGGTGAATCAGAAAATCTTGACCCATCTTGCGATTTTGGAAGCAAAGGGGTAATTGGATCTTGCTTGGTGTGTTTGGGAGAAGTTTTTGAGATAGGGGAGTATGCTCTTCACCCTTGTGGTGAATCAAAAACCTTGAACCTCAAAAATCATCCATTCTTTGTTTAGCTTAGGATCCTTTAGCGGGCCTGCTCTTGAGAAATCAAGAGGAACGACCCAAGTGGGGACAACCTTGTCGTCATTTTCCTTGGTGGCAAGTGATTCCAACTCACTATAATCTCAAGGCTATCAAGGACACAAAACCTTGGTAGACATAGTACTTATCTTCGCTTGATGTGAGTAACTTGTGGGATTGTGACCATGAGGAAAGCATTAAGCAAGAATGCTTAAGGTACTCTTGAGGCCGCGAGGTCCTAGTCCTTTATGAGGAGCAAGAGGGGTGCTATGAATGGAAACCCTTACTATGAACCATTAGATAGAGGCCACCCTATTTTAGCCGCTTAGCTTCTTGGTGCAAGGATTGATCCAAGTGGACTTACCCGGATCACCCCAAGACACTCACCATATGTGCTCCTTTGGTTGTGTTTTTGACACCTCCATGACAATGCCAATATCTCTTGTGGGCAACCACTTGGTGTGAGGCAAGGGAGCATCAAGTTGTGGGCCACGTTGCTAAGTAATGAGCCTTGTCCTTCTAGGTAGTAATTGCTTGAATTGTCTTCGATTGTGCTATACCAGTGTAAATGTTCTCAACATTCAAACACACGGTAGCGTTCATAAGGTTTTCTATTTTGATATCACAAGTGCTTGTCTTGGCAAGGTTTCTTTTGCCCTTGTTTCAAGTGTTCTATGACATGTTTGATCCCATACTGTTTGCAAACCTGTCTTTTATCTGTTGCTACTGCTTGTCAAACTGATAAATTACACTATCCAATCTTTGAAATTGATCAAAATGCTTTAAAATTGAGATTTTTATGTTCACTGGTCAAAGAATCGCCCAATTCTGAAATAGTATCGCACGCCTTATTGTGAAATATCGCTCGATAGTTCACTCCTGCTGGACTATCGCCCCGCTAGCCTAGAGTCTATCGCCCAACCATACTGCAGTCTATCGCCTGGCTTAAGGTAAAGTATCGCCCGAACTGAGAAGTATCACCCTATCTACCTGGAAAGTATCGCCCAGAATCTTTTTGCTGTCCTGTCATTGCTGCAATTCAGAGTTGCTAAACTTGCACTTTAACCTGGCGTAGAGTGTCTTTTTCTGTTCTTACCTGAAACTGGTCTGTTATCTACATGCTTAGATTTGTTCTAGACTGAAACAAATGAGCTAAAACTATTGGGTTTGAGTTTAACGAATGCTACTCTTGATCACTTGTCGCATCACGGTTACCTCTCTAGCTACTTGCTTATTGAGCTTCTTGCTCGCTACTCGGCTTTAGTCAATTGATTGCTGTAAGTGCTTGAGCACTTTTGACGAGCCATCTCTCTCTATTGTTCTACTTTGACGAGTGATCTTTATTAGCTTTTCTTATCTCAAATCTGAGAAACTTTGTCTCATTCTATTAGTCAACCAACATCTCTTTTCATGCCGGTTACAACTCGGTCTCAATTTGAGCAGGAGAGTCATCCTCCGTTCAATTATACACAGTTACCTTCTCCAACTAGACGTTCAAAAGTACCCATTAGCAACAACAGTTCTAGTTCTGACCAATCTGAGAATTCTAAGGCTACACCATGGTATAAAGGAGGTTTCCTCTTTTCCGCATTCAAGACCCCCAAAAACACAGACAGTGTCTCACTCACTTTGACTGAACAAGAAAAGTTTCAACTCTTGCAAGAACACTTTGAGCATAAGGATAATCAAGCGCGCTTAGACAAAGAACACAATCAACAAAGGATGGATGCTACTAGGTGCATGGCTTATAGAGGGACATTTCATGAGCAACCTGAGACTAGTAATCATGAGCATAGACCTCTTTTTAACAATGGCAACAATGACAACAACACACCACCAAGACCTCCTCCAAGGCCAACTTTTTCTATGCCTTCTTCACCTGCTAGACCTCCTCCCTCTCAACATGAGGCAGAGGCTAATGATGAGATTTCTAGTGAGGATCTTATGAGATGTGAACAAGATGTGGATTTCCAACGAATGATGCATAAGCTTTTAGAGTGTAATGGTGATCAATATTTTCAATATATGACTTCTAGAGGATACAAGCTTCCTCCCGGCTATGATGTCAGACAAATTGTCTAACAAAGAGTACCAACTGAATTGGAAGTCCTTCAAGAAGAATTACGTCGGACAAATCAACGCCTTACCCAAATGGCATTAGAAAGAGAGCCTCCAAAGGTCTCTTTTGTACAATCAATTTGTGCTCTTCCTTTTGATAAAGATCTATACATGGTCCCGTTTCCTAAGGATATTGAGGTTCCTAAATATGACAAGTATGATGGAAATGGTGACCCTCATGACCATGTGCGTCACTTTTATGCTCTTAGTATGGACTTTCTTCATGAAGACACATTTCTGCTATGATTATTCCCTCGAAGCTTAAGAGGCCAAGCTTTGGAATGGTTTGCGAAATTGACACCACCTCTTAAGACTTTTGATGAGTTGGCTCAGCGATTTACCCAACTGTACTCTTACAACATCCAACAACCTGTCACTGTGATAGATCTCGGTAATCTAAGACAACATCAAGGTGAGCCATTTGTATTCTCGATATCCTCATCAGCTACCTGAAAGAGAAAAGATTGACATTTTCGTCAACACACTTGTGCCTGAGCTATTTTATGATCTAAGGAAGCAACTGTTCTCCTCCTTCCATGACATGGTTGAAAGTGCATATCGGATTGAGGATGTAGCTATAAGAAAAGGGGATATTGTTATTAATAAAGATGCTAAAGGCAATGGTAAAGACAAGAACAAACCTTGGAATAAGAACAAGTATGTTGTTAATGATGGGGTTGTTGATGCTCCTAAAGCTAAAGAGCCTGCTTTCAATCTTTCCAATGCTATCTATGCAGCAAAACAACAAGAAGCTAGCAACACTCACAATGCTCCTAAACCTCAATATGCAGATAAGCCTAAGAAGTCATTTCGAAAGCGAGTCTATACCAAGTTGGCAGAACCTTACGATGTGATCCTTAAGACTTTGGTTGACAATGGATATCTTATGCTTCCTGATAAACCTGGTAACTGGGATCCGATAAATAAGCTTGATTGGTGGAGAGAGGATCATTACTGCCATTATCACAGAAACAAGGGACATCCAACAAACAATTGTTTTAGGCTTAAGGATGATATTCAAGATCTTATTGAGAATGGCACAATCTCCATTGATGGCTTAACTAAAAATTCTGATCACACAGCTTTCAAAGATCCTCTACCTAAGCATGATAAGGGGGAAACCTCTCAAACACATAAGAAGAATCATGATGCAAAGATCAATTATACATATCCTTCTAATGCACCTGTGATTAACATGGTAGAGCCCGTTGAGAGCGTTCTAATGATGAGGTCTCAAGATGATAATAAAGCCAATCATGGTAAGCCAAAGTTAGTCTTGCAAACACATGGTAGTTCATCTTCCCAAAGTGAGACACTGAATGCTGTTACTAGGGGGCAAGCCAAGATTGTCCTTAAAACTGCGCAAGATCCCAAATAGGCTTTGCCTTCCAAACAAGCGGGTCCTTCAGCCACCCCTAGCTATGATCTTGTCCAACATTTGCAAAAGATGCCAGCCCAAATATCCATTTTTGAGTTGCTTCAGTTATCCCCTTCGCATAGAGAAATCCTTGAGAAAGCTTTGCATACAGCACATGTCCCCAAAGACATTGATCCAAATCAATTTCAGGCTATGGTCAACCACATTTCATCTCCACTATCTCTCTCCTTTTCTGCAGAAGATGACCTATCTATTGCTCACCCTCATAATCTAGCTTTACACATTGAAGTTCTAGTCTACAATACCCGAGTCCGCCGAGTCCTGATAGACAATGGTGCAGGGTTAAATATTGTTTCTTTCAATGTCATACAACAATTGGGTTTGTCAGAATTCGCTGTGGATTCTAAAAAGAAGATTACTATAAAAGCTTATGATGAAGTGGAAAGATCTTCCAAAGGTCTTGTCACGCTACCTGTCCGAGTGGGCCCTATCATGAAAGATATTAGCTTCCAAGTATTGGACATCCCACTCGCATATAACATTCTTTTGGGTCATCCTTGGATCCATGACATGCAGGCTATTCCTTCCACTTATCATCAGTGCGTCAAATTTCCATACAATGGCACTGAGGTTGTGATTCCTGGAGACCATACTATTGCTATCAATGCTCTTGCTGCTACTGAAAAATTTGTTCCTCACAATGAACCTACTGATGATCCTAGTATGTCTCTAATTGCTGCTGAGAAATCATTTAAGATGATGAGCCTTGGTATGGGTGAATATAAACTGGATTCCTTTGCTGCTGAGAAATCATTTAAGATGATGAGGAATGTACCAAAATCATTTTAAGTAGAATCCACAATGGGAAATTCTGGATGGAGGATAGAGTTATTGATATAACTGCCAACCTAATTCATGAAGTTACTAGATTATCAAAAGTTGCAGAGATTCCACTGAATGAAAAGAACATGAGAAAGATTATTTTAGATAACATTGGATCTAGTTATAATGGTAGAGGAATTGTGATAAGTAAGATTAAGCAAGATGATGTTAGGTGCCTTTGCAAGATCCTAACAACTAAATTCTATGGTAGTTCAAGGGAAGATGACATGGCTGCAGGAATGATTCATGTAGCTTATCTTATGTGTATTGAGAAGAAACAAGTAGACCTATGTGAAATTCTGAAAATTTAGTTATTTGAGAATTTAGAAAAAATTAAGAAGGCTAAGTACACACAGTTTAGGTTTTCATCTCTGATAACCTATATGTTTTTCCATATTTTGTGAAGATTTCCTTACACAGTTGACTGGAGTGACAATGTGAACACAATGGAAAGAATAAACTCAGTCTACATGAAGCACCTAATTGATAAAGTCAATGATAGTGTCAAGCTTGTATTGAAGACTTTTCAAAATATTGTTAAGAACAGATCAAGGATTCCTCAATCCTTAGTTGAAAAGCATAAAGATGACATTTGTTTTATGGTAGACACTAATTTCACCTACATTGAAGCAGTTGAGCCTAGAATGGAATTCATAGACCCTCTTGGCTATGAAATATCTGAAGCAGAAATAGTAGGATATGTGAATAGACTGTTAAAGTGTGAGTTGGATGGTCATGCAAATAGGTTTGGAACCTATGAAGAGAATTTCAACTCTGCAATAAGTTTGAAAGAAAATAAGCAATCTATTAGGAGAGTTGAATCTACTATGAAGAAAATACTGAAAGAATCAGGTATGTCAAGTCATGATTTTGACATAGCTAAGAAGACTGCAGAAGCCTTGAAGCAAAGTGAAAATCTTGTAGTTCCACCTGTGGCATCTAGTGCAGACCCTGTTGATCCTATTGTAGTAAAGGTAAAAGTTGAAGTACCTAAAAAAGATGAAGGAGAAAAATCCTTTTCTCCTATTCCTAGCAAAAGAGTAAAAGTGAGTGCAACAGGACCCAGCAAGAGATAGAAAGTGATTGTACCACCTGTACCTAGAAAAGTAGCAGTAATTAAAGATGATGATGAAGTTTCGATCAAGAAGAAAACTTGGAAACCAAGAATTGAAAGAGTTAATGAAGATATATTGCAGCATGGAGACTTCACTAAGATAAATAAATTCTATGATCTATATGGATCATTTGACAGATTGAATTTTGAAAATTCAATGATTACACATATGATTTTGACAGATAAGAAACTTAGCACTATTCATGGTAAGATCCCAGAAGATTTGTATGACAGACTTGTGAATAGAAAATAGAGAGCACAAGAAGAGGACATAAAGATGAGAGAACATGTAATTAGATAGTTCTGTGAAGTTGAGGATGAAGATCATTTGAAGAGAATCTTGAAGCCTCTTGGAACTTTATTGAGAACTAAGAGAAGAACAATTCTTATAATGGGAGGCAAAAAGGAGGAAGTACAGAAAGAAACTGAGCAAGCAATAATGCAAGTTTTTGCAGATATAGTTGCAGGAAAGCATGTTGAATCAGATCCTCAATAGAAGCAATTAGAGGAACCGCATGCAAAGGAAGTTGGTATTGAAGAAGTCCCATCTTCTTCACATATCAATATTGGCAAAGAATCAATGGACATTGAAGGAACAAAAGTGACACTAGAGTCAGATGATGCAGTATTTCATGATCTAGGAAACATTGTTGATAATTTGGCTTTAGAAGAGCAAGAGAAGGTTACAGAATCAAAAAAGGATACTGAGGCAGTGGAAGCACCAGCTGTATCAGAATTAGTTCCAGTAGAGCAGACAGTTAAAGGTAAACAAATTTTGATAGAGGTCACTACCCCTAGTGCACCTGACAGTAAGAAGAGACAAATTGGTTCAATTTTTGAAGACCTTGGAAAAGAGGTTGAAGATGATGATCAGCTTGAGTTCATCACATCTCTTAATAAAATTATTGGAAAGAATAAGAAGGTGAAGGACCTTGAAGGAAAAGTTAGAGTTTTGACAGAGAAACTTGAGAGTGTGATCAACACTAAGGTATTTGAATCGGATCCACTTGAGAAAGCTAAAATGGTAATAAACTCTTTTGACTCTGAATTTTCTAACTTAAAGGATATTGCTAGAATAAAAGTTCAAGAAGCCTTTGAAGTAGAAATGCAACAAAATTTAAGTGTAAATATTCGAAATGATATTGGTAATTTGGATGTATGCATAAAGAATTTGAGGAAACATTTTGAGACTAGAAAGAGTTTGTATATACAATGCACAAAATTAGAAATCCTAACAGCTAAAGAAGATAAGAAGATCAGAGAGAAGATAGATGCAATTACAGCTGAAACAAACACCTTGACAAGCCCAAATGTAAAGATAAGTTCTTTGGAGAAGAACATAAGGAAGTTAAATGATGAAATCAGAATGTTAGCAGAGGAGAAGAATAGAAAGATGATCAGGATTAACATCTTGAGAGAGCATATCTCAATCAAGACCTCAATTGTTGAAGACCAAATTGAGCAGTGTCTTTCAGCAAAGACATCTTTTTAGAAGTTTAGCTTTAATTCTCGCAAGCTTGTCAGACAGCAGCATACGGATTGAGTACTCTACTCAATGTTGCTGAATCCATCAAGAAGCTATGGGAGAAATATTTTGAATCATGGAAGTCAGATTTTGGTGACTGTGTTGCAAGCCTACCGGCTTTGCAATAGCTGATAACAAGGTATCAAGTTTTTATTGAAATTTTTGTACACCCTATCTTTGTCATTGTTGTCAAAGGAGGAGAGATAGTAGAAAATTGATAATATGTTGAGGAAGGATACTCATAGGGGGAGCTATTCTATGGAGTACAATATTGTATATGTGTTGTATAACATTTGGCCATAATTTTGTGTAAGTGTTTTGAAGTTTTGTTTGCACACTTAGCCAATTTTCCCATATGTTGCCACCAATGACAAAGGGGGAGATTGTTGGAAATTTGGCTAATGTGGATGCATAGATGTTTTCATTATGGAAACATATGGTCTCTACTAAGAGTGTAGAATCTGGAATGCAAGTATGGCAAGTTGAAGGAAGAAATTGTCTAAGTATGGATACAATGATCCTGACAGAGCACCCGATGAAGATTTAGTTGGCGACATCCACTGGAGAAATATTTTTGTTTGCATAGTTAACTAAAGCTTCTATAGAGTATGAGGATACCCCATCTCAGTGTGCATAAAGTTTGGAGTAGTATAGATGAAGTTATTCAAAGTTTAACGAAGATAATTTTGTAGGTAGAATAATTTTGGAGATAGTATTAGCGAAAGAGTTAAGGGATTATTTTTGCTTGTCAAAATAATGACTTAACATTATGAAGGGATGACATCCTAGATGTTTACTCTTGGATAAAGATTTTGGAAGCTGACCATATAAAGTTATTAGCTCTAATAACTCATATATTAGGCATACTTGAAATGTAATGATAATGATGTTTTTTTGTGAAAAGAAAGAACAGGATAACTTGTGAAAGTTGAATATTGTGATAGCAGCAAAGGCTATTGATGTGAAGTTGTAACTAGTACCATACTATAGTCAGAAACATTTTGTATTACCTGTTTGGGCAGTGAGCTCAGCTAGTGATCAGGTTTTGTAATCTAACTCCTAACAGGGTTAAGGCTTCTAACAAGGCCTAAAGTCCTTTAACCAGGACAGATCTACTATATATTGTAAATTGACTCTTAACAGGGTCCAATATCCCTAACAGGATACTTTTGATTAGTGATCTTTGTGGGTACCATCCCCACCGGGGTTTTCCCTTGGCCAAGGTTTCCTCGAGAACATATCATGTGTTATGATTTCTTTCTATTTACTACTATGTTTTTTAATCAGCTTGATAATCTTTGTATGCACTAAAGTAATCTGTTATATCCATAAGTGGGCAAAAGTAAAAGTTTGTGAAATACTGATTCACCCCCCCTCTCGGTATTTCCTATTTCTAACAGTAATCTTCAATGATCTATCTTGTATATAATTATAATTCATGATTTCAAAAAATGTAAGGCGTGAAGCAAGCAGATGGTGTTTGAATCCATGAAGATCTACATTTAGCAAAAAAAAATTAGCGACATTGATAGAGAAGAAAAGGCAATAATAATATACTTATGAGGTTTATTGTGTTGTGTAGATTAGCTAAACTATAAGGAGAATGTCTCTTTATCATTGTAATTATTCATATGTTTCCTATCCTTGAGACAATAAGTCTTGGGTACACAAGTTTGTGTTGTATCTTTCTACTTTGGCAATGAGCCTCTATTTTGCAAGTCCAGAGTAGTGAGATCCTATTTGTATTCATTATTGTATTAGAAGTGAACCTTTGGTTGTAGTTTTGGATTAGTGATCTCTAATCATATTTTGTAATTAGATTATATATCAGTAAATTATTCTTTCTGGGAAAGTGTTCACCGTGGTTTTTCCTATTTTGGGTTTTCCATGTATAAATCCAATGTTCATGTGTTGCTAGTTTTGTTCATTAGTTTCTTAATGTTTCATGTGGTGACTATACAATTAAGTTAGTTTTCTTTTGGTTTATGTTGATTCACCCCCTCCTCTCAACATGTAGATTGTGTTCAACATTCCTTTCCCCTTAATCTCTCTTTTTTCACTTTCTTCTCTATGTAAAGGGATTACACTATGTCAATTAAGGCCTCTACATTTTATTTTGTTCAATCTTGTATTGGTTCATTAAATTATTCAAGATTGTTGTCATAAGAATCATATTTTGTCTTTCATCAAATGTTCTAACCTTGAACATCCCCTCTTTTCACTACTTTTCTCAGAGGTTATGTCCACAACTAGCTCAATGTGAGTGTATTTCTTTTTTATCCCTATCCTACATTTCAACTAGTGGGATTTCCTTAAATTTTTTCTTCTGGATTCATGTTGTTTCAATTTCTTTTCAGTCTCTATTGTATTGGCAGTTTTATCCTCAATGAAAAATTGTGTAGTACAAAGGACATGGGATGAGGTTTCTCTAAAAAAGAGGCAATAATGGTTTATTTCTCTTCTTGCAACTTCAATTATTGCTTCACACTAGTAGAGGAATTTTAATTTTTATGCTTAGTAGTGGGAAATAGAGATTTTTTTTTGTTCTTTCCTCTAGTTGTAGAAGTGTGTGTTGTTTCCTATTGTTTATCTATGAATACTTTAGGTATTTCAGTTTTTCTTCTAGGTGAGGTTTAATATTTGGGAGGGGCAAGAGGACCTTTTTCTTCTCAACACGTCATTTTACTTTCTTCTTAACATAGGTTATAATAGGGGGTTTTTTCTAGAGGTTTTTTGTTAAATTATTTTACTACTACCTTCTCCTTACACCTTAATTTGTTTTTCCTTTTAGGTTTTCTCAGTTTCCTTGGTATGGGAAGGTGTAATATATTTTTGAGATAGTTTTTGTCCACTGACTTTTATGTCAAAATGATTCTATTGGAGATCCTCCTCATAGTAAAATGACTCAAACTCATAATATTCTATATTTTTCTCATGGTTAGACGAACTAGAGTTCTCTTACTCTGATTCAATCATTTATTTACTAGTTTCTCCTTTTTATCTTCTTTTAAATCTCAATTTTTGACCTCTTGGCCCTAAAGTTAAATTTCTAACCCTTTTGACTTTAAGGAATTCATTCCAACTCATTTTTAAAAATTAAATGATAAATCTTATTTTCATAAGAAAATTAATCAAAAAGTGGTGATATAATTACATGTCCTTACATTTTTGTACATGTGTCATAATTTGGGATAAAACATGAGCTAGGTAGTCTAAGACATTCACCAACCTCCTGTAACATAGATGACTAAGCAATTTGAAATGGTGGGAATAGAATGATAGGTAAAGTATCTAATAATATATGTGTATGTAACTACCCATTTGGTTAGGATAGAAACCCTTTTAGTACCATCCTTTGAGGTTTCCAACGAACCATCTTCACACCTAATAAGATTCACCCTAACTAAGAAAGAAAAGTAGTGATCAAAATAGTCTTCACACTCATTAGACAACCCTATGATATCAACAATGGTCATCATTGTGGCATCAACCCTTAGACCTTTTATAGTAGCCACACCATCCTCTAGAATTAATGAATATTGTTATACTAAAAATGATTGAATACTTGAAAGGAATAGATTGACATATTACAACTAACTAATTACTTGGAGAATAGAATGTGAAGGTAATCACTGAGATACAAAGGTATATGTGAGACATTAAATCGGTTATTATATTGTCATTGATGTCAACTAGTTTTGATTGTACTTATCATGATAGTTAGAAACATCTGAAGAAGGAAATAATGGTGAAGGAATGAGATATTAACATAAAGATGAGATGTCTGAGAAAGATATGGATATGGTATTCATTGGGTAACTTATTGATGAGACTATGACATTATGTTAGTGATTTGATTGTATTAAATAATTCTATTATGAATTAAATATCAAGAATGTACAAGTTTGTGTGGTTGGTAAATGAAGAACTTAGTATACACTGAGTTGAAAATAGTGTACACCGAGAAAGTGTAGTGTGTACCAAGTATAATTTTAACCAAGTTAGAAGTCACTAACACATCATGGTATTGACCAAGTGAAAGAAATAATATGGAACATATGATTGAAAACTAAAGATGATGAACTAGACAAACAATGGATGATTCTGAGGTTAAAGATAAAGTTTGTTATGAAGATCAAATGACTAAAAAAATTCAAGAATGATCATATGATGTAGAATGAAACATGTTGAAGACACAAGTTATGAGGAAGGTTGAAGTGGAAAAATCAATGGTGAAGATTAAGAGGAAAAATCTATCGATGAGAAGAAAATAGTTTATTCTATCTATTTAAGGAGACAAGAGATTCATAATTAAGTCTAGAATGTGTTTGATAAGATTGCATTCATGTGAAGTTGGTCAGACAGGTTAAAATACAACCGATTAATTTTGCAGACAACACTGAGAGTCAGAGAAAGGAATTAACTGATTAGAACATATTTGGAGGATACGAGGAAATTGAAGAGATTATATTGGCCATAGGTATTTTGAGCTTAGCATAGATCTGAAAATTTGCAAAGGAAGTTGTATTTGAATCAGATCATTTACTGTTGCATTCTAACCATTGCTACAAATAAATCTCTTAACCAAGTGGGACTTAACAGTCTTTATTTAGTTATTATTATGACATTCAATGAATTTTGATTATTTTCGTGTTGACCCCATAGTGAATGTTTGGTCATAGAGAACTGTTAGTGATAAATCCTCTAACAAGGTCACATCTTACAGTGTGTTATTGTAACCTTTAATAGGTTTGGCTCTTAACCGAGCTCACTTCAAAAGAGTGAAATTAGTTTGGGTACCAGTCCCAGGTGATTTTTCCCCTAACAATGTTTCCACATTAAAAATCAATTGTTATATGTGTATGGATGTGATGACTTTTAATTTTTCTTTACATATTACAATTACTGGTTTGATCGGTATATACACTAGTTAATTTAATGGTATTTGGTTAATGAATAGAAAGGCACAAACAAAGTTTTACCAAGTTGTTTAGATTGATTGAAATATTTGTTTTATACATAAGAGAGTGTTTGGGACTGTACAATAACTGGACTTAATTGATTCACCCCCCCTCTTAGTTATCTAACAATTGGTATCAGAGCAAGAGTACTTGGAAGAAAATTTTTGAAGGACTTAAGTAAAAGATCACAAGATGTATAAGAGAGAGGTGCCAAAGCTGAACAAAGACAACTTCTCAACATGGCAAAGCAGGATGAAGTTATATCTATTAAGGATTGGAGATTCTACACTTTACTACTTGGAAAATAAGTTTATAACTCCCATTGGTCCTTTGATTGTCACACAAATGAAACAAAGATAAGAACACAATGCTATGATGATTGAGATTGCTTCTTCTTTATTAGATGTTGAATTTGAAGACATTAAGAAATGTACAACTACAAAGTAGATGTTGGACAAGCGTACACTAGCTCATGGAGGAGATGTGAATGTGCTAAGGGATAAAGCTGAGAGTCTAAGAGGAAAGTTTGATGATATTAAGATGAAAGAAGGTGAGAACATCACTCAGTACAGCAACCGAATCAAGGAAGTTGTGAATGCTATCCGAGGAGTAGGTGGAACTATTGATGAAGACACTGTGGTAAGTAAAATTCTCAGAACACTATTACCTACCTATGCTATTAGAGTCTCTATAATTCATGAAATGGGGCAGCTCTTGGTAATAATATTTCACTTGATAGTTTAATTAGTAGATTGTCTTCATTTGAGCTAAATAACTATGACAATAGTATTTTACCTAGAGTAGAATCTACATTTATGTCATCTCTAAAAATTGGAAAGTCAAGCAGTAGACATAAGATAAGAAATGAAAGTGAAAGTGAAGCTGAAGAGGATGAGCTTGATGAAATTGAAGCATTAATGTATAGAAGACTACAAAAAGGAAAAGAAAGATATAGAGGTAAACTAATCTCAGTATGTTTTAAATGAAAAGAGATTGGTCGTATTGTTGCAAGATGTCCTGATAGGAAAGATGATGAGAAAATAAGTGAAATATCTAATGAAAGGAAGAATGATAGAAGAGATTACTGAGATCACAGAGGTAATCAACAATATGGCAATAGAGATAACCAAGACTATAGAGATAAAGGAAAGAAGGCATGCAACCTAGTTGAAGATGAAGATGAGGACACTGAGACCAAAACTGATGAAGACATAGAAGTGGTATTTGTTGCATTGAAAGAGGATTTCAAAGAAGAAGAAAGGTATGTTGAGACAACACTTATTTCTAAGGTTAGAAAGAATGATACTTGGATTATTGATAGTGGTTGCACACATCATATGAATGGTGATGAAGAAAAATTTGAATATCTTGAACAATATAATGGTGGATCTATGAAAATGGGAAATGATACACCTTGTCAAGTAAAAGGAAAAGGATCTATATTGTTGAATAATAAAATTATATGTGAGAATGCATATTGCATGAAATGACTTAGCTATAATATGTTGAGTGTAGCATAACTAAATAATACTGGTCAACAAGCTGCATTTGAGAATAGAAAGGTGAAAATATATGACGAGGCTAGAAAATTGATCGGTACTAGTGAACAATCAAAAGGTAACTTATTCTATCTGGACAATGCTGAAACTTCTTGTTTATTGGATAAAAATGAAGATGTGTGGTTATGGCACAAGAGGTAATGTCATGTAAACTTTGACAACATGGTTAAGATCGGTAAAAAAAGGAAATTTAGAGGTTTACTGAGCATATCTAAACCTGACCATGTAATGTGCAAACAATGTCAAATGGGTAAGATGTCAAAATATAGTTTCAAGAGAAAACATTACTCATCTAATGTTATTTTGGAGTTAGTCCATATTGACTTGATTGGTCCAAGGAGAACTTAGAGTTATTATGGAGACATATATTTTATCTTATTTGGTGATGATTTCTCTTGGATGATGACTATCATATTTTTAAAAGATAAATCAGAAGCTTTCAAAATGTTTAAATGGTACAAAGAAAAAGTGGAAAGAGAAGGTGGTAAGGAACTGAAATTCTTGAGATCAGATAGAGGCGGTGAATTTATTTCTGATGAGTTTACTAATTTTTGTAATGAGCATGGAATTAGGAGATAGGTATCTTCACTGAGGACACCCCAAAAAAATGGGATTGCTAAAAGGAGGAGTAGATCAATTGTTGATTGTGCTAGAACACTGATGATTGAAAAATATGTTGCACAAATTTACTAGAGAGAAGTTGTTAGTACTGTTGTTTACACACTAAACTGAGTTCAACTAAAGAAAGAATCAAGCAAGACATCTTATGAATTATGGTATGGTTACATACCTAATGTGAGTTATTTCAGAATATTTGGAAGTAGATGTTACATTTTGAAAGATGATAGAAATGAAAAATTTAATTCAAAAGGTGATGAAGGGATATTTCTAGGATATCCTACCAAAAGAAAGGCTTATAAATGTTTGAAAAAGGCTACTAACAAAATGATTGAAAGTGAAAATGTGAGATTTGATGAGTTTGCAAAAAATAATGATGAAGAAAGAAAAAAGGAACTGGAAGACTATGGTAGATTTGTTTATATTGAAGAACCTCAAACTCTGCCTGAGCAACAGTCTGGCATTACCAAGAAATAGAATAATGCTACCGAGCAGCAATCTTTATAGACTGAGCATCGACAAATAATTACTAATGAAGATGTTGATCATGTACTGAGTGGAGAATACATTAAAGAATAGAGATTTGAACTAGTACTTGCAAAGTATGTGAGAAGACACCATCCACAAGATCAGGCAATTGGAGACAAAAGAGCAGGAATGATGACACAAAGTAAGTTGAGAAACAACACATGTTTAGTTTGTGAATTTGAGCCTAAAACAGTTAGAGATGTATTGGAAAATGATGAATGGATCAAGGAAATGAATGAAGAAATTGAGCAAATACAGAAAAATAAGACATGGACATTGGTACCGAGACCTAAAGACAAAAATGTGATTGGAACCAAAGGGATATCAGAAACAAATTGAATGAGAATGGAGATGTAACAGGGAATAAAGAAAGACTAGTTTGCAAAGGTTATGCACAAGAAGGAATTAACTATGGAGAAAATTTTGCACCCATTGCTAGACTTGAAGGAGTAAGAATATTGCTTGCATAGGTTGCCTACATAGGATTTAAGGTATATCAGATGGATGTGAAATTTTCATTTTTGAATGGGATACTTGAGGAAGAGGTATACATTGAACAACCTGAAAGTTTTGTTGATCTTAATCAAAATAATATGGTATGTAAGCTACAAAAGGCATTATATGGACTAAAACAAGCACCAAGAGCATGCTATGAAATAATACATTCTTATCTCATAAGAATTGGATTTGTTAGAACAAGTGACAATAGCAATTTGTATTTGAAATGTGAAACTAATGACATGATTCTTATTGCTGAAATATTTGTTGATGATATCATATTTGGAGGTGTTAAATTTAAGATCAAGAATATATGGCTTTTACATTTTCTTATATAACCTCAATATGTGTAATATATTTAATCACAATATATATATTACTAATATAGTAACAGATATATATAAATATGTTAATATTAATATTCTGCATATTGGAGAAGTGAGACTTGTATTGTTTATTGTATATACTTTTCATCATTCAATCCAATAATGGATATATGACACAAGGCAAAGGGCCAATAGGGACCAAAAAATGGCACTCCCTAATGATCCAAGCCTTCTCAACACATGCGGAAGCAATCAAACAACAACAAAGAGAGGGAGAGAGAATACATAATCAACCATATATTTCATCAAATAGAATGATACATGTCGGGCTATTAAGGCCTTCTCGGTTAGGGCCAGATATTACAGTGATTTACAGAAGGCCTCAAACATGTGAGGATCTACCAACAATCTCTAATCTTACTATATTCTACTAAAAAAAATTGCCTCCTAAACTACAACCAAACAACTACATTTATACAAGAGTCTACCAAACTAAATTGGCCTTTAGATCTACAATCAACGGAAGGAATGGTCAGATCTGGGACCACACTCTTCCAAATGATGGATTCCAACATTAAATCCATGACCCATAAGAAATGCACAAGTCAGCTCAACAGGAACTCAAAAGAAACCACTTGGTAAGCAAGGATGACCGAGCAACAGACAAGCATCACCGAGCACAGTAAAATAACCGACCGTCTACGAGATAACCAACCACACTCGATAACCAAAAGAAACTGACCAACTCGGTTAAAGAAGAAACTGAGTAACACAGATGTTAGTGCTTAAATATGCAGATGATTAATAATTCATGAACTCATATAATCCCATTAGATGCATCTGACAAAATTGCAAGCACTAAGGTATTAAGGTTATAAAAAACCTTCTTCACTTTGAGTATAAAAAATCAGGTGGGTTTACCTATAATAATTCACTATTTGAAATGAGCTTTGATTTGAGAATTAGCTCCTTCACTGTTATATTTTCCTTCTTAGAATTGACTCAATAAGACATTGCAACTCTTAGTATGGCCCAAACAATCCTGATACACAACATTATGATAGAAATTATGAAAGAAACAATATTGAACATTAGCTAAAGGATATTCATCCTTCTTCTTTTTATGAGTTAAACTCAAGGAAGGTTAACCTCACTCAGTGCTTCTATAAAGCATTAAAATATAAATCCATGAATTTATCACAGAATGATTCAAATAAGGATTATGCAAATAAATTAAAATGAATGAACTATTTATATTTTTAGGTGGTAACATGTGCAAATGTATCTCAAACCAGTGCCTTATTTTACTTGGGCATCAGAGTCAAACCCTATCTCCACAAAAATCTATCAAGACAAATATACTAGAACCCAAATGACATGCCTAACATCCCATTCTTTTAATTCCTATCACTGTCATCAAATTCATATATGGACGATTAATTCACAGAGACCTCCCTTAAGATTTTACTCTTCCCTTGAAAGAAACTTAATTTTAATCCCTATATTCACCTTGTGAACAATGCATTGAAAAAGCCTTACAATTTGAATGCATAAGAAAACTAAAGTATCCATACATAAAGACAACAAGTAGTAGTAACAGAGTTCTGGTATGCTTTGTATTAATATCAAAATGTGTTAATGCAATATTCTCTTAACTTCACAAAAAACAAGGTTCTATATTTCAGAACTTCTTTACAAAATGTATCAACCACCACCTTGAAGAGAAAAAACTTGCTATATATATATATATATATATATATCCATAGCCATCTTGGAATCCTCAAAAGGATGCAACAAGCTTTGGATGGCTGGGAAAAGATATTACACTAAAGACAAAATTAAAAACTGACAAAATTTGATTGCAACAACAGATTGCAATCATCTACTTCTCAAACATCTCGCATGTGGCACCTTTGTCTAAGGATATTTCAGAGCAGTTGCTAAATTTTTTGCATGAATGATGACCGCCATTATAGGCTAACTTACATCATCCTCTATTTGAAACATGCTCTCCCTCAAAATCTAGATCAGGTTCCATTTGCCCTCTATTCTTCTTCCTCCTCTATAAGCTGGACAACTGGCCTCTTCTTCTTCTTTATTGTCAACTTCTCCCAAGCTGCCACATCATAATCAGATGGCCAGTTGTAAGTCTACAATTCCTATAGTAATCCAATCTATTGATTCCACATGGAGTCAATTATATTCTTTGCCTCAACTACAAACCTTACGCAATCATTTTCAATTTTGAACAAACTATCAATTATATTTTTACACCTCTCCAAATCCAAAGTATTGTTACCACTAAGGAAAGCATCTTGTGTAATTGTTAGCTGATCCATTAACACTTTCCACTCTTCCAAACTGACCATATTTCCACTATCATCACATATTGGAGGTAGATACCTGCTGTAATTCTTATCAAACATAATCAATTTGGTCTTTACCTCTTTAGACTTACCCTTAAAAAACTTTAAAACAACACTAACTAGGCTAATCTTCTCAAAGACTTCAGTCACCACCCCAGGGATCTCAGGATTATGCTCTTGTAAGCTATCAAGTTTATCAAATAACAAACTTCTCCCAGACCAAATACTATGAAGTGGCTCAAGAGAAGCCAATGATTCATTCACCTTTCTATTAGCCTGGTGCAATTGACTAACTGATTGATAAACTGTTTCCATCATTTCTATTATTTTATCCCACCTATATTGCACAATCTTTTCCATGGTGTCCAAAGATGCATCTATCCTTATCTTTTCTAGGTCCTCAGTAGGTTTCTCAAGTGCTTCCTCATTAATCTGAACAAGGACCTCAATCTACAAAGGGGGAGGAATAACTACCTTTGAAGCCTCTTCAAGATTGACTTTCACTTCTGCCAACTCATCCTCTAACTATTTCATTCTCATCATTTTCAAATCTCTATCTTTAGCAACTACACTTGCACTTTCAAACAATTTTGAATATCTCTCAGATAACTAAGTTGTTTTTGCTTCATTCAAGTTAGCCCAATGAGTTACTACCTTGGAAACTTCAAGGTAAGTTGTGTTTTGCATAGTCCATATGATCTTATTGCCTTCCATCTGATCTTCTATACTCAATAAAGCTGGCTTTTGAGTTCTAGGGGCAAGAGACCACATTGCAATAGCTTGAGATTTAGGGTCATAGCCACTGCCTCTAATCATATCACCAATATGGACCTCATAGGATAAGCTACCCTATGGTTTCTTTCTTATCTGATCAATGATGAACAATGAAGCCAAATCCAACCCTAGAGTCAATAGCATTCCACTTGACTTAACCATTTCTCTAGCTTCATCTACAGTTATAGGATGAAGACTAGGATCATAAGATCTTAGAGCTCTCAAATTTTCTTGACTTGGTTCCACTCCTTCAAGCAGAGCTTTCCTCACTTCTTCATATTTCCTCCAAATAAGGAAACTCTTGAATTCATCACTCTTAATAAATTGATCATCAATCAAAAATTCCTCTTGATACACCTCTCTGATATCTTGTCCTGCCCACAGGGATTGCTCATCACTTTCTTCATTAGTAGCCACCTTCTTACTAGCTCTAATTGCTTTCCTCAACTGATGATGGTAGGCCGCACCACTGGGAACAATAGCAGATGCTTCATCAATCCCTTTCTTTTGTTTTCCTTGCCTTGAAGACTCTCCTTCCTCAAGCCTCTACTTCTTCAAAGGTGGCTCTTGGACATTCTCCACCGCTGGCTAGTCTTCAACAGGCTTAGCAATCTATACATCCCCAACTTGTGGTGGGCTATTCCCTTCTTGGGACTCATTAGAGGACTCCTCTTGATCAGAAGATGAATAATCCTTCATTTTCTTTGGTTGCTTTTGGTTAGTCAATTTCTCCAACTGATTTGATAGAGTGTCATGCATCTCTATCATCTTGTCAATTCTTTTCAAATAAGGAAGGTCAGGGAAGAAACCCTCAAAAGGAAGTTGGGTTGTCATCACCTATTTTGATAGATCTATCAAATCAAAGAACCTATTCCACCTCCTTCTAACTTCATCCATATCCACAACATTTCTAATTATAACCTCTTCATCAAGGCCTTCATGTTCCTTGATGACACCAATTAGGGATTAGGGTTAACCTTGCAGTCTTAATAAAACCCTCAGGGTCCACATGTCTACAAAAACTACACATCATCTTCAATTGATTTAACCATGTAGTGACTTGTGGGAAGGCTCTCTTGCCAATCAAGAAATCACCAATTTTGAACTGCCTGGGTGTGAAAGTACCCTTCTTATGGGGGGCCAAAGGCTCTTTGTCTATCCACATCAACTGCCAAATGAATTCCAAACAAGCAACTCTTGGTGGCACAAATTTTGGTAACAAATGTGGGGGCTGGGGGCAACCGTAGACTCTCAAGATTGTGGAATTTTCCCCAAAGTAAAAATCACCCTAGTTATGGTCTCCCTCCCACTTCTCTGCAAACTACATAGATCTTAGGAGTTTAAGGACCCTTGGTGATATCCTTATAACATTTATGCCTAGCATCTTTATAATGGGATAAAAAATGAAATTCTGGAAAACACAAAAGTCACCCTCATTTGAAGAAGAGTTCCACTTCCTCACCCATAATTGTATTGGATTATACTGGCCTTCGAAGGTAAACCTTGGTTTTAGCATGTTCAAATCAAAGCTATTGATGTTGAAGAACAAAATTAAGTGCATTAACAATGAATAATGCATGAACTTAATTGGACTCTTACTTTCTTTGACAAAAATCAAACCCTCATGCATTCTATCAATTATATACTGAATGTAATCATAATCAATATTTACTAGGGAATTATAGATGTCTAAGATTATCATCAACAGATCAGCTGGCAAGAAATCTGCATCCCCATCAATTCCCAAAACCCTACACAACCCATAACAAGTTTTCCTCATATAATGTTGAAGGGATTTAAATTGATAAGGGGCATTCATGTGAACAGGGAGGGGAGCTATATACTTATCCTATTTTGGGATGTGCTTCATCATTTGGTCCTTTACTATTCCTATGTTATTTTTGTACCTCTCTCTTTCTTTGCTCAAGTCAATTTCGGTGGAGGAAGACATATAGAAATTAAAGGCTTTCATGAAAGAACCCCTATCAAGAGTAACCAAAGGTGACTGATCCTCTTTTCTAATTGTTTTGGAAATAGGGTCATAATGCCTAGCAAGTGCAACAATTAAATCCACATCTAAGAATACATCAAGAACAACTAATTTCCCCAAACCCAAAGCCCAACCATTACACACAGGAACATGCCTATCTCTATTTCCATAAAAGAAGTTGAAAATAGTATAACTTATGCTATTTGGTATGATAGGATCTCTGCAAAGCCCCAAAACATCTTCGAAGACATCATCTAGAGCTCTTTTGTTCTGGCTAGAACTAGGCAACAACTTCATGAATTCATCAAAATAATTCAGCTTGCTTTTATCTTCACCTCCTTTGGATTTTGATTCACTACTGGAAGAAACTACATTCTGCTCTAGTTGACTCATTTTTCATGCAAATGCTCTCAATTCTATAAACTTGATTCGCTCGGCACTCAAAAAATTGCTTTAGCAAACAAAATTCTCCCCTAATGATTTTGGACACAGGAAATAATGAGCTTAGCTTATTTATCGATACGGATTAAATGTGTACAACTACCACAATCATTGCAAATCAATCCTTGAATGCTCCCGCATTCAATTTCACATATCACCAACTTTCAAATCATATCTAGCTGATGCAAAGATGTTGACAGATAGATTTAAAAACTTGAGGCAAAAAAGGCAATGATTACTACTCTATACTTTAACATCCTATTTACATCATGAAATCCTTCTTTAAAACTGATTGGATGGCTTATTGGTTTACTCTCCAGCTTGACAATGTACTTTATCCATGTAGCAATGCTCTTTTTCTTTTCCTTTATTACCTTTTCCAACTAAGCCCATTCAGTGAATCAGGGACTGCAGGCTTCTCGTGATCGCTTAATACAATGCTAACCCAAGTTTATATTCAGAGAACTGGTGACCAAAGCCTTTGCACATTCTTGGAATCAAACTCTTAACTCACCCATCTTTCAATGAACCAATGAACAAGCTGAATATAACCAAACATGATTACAGTCATTACTTAGCGAATTAGCGACTAAAGGCTACCTCTTATTCACCTAATGTTCCGGTTAACTATCAAATTATCTTTAGATCTAGCGACTGAAGACTCCTCTCATTCTCTTAATCCTTGTCTTAACTACATGCATACTGTGTGAACTAGTGAACAAGCTTTCCTCTGAGTCACTGAATTCTTCCTTAATTGCTAGCTTCAAGCCGTGATTTAGATTCAACCGTTGATCATAGACTTAATCAATGATCCTCATTAATTCACTGAATCAAAACAAGCTTTATCCTTTCTATTATGAGACTCAGCAAACAAAAGGTTCGTTGAATCACCAGATACTTCAAATACTAACCATTGCATCATGCGATTAAGCGAATAAAGGTTTTTCAACTTATTTTGCCCATTCACTGAATACTTCTAACCATAATCAAACTTTTAAGAGAACTTGTGAATACTTTGTTTGCCTAATCACCAGAAAACTTAGGATCTCACTAACTTATTCCGGGAATAAGCGAACACTTGATATAACCCTTTTCACCAAATTCATCAAGCCAAACTGTCAGAGCCGCCAAACTTAGAGGATAGTAACACAACTGCTCAGTCGCCCAATCACCAAGTCAAAATATGTAGGACCCAATGTACTCTAAGATTAAAACACATCTGTTGATCTTTTAGAAAATCAATGATGTTTGCTAGATCACTAGATGCCAGAGGACTTAACCGCATGATTCTGAGAATGAGCGATCACTGTTGCGCTAGGTTGCTGAGAGTTTTCTTGAGACCACCAGATAACATGTGAATAAAAGATAACACTTTCACCAATTCACTGAATGTTTTGAGGTAGCCGCTGGAAGATTTAGAGATTACACGACCGAACACGGCACTTAACATGGGTTTGACACATTTTCCAGTTCACTAAAAAGCTTAACGATGTGAAATAACATTACATGACTCAGTGAACACCTGAAGGAAATAGTCACATGCACTTTTAAGAACTTAAGTGGCCAAAAAGTAATGATGAATTAGAAGACTTAAGGCTGACTTGAGGGTTTTCACATGAATTCAAATTTCTTTAAGGACAAGATTTAGGGTAAGGGTTTTTTGAACATAGTCATGGCAACTTTGAAGAAATTTTGACACCTAAACCATAGGAAAAATTTACAAACAAGAGGACTAAACCAAAATTTGGACAAAAACCTTAGAAAATTAAGAATATACCCAACAATGGCTCTATCTGAGAATGCTTGATTACAAGATCATAGCAAGAATTTATGAATCTCTGGGAGGCAGACCACCAAACCCTAACCTAAAATAGGAAACAAACACACAACAGAAACAAACACACCTATACATATATACATAACTACTGTGCATGGAAAAGAATTAACTAAAGAAGAATTTCAGGAATTGTCCATGCACTGGAAATTCCTTCTCTTCACCATCCAAATTTTGCAAAAAATATGAGTCCTTACCATGGGTTTGATGGACAATATAAGGTCCCATCCACAAAGACTCAAATTTTTTGTGTTTCCCTTTATATTCAGCCCTGGCATTCCATTGAAGAACCATATCACCAGGCTGGAATTTTCTCATAGTTGCTCTCTTATCAAAAAGATACTTCATTTTTTGTTGTAGCTTTACATTTTCTCTTTGTCCTTCCCTCCTAATCTCATCCAATTCAATCAGCTAAACCATTCTATCTTGCAGTGGATCACTGATTTCCACATCCTCTTCTTGCATAAACTTATAGATTGGAAGGAAATTATTAACTAGCAATCTTGATTTTGCACCATATACCATCTAAAAAGGGGACTTACCTGTAGCTCTCTTCTCAAAAATTCTATTAGCCCATAGTGCTAATTTTAATTTCACATGCCAACTTCTTTTATTCTTTTCCAGGGTTTTCTTCAAGATTTTCAAAATACTCTTATTACTGGATTCGGCCTATCCATTGGCTTGTGGATGATAAGGAGATGATTAAGACAACACTATGCCCATTTCTAAGCAAAATTTAGTGATCTCTTATGATCTGAAACTCATGGCATTATCAACAACCAATTTAACAGGGACACCAAATCTAGTGATTATATTATTCATCAGGAACTCAATCACAACAGCACTAGTTGCCCTTTTAGTTGGAATGGGTTCAATCCATTTGGTGAAATAATCAGTAGCCACCAAAATGTGACTATGTCCCCTGCTAGACTTTTCAAAAAATTCTCCAATAAAATCCATACCCCACATTGCAAAAGGAGCTTCTGCAACAATAGGGTTCAATAATAATGCACCTGAGAATTTCAATTTCTTAGAAAATCTTTGGCAAGGCTCACACCTTCTAACATAAGAATGAGTGTCTTTGAACATTACAGGGCAATAATATCCTACCCTTAAGATTTTATGAGTTGTTGACCAAGCAAAATGATGTCCTCCACACATTCAAGAGTGCATTTCCTTCAACACCTTCTCTGATTGGTGCTTATCCAGACAAAAGAGTAGAATTCCATCATTATCTTTCCAGTACAAATCACCCTGGATTAACACATAATTTTGAGCCTACAACCTCAGACTCCTCCTTTGATTATCATTCAACTCTTGTGGACACTTAGCATATTTGATAAAATAAATAATATCCTTATACCATGGTTGTGCTTCAATGCTAGTGACTATGCCTTCATTAATAGTAGTACTATTTACTTGGACCAGGTCCATGTTTTCTTCAGTCATTAACTTAGCAAGTCCCAATCCTCTTACCAATTTGGTGATGTGAATTTCAAGGTCAAACTCTTGAACCCTATTTATCCACTTACATCTTTTTCCTATGACTTCACTCTATACTAGAATATCCTTCACTGCAGCATGAGGTACATAAGCATTAACCTTTGCACAAACTAGATATGGTCTGAAAGCTTTAACTACCTTTAAAAGGGCATAGGCTTTCTTTTCCATTAGTTCATAATTTAATTCAGCAAATTGTAATGACTTGCTGAAAAAGGCTATAGGATGTTCATATCCTTCTTGATCCTTTTGTAAAAGGATAGTTGCAATAGTATGAAAAGATGCAAAAGAAAATAGAGAAAATGATTTTAAGTAATTAGGTGACACCAAAATAGGGGCCTCTTGAATTTCTTATTTAATTCTTTCAGAGGCTTGTTGAGCTTCAAGGTTCCAATCAAATTTCACTTCCTTCTTTAGGAATTTCACTATGGGTTTGACCAATTCTGCAAAGTTAGCAATAAATCTCCTTACAAAATTAATCTGTCCCAAGAATGATTGCACACCCTTTATGTTCTTTGGTGGAGGGACCTTTTTTATTGCCTCTACTCTTTCAGGATCAATCCTGACTCCTTCTTTTGACACTATATGTCCAAGTAGCTTCCCTTCGGTCACAACAAATTGACATTTTTTAGGATTCAGGGACACACCATATTCTAAGGCCTTAAGAATGACCTTTTCCAAATGAGAACAATGATCATCAACTCTTTTAGAATAAGTAGTGAGATCATCCTAATATACAACCATGAGAACATTGATCAATTCCTTGAATGCAACATCCATTGCTCTCTGAAAATTTTCTCCAACATTTTTTACACCAAAGGGCATGCGAATATATACATAGGTTCCCCATGGGGTAGTAAATGCTATCTTAAACTACTCTGATTCTTTGACCAGCACTTGATTGTAACCCAAGAAACCATCCATCATTGACAAAAGTTCACAACTAGTTACCCTATGCAGCATGGCCTCCATATTGGGCAATCCATAATTATCTTTAAGTGAAGCCACATTCAAGTTCCTAAAATCAACACAAAGCCTAATATCACCATTCTTTTTCCTCACTGGCACAAGATTGGAAACCCATGTAGAATGCCTGATTGGCTCAATGATACTAGCATCCCTCAATTTTGTCAACTCAGCTTGCATCTTTGTGGAGAGCAAGGGATTGATGGGTCTTTATTTTTGTCTAAAAGGCTTAGTCTCTTCCTTTAAAGGAATTTCATGCTGAAATAGAACAACCCTATATGCCTTAAGATCATCATATGACCAAGCAAATACATGATTGTATCTTTTCAAAAGCCTTATCAAATTACCTCTAACCTCTCTTCTCAATTTTTTCCCAATGTATACCATTTGTGGGGAGGTTTCTAAACCCAAGTTTATTTCCTCTAAGTCCTCCATTTTAGTGTTAGACTTCTGAGATAAATAACCATCATTTATTTTGGACATTCCTTCCAACTCCACTAATCCTTTTGGTATGTGATTTGAGGGTAATTGCACTATTTCATTTCCCATGATACATTCTTTTCCCTCAACACACTATTGTGCTTCATTGAAATCTATTTGTTGGCCATCATATTGATCAAGGCCCTGAATAAACCTAAGGATATCTAGGTCATCCTCAAAAACTTGCCAATTATATACATTATCAGGCACTGCAGACCTAGTTTTGACCTCTATCATAGACACACCAGTGAGGGTTATGTCATCACTCTTAAGGGAAACATTAGCAAGAAAATTTTCCATGATATTATTGTATCTTTCTATCCAAAGTAGATTGAAAGCATCAAAAAACTCTAGTCTATCCCAAACAGCATGTTTATACAATTTCAATCTTTCATCCCTAGAAGCATACTGGGATCTTACTTGGGCTATAATGAGTTGGGAGTCACCATAAACCTTTAAATATTTAATACCATTCTTTATGGCTACATCTAATCCCAATATTAGAGCCTCATACTCAGCAGTATTATTGGTACATTGAAAAGTCAGCAGGAATGAGTATTTAAATGTAATACCTGATGGGGAAATGAATACAACACCAGCTCCTGATCCTTCCTTGGAGCATCCACCATCAAAGAACATTCACCAGAGCCCATCTTGCTGCAAAATCAGCTCATCCATAATTGGATCTATGTTTCGCATCTGGGGTACTATCTCCTCAATCATGAAATTATTCATGTCAATATCTACAAAATAGTTTAGATCCTCTGGAGCAACCATTTCAATCATGACTGAAGAAAGGGGCTCCTTGTACAACTTTACCTCAATTCCATTTATTGGGATGGTAGCATATGACAAATCTAGTTGCAACTTTCCACCCATTGTTGCAGCCCATTATCTTGATAGTACCATGCCATAATGAGGTTTTGTATCAACAACAACCACATCCATTTTATATGTGGCTTCTGAGAATGTAGCAATCTTCACTTCAATTCCAATCAGGGTCCCTACAATAGGTACTACCCTATTATCCATGGCATAACACCTTCCACTAAATGTATCAACTTGCAACCCTAACTCCTTCATTACTTGATAAGGCATTACAGTTGTGGCAGTGCCAGAATCAATCATACAATTCTTCAGCAAAAAATTATTTACAAGCAAAGTAACATAGAAAGGATTGATAGAAGAGGGTTCTTGTGTCACAATAGTCCCAACACATAAATCAGAGATGTCATTAATTACAATTGGCTTACCCATGGACTTCCCTTCCTCTTGTAGAACGGGAGTAGTTCTCTGCTCACTTATAAGAGCCAAGGTTGCTACTTTGTGCTCCTCTATTTTCAACATTTCAAGCAAAGGGATGGAGACCTTCATTTGGGACAAGGCATGTCTCATATCAAAGGTAGGGGAATCAGTATAAAAATTAGGGTGATCCTTTGACCTACCAATTTTCTTTTTCACCTTGTCAGCAATAACTTCTTGTTTCCTTTTCTTCTCAACTTCAAACCCTTCATCTTTACTATTTAAAATATGGGGCTTTGGTGAATCCTTATCTTGGAGCTTATTATTAACAAATAATGATCTAGGGACTCCCTAATCATTATCCACCCTTCTATTCCTCAAATTATATGAGGATTTTTCTTGAGTAATAGCAGCCACAGTTAGGCTTCTGATCTCTTCTTCACTGGGCTTTCTCCATTGTTTTTCATCTGATCCAAATTCTACCATATGAGTCTTACAATCATCATTAACAAACTCTTCCTGATCAGATTGAGTAAATATTTGTTGTTCATAATCAAAGTAGATCTTCCTCTTATGATCAACATCAGGACAAATAACTTCATCATCTGAGGACACTAGGTCCCCCATTAGTTTAGTAGTGAACATGTTAATAGCAGGATTTTCAGATCCTTCATAATCTCCTGCATATGAATCATTGGCCTCTTCTCCCAAGGCTTGAGCAACAACACATTGGAATGGTGAGTGGGGCATATTACAAGCCACACACCAAGGGGTACTTTCCACATTATGTGCTATATTTTTCTTCAAAGGATCTGGTGTATCTCTTCCCTTCTGGGGTTCATTACTATCAGGAACAGGCCTGCCATCTTTCCAATTTGTTTTGTAAGGCATATCTATTAAATTAGGGGCTTTTTCCTACCTTTGATAAGGTGGTCTTGTATCTTGAAAATTTCTTCCCCCTTTGTCAAACTTTGTTGGGAAGTCTTTGTTAATACCAGCTCCTCTGTCCATTTTTTCATCATCTTTGGATGGCCTTGCAGGTTGTGGCCTGGTTTCCTTCCACAATCTACCCTCATCTCTTTTGTACATTTGGCCAGATGCCTTTTAGTTTCTTTCAATATTTATAGCCAACTTAAATGCATCCCTAAGGGTACGGGGATTTTTATCTCTTAGAAGATAAGACATCTTTCCATCCATAGAATTGAAATAAGTGGTTATGCAGACTGCATCATCTAGCCTCAATACTTGGAACAACTTGTACATAGCCTTTTGGAATCTACTATTAAATTCTGACATGCTCTCATTGTAATGCTTCTTGATATTGTTGAACTCATTGAGCATGTAGCTTGAATTTACATGTTCTGCATATTGCTCTTTGAAACATCTTACAAACTCCTCCCAAGATGCAATACTATTCTCAGGTAGACCCCTATACCAATCCCTTGCATCTTCAATTAGTGATTGAACAAAAAGCTTCATTATGACATCTTCGTGCTCAATTTCATAATCATTAACCTTATCTATGAAAAATTTCAAATGCTCTTCATAGGTAATGACATTATTCCCAGTAAATAATGGGATCTTTTTCCTAATCTCATTTGGGATAGCATTGGGTTGACCAAGAATACCGTCAAAGAACAGAGGCCTATATCTATCCAAATGGACTAGTCTCCTTTGGATACTTGGTTGAAATGTGGGGGAAGCTACAATATTTTGGCAAGGTATAGTCCCCACTATAACATTGACTATAATGAGAACTTGATTAGGAACTTGTCCAGGTAAAATTTGTCCAGGGTGAAAGGATTGAGAACTTGGAAGTGAGTTGCCAGGTTGTTGGGGTGGGATTGTTCCTGAAGTGATAGGGGCAGAGCTACTAGCAGATGTGTTTATATTAGCATGTAAGAAAGCAATTTTTCTCTTCATTTCATCTACAACAGCCTCCAACTCAAGTTTCTCAAGTTGAATAGCCAAATCTTCCTTGGCCTTTCTAGCCTTCTCCAAATCAATGCTTGTTTGGGAAGGAACACTAGGAATAGCCACAATTTTCTTGGGTTCATTAATATTCACACCCACTACCTTTTGTTTTCCCTTATCAGGGATTTCTTTTGAGGCATTTTTAATATCCTCATTCCTCTGGATTTCAGAGTGATGCAATTGTCTGAGGACATGGCCTATCCCCTCAAATTCACTTTGCTTAGATTTGATATCCTAAGCCTTTTTCCTCAAATCCTCCATATCACCAAACAATTCCTTGTCTAAACCCTGAACATTTTGGCTTAGATCCCTAGCCTGAGCTTCATTTTTCCTAGTTTTGATGATAAGCTCTTGCCTCTCCATGAGAAATTCATAGATTTTTTGTTCCCTCACTTTCACCCTATTAGCAATCTCAGCAAGTTGTTCACGCTCTTTATTCCTTAAAGCAATCACCTCTTCCCTCAACTTCTCAGAATTGTAGGAAGCAGTTTCAGTAGCAGAACTTTCTCCTAGTTGCTCTAAGGTTTCTCTCACAGGGAAATAACCTACTTCTGTGACTTCTGTGATTACTTCCTTCTAAGTATGAATATTTGGACTGACCTTCTTGACATGTTTAGGATCATCAGAAGAGGAGGAAGTTTCATGAGGAAGCGGGGCACAGGATTTTTCTCTAGAAGGGCCTTGGGAGCTAGCATTACTGTGACCTCTCCTAAACCATTTCTTTCTACTTGGTGTATGGAGCTCATCACCCACATTATCTTCTGGGTGATCCCTGTAGTAAGACCTAGTGTACCTTGATCGACTCATGGTATATCACAACAATTTTAGCAAGATTTTACAACAATCAGCAACTGGTAACACAGATTTTTAGAGTTGCCACCCACTAACAAGTGGGAATCAAATATTTATGTTGGTCAACAAAAGACATAATAGACTGTACTGCACAAAGTTATTATGCATTCATGTTCAGAAATCCCCAGTAGAGTCACCAATTTTGTTAGTGCTTAAATTTGTAGATGATTAATAATTCATGAACTCATATAATCCCAATAGATGCATCTGACAAAATTGCAAGCACTAAGGTATTAAGGTTATAAAAAACCTTCTTCACTTTGAGTATAAAAACTCAGGTGGGTTTACCTATAAAAATTCACTGTTTGAAATGAGCTTTGATTTGAGAATTAGCTCCTTCACTGTTATATTGTCCTTTTCAGAATTAACTCAATAAGACATTGTAACTCTTAGTATGGCCCAAACAATCCTGATACACAACATTATGATAGAAATTATGAAAGAAACAATATTGAATAGTGGCTTAAGGATATTCATCCATCTTCTTTTTATGAGTTAAACTCAAGGAAGGTTAACCTCACTCAGCACTTCTGTAAAGCATTACAATATACATCCATGAATTTATCATAGAATGATTCAAATAAGGATTATGCAAATAAAGTAAAATGAATGAACTATTTATATTTTCAAGTGGTAACATGTGCAAATGTATCTCAAACTAGTGCCTTATTTTACTCGGGCATTAGAGTCAAACCCTATCTCCACAAAAATCTATCAAGACAAATATACTAGAACCCAAATGACATGCATGACATCCCATTCTTTTAATTCCTATCACTGTCATCAAATTCATATATGGACGATTAATTCATAGAGACCTCCCTTAAGATTTTACTCTTCCCTTGAAAGAAACTTAAGTTTCACCCCTATATTCACCTTGTGAACAATGCATTGAAAAAGCCTTACAATTTGAGTGCATAAGAAAACTAAAGTATCCATACATAAAGACAAAAAGTACTAGTAACAGAGTTCTGGTATGCTTTGTATTAATATCAAAATGTGTTAATATAGTATTCTCTTGACTTCACAAAAAAAAGGTTCTATATTTTAGAACTTCTTTACAAAATGTATCAACCACCACCTTGAAGAGAAAAAACTTGCTATATATATATCCACAGCCATCTTGGAATCCTCAAAAGGATGCAACAAGCTTCAGATGGCTAGGAAAATATATTACACTAAAGACAAAATTACAAACTGACAAAATTTGATTGCAACAACAGATTGCAATCATCTACTTCTCACACATCTTGCAGGTGGCACCTTTGTCTAAGGATATTTCAGAGCAGTTGCTAAATTTGTTGTATGAATGATGACCACCATTATAGGCTAACTTACATCATCCTCTATTTGAAACATTCTCTCCCTCGAAAGCTGGATCAAGTTCCATGTGCCCTCTATTCTTCTTCATCCTCTATAAACTGGACAACTGGCCTCTTCTTCTTCTTTATTGTCAACTTCTCCCAAGCTGCCACATCATCATCAGATGGCCAGTTGTAAGTCTACAATTCCTGTAGTAACCTAATCTATTGATTCCACATGGAGTCAGTTATATTCTTTTCCTCAGCTACAAACCTTACGCAATCATTTTCAATTTTGAACAAACTATCAATTATGTTGTTACACCTCTCCAAATCCAAAGTATTGTTACCACTAAGGAAAGCATCTTGTGTAATTGTTAGCTGATCCATTAACACTTTCCACTCTTCCAAACTGACCATATTTCCACTATCATCACATATTGGAGGCAGATACCTGCTATAATTCTTATCAAACATAATCAACTTGGCCTTTACCTCTTTAGACTTACCCTTAAAAAACTTTACAATAGCACTAACTAGGCTAATCTTCTCAAACACTTCAGTCACCACCCCAGGGATCTCAGGCTTATGCTCTTGTAAGCTATCAAGTTTATCAAATAACAAACTTCTCCCAGACCAAATACTATGAAGTGGATCCAGAGCAGCCAATGATTCATTCACCTTTCTATTCGCCTGGTGCAATTGACTAACTGATAGATAAATTGTTTCCATCATTTCTATTATTTTATCCCACCTATATTGCACAATCTTTACCACAGTGTCCAAAGATGCATCTATCCTTATCTTTTCTAGGTCCTCAGTAGGTTTCTCAGGTGCTTCCTCATTAATCTGAACAGGGACCTCAATCTACAAAGGGGGGGGAATAACTACCTTTGAAGCCACTTCAAGCTTGACTTTCACTTCTTCCAAATCATACTCTAACTATTTCATTCTCATCATTTTCAAATCTTTGTCTTTAGCAACTACACTTGCACTTTCAAACAATTTTGAATATCTCTCAGATAACTGAGCTATTTTTGCTTCATTCAAGTTAGCCCAATGAGTTACTGCCTTGGAAACTTTAAGGTCAGTTGTGTTTTGCACAGTCCATATGATCTTATTGCCTTCCATCCGATCTTCTATACTCAATAAAGCTATCTTTTGAGTTCTAGGGGCAAGAGACCACATTGCAATAGCTTGAGATTTAGGGTCATAGCCACTACCTCTAATCAAATCACCAATATGGACCTCATAGGATAAGCTACCCTATGGTATACTTCTTATCTAATCAATGATGAACACAAAAGTCAAATCCAACCCTAGATTCAATAGCATTCCACTTGACTTAACCATTTCTCTAGCTTCATCTATAGTTATAGGATCAAGACTAGGATCATAAGATCCTAGAGCTCTCAAAGTTTCTTGACTTGGTTCAACTCCTTTAGGTAGAGCTTTCCTCACTTCTTCATGTTTCCTCGAAATAAGGAAACTCTTAAATTCATCAATCTTAATAAATTGATCATCACTAAAAAATTCCTCTTGATACACCTCTCTGATATCCTATCCTGCCCACAGGGATTGCTCATCACTTTCTTCATTAGTAGCCACCCTCTTACTAGCTCTAATTGCTTTCCTCAACTGATGATGGTAGGCCCTATCACTGGGAACAATAGCAGATGCTTCATCAATCCCTTTCTTTTGTTTTCCTTGCCTTGAAGACTCTCCTTCCTCAAGCCTCTGCTTCTTCAAAGGTGGCTCTTGGACATTCTCCACCTCTGGCTGGACTTCAACAAGCTTAGCAATCTATACATCCCCAACTTGTGGTGGGCTATTCCCTTCTTGGGACTCATTAGAAGACTCCTCTTGATCAGAAGATGAATAATCCTTCCTTTTCTTTGGCTACTTTTGGTCAATCCATTTCTCCAACTGATTTGATAGAGTGTCATGCATCTCTATCATCTTGTCAATTCTTTTCAAATAAGGTAGGTCAAGGAAGAAACCCTCAAAAGGAAGTTGGGTTGTCGTCACCTATTTTGATAGATCTATCAAATCAAAGAACCTATTCCACCTCCTTTTAACTTCATCCATATCTACAACATTTTTTATTATATCCTCTTCATCAAGGCCTTCATGTTCCTTGATGACACCAATATTAGGGATTAGGGTTAACCTTGCAGTCTTAATAAAACCCTTAGTGTCCACATGTCTACAAACACCAATTACCATCTTGAATTGATTTAACCATGCAATGACTTGTGGGAAGGCTCTCTTGCCAATCAAGAAATCACCAATTTTGAACTGCTTGGGTGTGAAAGTACCCTTCTTATGGGGGCCCAAAAGCTCTTTGTCTATCCACATCAACTGCCAAATGAATTCCAAATAGGCAACTCTTGGTGGCACAAATTTTGGTAACAAATGTGGGAGTTGGGGGCAACCATAGACTCTCAAGATTGTGGAATTTTCCCCAAAGTAAAAATCACCCCAGTTATGGTCTCCCTCCCACTTCTCTGCAAACTACATTGGTCTTAGGAGTTTAAGGACCCTTGGTGATATCCTTATAACATTTATGCCTAGCATCTTTATAATGGGATAAACAATGAAATTCTAGAAAACACAGAAGTCACCCTCATTTGAAGAAGAGTTCCACTTCCTCACCCATAATTGTATTGGATTATACTGGCCTTCGAAGGTAAACCTTGGTTTTAGCATGTTTAAATCAAAGCTATTGATGTTGAAGAACAAAATTAAGTGCATTAACAATGAATATTGCATGAACTTAATTGGACTCTTACTTTCTTTGACAGAAATCAAACCCTCATGCATTCTATCAATTATATACTGAATGTAGTCATAATCAGTATTTACTAGGGAATTCTGGATGTCTAAGATTATCATCAATAGATCAACTGGCAAGAATTCTACATCCCCATCAATTCCCAAAACCCTACACAACCCATAACAAGTCTGCCTCATATAATGTTGGAGGGATTTAAATTGGTAAGGGGCATTCATGTGAGTAGGGAGGGGAGCTATGTACTTATCCTATTTTGGGATGTGCTTCATCATTTGGACCTTTACTATTCCTATGTTATTTTTGTACCTCTCTCTTTCTTTGCTCAGGTCAATTTTGATGGAGGAAGATGTATAGAAATTAAAGGCTTTCATGAAAGAACCCCTATCAAGAGTAACCAAAGGTGACTGGTCCTCTTTTCTAATTGTTTTGGAAATAGGGTCATAATGCCTAGCGAGTGCAATAATTAAATCCACATCTAAGAATACATCAAGAACAACTAATTTCCCCAAACCCAAAGCCCAACCATTACACACAGGAACATGCCTATCTCTATTTCCATAAAAGAAGTTGAAAATAGTATAACCTATGCTATTTGGTATGACAGGATCTCTGCAAAGCCCTAGAACATCTTCGAAGACATCATCTGGAGCTCTTTTATTCTGGCTAGAACCAGGCAAAATCTTCATGAATTCATCAGAATAATTCGGCTTGCTTTTATCTTCACCTCCTTTGGATTTTGATTCACCACTAGAAGAAACTACATTCTACGCTAGTTGACACATTTTTCTTGCAAATGCTCTCAATTCTGCAAACTTGATTCGCTCGGCGCTTAAAAAACTACTTCAGCAAACAAAATTCTCCCCTAATGATTTTGGACACAAGAAATAATGAGCTTAGCTTATTTATCGATACGAATCAAATGTGTACAACTACCACAATCATTGAAAATCAATCCTTAAATGCTCCCACATTCAATTTCACATATCACCAATTTTCAAATCATAGCTAGCCGATGCAAAGATGTTGATAGATAGATTTAAAAACTTGAAAACAAGGCAAAAAAGGCAATGATTACTACTCTATACTTTAACATCCTATTTACATCATGAAATCCTTCTTTAAAACTGATTGGATGGCTTATTGGTTTACTCTCCAACTTGACAATGTACATTATCCACGTAGCAATGCTCCTTTTCTTTTCCTTTATTACCTTTTCCAACTAAGCCCATTCAGCAAATCAATGACTGCAGGCTTCTCGTGATCACTTAATACAATGCTAACCCAAGTTTATATTCAGAGAACTGGTGACCAAAGCCTTCGCACATTCTTAGAATCAAACTCTTAACTCACCCATCTTTCAGCGAACTAGCGAACAAGCTAAATATAACCGAACATGATTACAGTCATTACTTAGCGAATCAGTGACTAAAGGCTACCTCTTATTCACCTAATGTTCTAGTTAACTATCAAATTATCTTGAGATTTGGCAACTGAAGACTCTGCTCATTCGCTTAATCCTTGTCTTAACTACATGCATACTGTGTGAACTAGGGAACAAGCTTTCCTCTGAGTCATTGAATTCTTCCTTAACTGCTAGCTTCAAGCCATGATTTAGATTCAACCATTGATCATAGACTTAATCAATGATCCTCATTAATTCTCTGAATCAAAACAAGCTTTATCCTTTCTATTACAAGACTCAGCAAATAAAAGGTTCACTGAATCACTAGATACTTCAAATACTGACCATTGCATCATGCGATTAAGGGAATAAAGGTTTTTCAACTTATCTCACCCATTCATTGAATACTTCTTACCATAATCAAACTTTTAAGAGAACTTGTGAATACTTTGTTCGCCCAATCACCAAAAAACTTAGGATCTCACTAACTTATTCCTAGAATAAGTGAACACTTGGTATAACCCTTTTCACCAAATTCATCAAGCCAAACTCTCAGAGCCACCAAACTTAGAGGACAGTAACACAACTACTCAGTCACCCAATCGCCAAGTCAAAATATGTAGGACCCAATGTACTCTAAGATTAAAACACATCCATTGATCTTTTAGAAAATCAATAGTTTTTGCTAGATCGCTAGATGCCAGAAGACTTAACCGCATGATTCTGAGAATGAGCGATCACTATTGCACTAGGTCGCTGAGAGTTTTCTTGAGCCCACCAGATAACATTTGAATAAAAGATAACACTTTTGCCAATTCACTGAATGTTTTGAGGTAGCCGCTGGAAGATTTAGAGATTACATGACTAAACACAGCACTTAACATGGGTTTGACACATTCGCCAGTTCGCTTAAAAGCTTAACGATGTGAAATAACATTACATGACTTAGCAAATGCCTAAAGGAAATAGTCACATGCACTTTTAAGAACTTAAGTGGCCAAAAATTAATGATGAATTAGAAGACTTAAGGTTGACTTGAGGGTTTTCACATGTATTCAAATTTCTTTAAGGACAAGATTTAGGGTAAGTGTTTTTTGAAGATAGTCATGGCAACTTTGAAGAAATTTTGACACCTAAACCACAGGAAAAATTTACAAACAAGAGGACTAAACCAAAATTTGGACAAAAACCTCAAAAAATTAAGAATATACCCAACAACAGACAAACTCCAAAATGTTTTTGGTGACACAAGATTGCCAAGGACCCAAAATGATCCTGCATCAGACACCTGGGGTTCTTTTGAAATGATTCTCTAAATCATTTGGTAGGTCTGGTCTGAGCTGCATCCAACTCAAACTGAGAAATCCAAGAACTATCTTCCATCCATCTATTCTTCCACTTTACCAGATTTCCATGTACTATTTTCCTCTTGTACTCTTTCCAGCTCTTTCCTTCAAAATATGTTCAACTTCTTCATTCTACTTCTTAGGATACTCTGTCAGTACTGTCACTTCTTCATTAGGTTCATGATAATCATACAAATTAGCAATGTTAAAAATTTTTGATATGTCCATGTCATCAGGAAACTCAATCTCATATGCATTTCCACTATCAAATTTCTTCAAAATCTTGCAAGGTCCAAAAATTTTCACCTTCAGCTTCCCATATGTTCCAACAGGAAATCAGCCTTTCTTCAAATGAACCATCACTTCATCATCAACATCAAAAGTTTTATGTCTTCTTGATCTATCAACTTTGTCTTTGTATTTCTAATTACTGTCTTCTAGCTTTAACTTCACATCTTCATGCAATATCTTCATATGCTTAGCAAATTTTACTCCTTCAGCACTTCTCTTACTTTCATCAGCAATGTCTCTCAAATTAGATATTCATCTCAGCTGTGTGCCATTCACAATCTCAAATAGTGTCTTTCTAGTACTCCTATTAACTAAATTATTGTATGCAAACTCTGCTTGTGCCAACACATAATCCCAATTACTCGATGTGTCTCCAACTAAACATCTCAAAAGATTTCCCAAACTTATGTTCACAACTTCAGTATGTCCATCAGTTTGTGGGTGAAATGTATAACTATATTTTAACTCAGTGCCAAATTTCTTCCAAAGGGTTTTCCAAAAGTATCCGACAAATTTAATGTCTCGGTCAGAGATAATACTCCTTGGTAATGCATGCAATCTAACAATTTCCTTAAAGAAAAGATCTGGTACATGTACTACATCTGATGTCTTTCTACATGGTATAAAATGTGTCATCTTAGAAAATCTATCCACAACAACAGATATAGAATCATTACCTCTTATTGTCTTCGATAAGCCAAGAACAAAGTCCATACTGATGTTAATCCAAGGTTTCTTAGGTACAACAATCGGTACATACAATCTAGTATTCTCACTTACTCCTTTTGCAACTTGCAAATTTCACAACTTTTCACAAATTTTTGAACCATCAACTGAAATAACAAATCCCAAATACACAATCTTCTTTTTCATGAATGAACACTTTTTTAGATTTATCAACAACTTTTCTTCTTTCAGTCTCTGCAAAACTTGTCTAACATGCAACAAATGTTCTTCTCTGGTCTTACTGAATATCAAAATGTCATCAAGATATACAATCACAAATTTACCCAAGAATTTCTTCAAAACTTCATTCATCAGCCTCATAGAAGTACTCGATGCATTAGTTAAGCCAAAAGGCATAACCAACCACTCATACAAACCTTCTTTTGTCTTGAAAGCAGTCTTCCATTCATCACCTTCTCTTATTCTAATCGGATGATACCCACTTTTCAAATCAATTTTAGTGAAATACTTTGTTGTAGTCAAACTGTCCATTATGTTATCCATTATTGGTATAGGAAACCTATACTTCACTATTATCTTATTGATTTCTCTGGAATCAGTACACATTCTCCATTCTCCATTCTTTTTCAATGCCAATACAACAAGTACTGCATAAGGACTCAAACTTTCTTTGATCAAACCTTTCTCCAGCAACTCTTGAATTTGTCAGTTCAATTCCTGATTCTCGGTAGGTGTCAACTGATGAGGTGCCTTATTCAGTAAACTAGCTCCAGAGATTAGATCCATATAATGATCAATGCTTCTTTTCGGTGGAAAACCATCAGGTACATTATCAAAAATGATATCACTATACTCGGTGAGTAACTTATCAATCTCCTCAAGGACATTATCCTCTATTTTCTTACTCATTTTGTTAGGAATCACAGCAAAACATACATCATTCTTCTTCAAAGAGTTAACAAACTTTCACATATGTGCAAACATTACTAATAGGTTCTTCCACAAAAGGTAGCAAGATTTGTTTCTTTCCATCAGCCACAATAGTATATTTATGCAATCTCCCATCATATATAGCATGTCTATCATATTGCCAAGGTCTACCCAACAAAATATGACAACAATCCATAGGCATGATATCACATAACACCTTATCATAGTACTTTCCAATCTTTAAATTCACATAACATTGTTCACTTAACACAAGTGTATGCTCATCTTTGATCCATGAAATCTAATAGGGCTTCGGATGTACCAACCTTTCCAACTGCAATTTTGTGACCATCTCCTCAGATGCTAGATTCTCCGAGCTACCACTGTCAGTGATTACCTTCCAAACTTTGTCAGAAACTCTACATCTAGTCTTAAACAAACTTTTCCTTATCAGATCTTCCTTTTTTCTTTCATTCCATAGTGCTCTCCTTATGATGCAAGAGCATCCTGGGTGTAAGGGCAATCTTGCATCACCCAAAAATATTTCTATTTTTGTATTTAATAAGGGCTATCTTGTGCAGAGCTGCTATTTATGGAAACTTTCTATTTTTAGTAAGTTGGCCTTACGATCTCAGAATGTTCTGATTTTACATGTGGAGGTTCATCTCAGTCATATCAGCTTGCCAGCAAAGTTTCATGGCTACATCAGGTCTAGTTTTGAAGATATTGAAGATTTTCAGCATTGGCAGTAGGGTACAGAAACTTTGAACTCGGTTTTGAAGGCTTTAGAGGCCCCGGATGAGATCAAAAAATTGGGTGACAAGTGCTATGCACTAGTCAAGCCTATAGAGCACTTTGTGGCATTTCTAAAATGGGGTTATAATAGTCAATCAGGTCAATTGGTGATGACTTATGGTCTCCAAAAGTCAGGCCACCTGAAATGGCAGAAAATAATTTTCCTTCAAAATTTTTGTTTGGGTTTCAAAAGTTATTTTGAGCTGACTTTGATGTAATAAATTGAAAAATAAAATAATTCTAAGTTGGGTTGGCCCTTAGGGGTAAATTTTTGGAACCTTCTCAGGCGGTGGAAATTGCCTATATAAAGGAGGCCCGTAGTGTTGTCTAGAGCAGTTCTGGGTAGTAGATCTAGGTATTGATTCAAGGATTTTTCCTACAGAATATTGTAAGGGAATGCCCATGTGGCTTTGCATATTGTAATTCTGAAAGTTTGTAATTCCACATTTGTGGAGATAATAAAAAGCCAATTTTCTGTTCTTGCATATTATTGTTGTTGTTTCTCTATTTATGTTATGTGTTTGTGGTACTAAGGGGAGAACCCTTCATCAAGTGGTATCAGAGCAGGAGTTCTTCAGTGTGTAAATAGATCACCGACTGTGAGATAGTTTGCACCAGGACTGTGGTTAGGGTTTCAACGCGCATCACAAAAATGCCTCCATGAAGAGAATGTGGCGGAAGAGCTGGTGCTGTGACACCTGAGGTTAGAGAGCTACAGAGACAAGTGTGAGCATTGCAAGAAGAGATTCACAGAGGAATGAATCTTAATGTCAGAGATGAAAGCAAGGATGAAGCCGAAGAAGAATATCAAGAAGGAGAAGCTGAAGTTGTGAATCAGGAGGAAGAAAGACTTTTTCGAGCAATTTCCAAGATTGGGAAAAGACCTAAGATTGAGGTTCCTATATTTTCTAGAAATCTTAACCCAAAGGAATTAATCGACTAGATCAATGAATGTGAGGAATATTTTGAGTATGAAGATGTTGAGGATCCTGATAGGGTCAAATTTGTGAAGGCCAGACTGAAAGTTCATGTGAAGATCTGGTGGCAAGAGATTCAATTGGAGCCCAAATAGAAGAGGGAAAGATAAAATCACAAGATGGGATCGGATGGTGGATAAATTGAAGTGACAGTTCATTCTTATTGATTATGAGCTTGACCTACTAAAGAAAATGCAAAGTTTGAAGCAAGCAAGAAGATCTATTCAGGAGTATCCAGAGGAGTTCTATCGACTCCTCATCAGAACAGGCCATGCGGAAGCTGATAAGGAGAAAGTTTCTCGATACCTTAATGGGTTAAGGCCAAGTATTCAGGAGGAGTTGAATCTAGTTCAAATGAATAGTATTGAGGAGGCATACCAGTTTGCCCTAAAAGTAGAGGAAAAGCTGAACAAAAAGTTTGAGAGCAGACAAAATGGAAGAGATCATGGTGGAAGATCTGGTGGACGGTCATATGGTGGCTGAAATGAAGATCTGAAAAAGATGGATGAGGTCAGTAGCAGCTAGAATCAGAGAGGAAACAATTCCAATCATTTCTAAGATCAGAATAATAGAGATCAAAGAGGAAGAGGAAGAGGACAAGGATCTGGAAGAGGAGGCTTCCATGGAACATGTTTTCATTGTGTAGAAGGTCATAGGGCATTTGAATGTCTTCAGCACCAAGGCAGAATAGATAGGAGAAATGAAAGCTAGGCCAGAGTTGCACATGTAGATGAAGATGTTAGATCATCAAATTCTGAAGATGCTGAAAGAGGAGAAATGCTAATTAACAGAAGAGTCCTCTTGAGTGGTGAGAATGAACCTGAACAAAGGAGCTTGTTTCGCACTAGATGCAAGTGTGAAGGTAAATACTGTGATGTGATTATCGATAGTGGAAGCACTAAAAATTTGGTGTCAGAAGAGATGGTGACAAAGTTGAAGCTCAAGAGATAGAAACACCCACATCCATATCAGATTGCCTGGGTGCAAGATGACCACAAGGTCATGGTCAGTGAATAGTGCCTGGTAAAGCTCAAGATTAGTGGGTACCAAGATGAGGTACTATGTGATATAATATCTATGGATGCATGTCATATGTTGTTGGGTAGACCATGGCAGTTTGACAGATGTGATGTACATGATGGTCATGCAAATACCTATTCCCTGACAAAGGATGGAGTGTGACATAAGCTAAAGCCATTGAAGGAGACCGAAGAAAAGGTATGTGGTAATGCAAAAATAACTTTTGTTGATGGAAGAAAATTCCTAGATGGTATGAGGCATGAGCATGTGTGTTTTGCTTTAATTCCAAAAGCTGGTAAAGAGGAAGTAGAGGATGTACCTGTAGAGGTTGCAAATTTGTTGAATGAGTTTCAAGATATTGTATCTAATAATGTACCTAATGGATTGCCATCGGTAAGAAAGATCAGTCATCAGATGGATTTGATTCCGGGAGCCATTTTTCCAAACAAGGCAGCACACAGAATGACACCAGCAGAAAGTGAAGAGTTGAACAGACAAGTACATGAGTTATTGTAGAAAGGGTTGATTCGAGAGAGTCTGAGTCTCTATGCTATACCAGTGGTATTAGCACCAAAGAAGAATGCAGAATGGAGGATGTGTACAGATTCCAGAGCAATAAACAAGATCACAATCAAGTATAGGTTTCCATTGCCACGAATGGATGATATTATGGACTGTTTGAGTGGAGATATGTATTTCTCAAAGATAGATCTGAAGAGTGGATATCACCAGATTCAGATCAGAGAAGGAGATGAATGGAAGACTTCCTTCAAGACAAAGGAAGGACTGTATGAGTGGTTAGTCATGCCTTTTGGGCTAACCAATGCACCAAGCACTTTCATGCGGCTCATGAACGAGGTTCTAAAGGAATTTTTGGGTAAGTTTGTCATTATTTACGTAGATGATATTTTGATCTTTAGCAAGACATTGGAGGAGCATATGATGCATATTCATATGGTGTTTGAGAAGCTAAGAGATGAGAAATTGTTGATTAATTTGAAGAAGTGCAGTTTTGTGAAGAAAGAGTTAGTGTATTTGGGATTTGTAGTTTCAGTAGAAGGTCTAAAAATGGACCTAGAGAAGGTACAGGCTATCCTTGAATGGCCTACTCTAAGGAGTGCTACTGAGGTAAGATCTTTTCATGGTTTGGCTAGCTTTTACAAAAAGTTTATCAAAAATTTTAGCAGTATTTGTGGTCCCTTGACTGAAACAATGAGAGGAGATAGAAAAGAGTTTAAGTGGACTAATGGGGCATAAAAGAGTTTTCAATTGTTGAAACAAAAAGTTACAGAACAACCTATTTTAGCACTTCCAGATTTTAATAAGGTGTTTCAAGTAGATTGTGATGCTAGTGGTACCGCAATAGGAGCTGTTATGAGCCAAGAAGGTAAACCTATTGCTTATTTCAGTGAGAAGTTAAATGATGCCAAGAGGAATTATTCTATTTATGATCACAAATTTTATGCTATAGTTCAGGCATTGAAGAAGTGGAGACACTATCTGCTTCCTAAGGAGTTTGTTTTGTATACTGATCATCAAGCTTTGCAATATTTGAATAGTCAAGGAAAGTTGAATCAAAGGCATTTGAAATGGGTTGAGTTTTTGCAGAGTTATACATTTGTTTTGAAACATAGAAGTGGAAAGTCTAACAGGGTTGCAGATGCTCTTAGTAGAAGGAAACTATTGCTGACAGAGATGCAGATTGAGGTGGTTGGGTTCAAGGAACTCAAGAATTTGTATCCAGAGTTACTCTAGATAGGATGAAATGGCTGGATTTTATCATCCAAGATGATATGCTATTCAGAGGGAGTCAGTTGTGCATTCCATGAAGTTCTATGAGGGAGAATCTCATCAAAGAGAAGCATAGTGGAGGATTGGCTGGACATTTTGGTCGTGATAAAACCCTTGCTTTGGTTGGTGAGAATTATTATTGGCCACAGTTGCAGCAAGATGTGAAGAAGTTTGTACAGAGTTGCAGAGTATGTCAGATGGTGAAGGGAGTGAAGCAGAATATAGGGTTATATCAGCCATTACCTGTACCAGAGAAGCCTTGGGAGGATATTAGTATGGACTTTGTTCTTGGTTTACTAAGGACTCAGTGGGGACACGATTCAATTTTTGTAGTAATTGATAGATTTTCAAAGATGGCGCATCTCATTCCCTACAAGAAGACTAATGATGTTGTTTATGTAGTAGAATTGTTTTTCAGAGAAGTAGTGAGACTACATGGTTTGCCAAAGACCATAGTTTCAGATAGAGACACTAAGTTTGTTAGATATTTCTAGCATACATTGTGGAAGAAGTTGAAGATAGATTTGAAGTTCAGTTCATCACATCATCCACAAACTGATGGACAAACAGAGATGGTGAATAGAAGTTTGAGAAATTTGCTGAGATGTTTGGTTGGAGATAAGCCAACAGGATGGGATTTGATTTTACCATAGGCAGAATTTGCATATAATAATTATGTCAATAGGAGCATTGGTAAATCACCATTCTAGATTGTATATGGAAGTAGTCCAAGAAATGCATCTGAGTTGAGAAAGATAGATAAAGGAGAAATAAGTAGTGCTGAAGCTAAGGATTTTGCAGAACACTTGAAGAACATCCATGAGGAGGTGAGGAAGCATATTACCAAGATGAATGCGTAGTATAAGACTAAGGTAGATGAGAAAAGGAGGCATAAGGAATTTTAGGTTGGGGATGAAGTCATGGTTCATTTGTAGAAGAAGCAATTTTTGGTTGGTACATATAACAAGTTGAAAATGAAGAAGTTTGGACCATGTACGATACTGAAGAAGCATGATTTAGGAAATGCATATGAGGTAGAATTGCCTACTGAGCTGAATATTTCACCAGTGTTTAACATTTTAGATTTGACAGAGTATCATGAAGGAGGTGTTGAAGATGAGGTTGCAGCAGCACAGTGGAGTATTCCAGCAACTAGTTCAGATATCAAGGAAATTGAAGACATACTAGACAGTCGTGTTGGCAGAAGCACAAGGAACAGGACATATGAAGAGTATTTGGTCAAATAGAAAGGACGACCTCTAGAAGATTCATCATGGCTAACAAAGGAGGAGGTTAACCATCTTGGTTTTCCTCTACACACCTGAGTCATGACAGGGTCACTTCTCAAATTACCCTGGGTGTCTGATGCTGGAGCATCCTGGGTGTAAGGGCAATCTTGCATCACCCAAAAATATTTCTATTTTTGTATTCAATAAGGGCTATCTTGTGCAGAGCTGCTATTTATGGAAACTTGTTATTTTTAGTAAGTTGGCCTTATGATCTTAGAATGTTTTGATTTTACATGTGGAGGTTCATCTCAGTCATATCAGCCTACCAGCAAAGTTTCATGGCTAGATTAGGTCTAGTTTTGAAGATATTAAAGATTTTCAGTATTAGCAGTAGGGTACAAAAACTTTGAACTCAGTTTTGAAGGCTTTAGAGGCCCCGAATGAGGTCAAAAAATTGGGTGACAGGCGCTATGCACTAGTCAAGCCTGTACAGCACTTCGTGGCATTTCCAAAATGGAGTTATAATAGTCAATCAGGTCAACTGGTGATGACTTATGGTCTCCGGAAGTCAGGCCACCTGAAATGGCAGAAAATAATTTTCCTTCAAAATTTATGTTCAGGTTTCAAAAGTTATTTTGAGCTGACTTTGATGTAATAAATTGAAAAATAAAATAATTCTAAGTTGGGTCGGCCCTTAGGGCTAAATTTTTGGAACCTTCTCAGGCGGTGGAAATTGCCTATATAAAGAAGGCCCGTAGTGTTGTCTAGGGTAGTTCTGGGTAGTAGATCTGGGTATTGATTCGAGGATTTTTCCTACAGAATATTGTAAGGGAAAGCCCATGTGGCTTTGCATATTGTAATTCTGAAATTTTGTAATTCCACATTTGTGGAGTTAATAAGAAGCCAATTTTCTGTTCTTGCATATTATGGTTGTTGTTTCTCTATTTCTGTTATGTGTTTGTGGTACTAAGGGGAGCACCCTTTATCACCTTACCATCAATTTATTTTCTTTCTTAGGTTCATTCGGTGACTCTTCTTGCACCAAAGCATTTCTATTGCTACCAGCCTTCTTACTTGCATGTGTACATTCAAAAGATCTATCCTTCTTCTCCACCATTGTAACAAGTTCCTTAGAAACTTCCTCTACTATAACCACCTTGGTAGTTACTACCTCTACCTCTAGATGAACTTTCACCTTTCCACTCAGTCTTTCCTTTGTCCAGATTTGTCTTTTCTAGTTTAGATCTACCATTTTCACCATTAGATCTACCTCTTCCTCTAGGGAATCTACCACCTCAACCTCTTTGTCTTTGCTCATGTCTCTTGTTCAATTTCTCCTCAGCCTTCAATGCAAATTGATAAGCCTCTTCAATGTTCTCCAATTTGACCATTCTAATTTCCTCTCAGATGGAAACTCTCAAACCATTCAGGTATCTACCAATTCTTTCCACATCATCTTCATCATATCTAGATCTGATATCTAATTTATAGAATTCCTCAGTATATTCCTTTACTGAGCTATCTTTCTATCTCAAACTTTGCATTTTCTGAACTAGGTTAATTTGATAATCACAAGGTAAGAAATTTCCTTTCAACTTATTCACCATTTTATTCCATACCTTTATTTTGTCTTTTCCTTTCCTCTTCCTATCCAGCTAAAGATGTTCCCACCATAAGGATGCATGACTTTTCAACTTTGTGCTTGCAATCTTCACCTTCTTGTCTTCAAGAATGTTTTCATACTCAAAATACTTTTCCATCTCAGTGATCCAGTACACCAATTCATTAGAATCTAGCTTTCCACCATACTTAGGAGGATTGAAAAGTGGTGTTGACTTCAAACTTGTCAAATCCTTCAAAAATATTTCTTCACCTTGATCCATAATAGGTGCAGGTTCTACATTTGCCTGTTCTTCCTCAACTTCATCATCACTAACATCTTCAAGATGTTTTCCTCTTCTCTAGGCTATTTCAATAGCTTCTAACCTAGCAGTAATCTGCCTTAGCATATCTACCAATCCTGGATCTGCATCTCACCTCCCATGAACCATCTTAACAATCCTCTGCAATTGCATCTCAAATCATAATCTACTACCACACAACAATCAACTAGGGCTTCAAGAGGAACCTACAAACCTAGATCCGTAGACCTAGATCAAGATCTAACCTCGCTTTGATACCACCTGATGCATGGCAAAGGGCCAATAGGGGCCAAAAAATGGTACTCCCTAATGATCCAAGCTTTCTCAACACATGCGAAAGCAATCAAACAATAATAGAGAGAGAGATAATGTAGAATCAACCATATATTTTATCAAATAGAATGATACATGCCAAGAAGGCCTTCCCGATTAGGGCCAGATATTACAATGATTTACAAAAGTCCTCAAACATGCAAGGATCTTTCAATAATCTCTAATCTTACTATCTTCTATCTTCTACTAAAAAAAACTGCCTCCTAAACTACAACCAAACAACTACATTTATACAAGAGTCTACCAAACTGAGTCGGCCTTTAGATCCATAATCAACAGAAGGAATGGTCTAATTTGGGACCACATGATTCCAAATGATGGACTCCAACATTAAATCTGTGACCCATAATAAATGCACAAGTCAGCTCAATGGGAACTCAAAAGAAATCACTCAGTAAGTAAGGATGACCGAGCAATAGACAAGCATCGCCGAGCACCAGTAAAATAACTGACCACCCAGGAGATAACCAACCACACTCGATAACCAAAGGAAACTGACCAACTACTGACCAACTTGTTCAAAGCAAGAACCGAGCAACACAGACAAAATCTAAAATGTTTTTGGTGACACAGGATTGCCAAGGACCCAAGATGCTCCTGCATCAATATATATATATAAGAGACATGTTAATAGATAGACATGTCTCCATGTGGAGACATGTCTATCTATTAGCATGCCTCCTACTATGACAATTCATATAATACATGTAATTAATAAACCACAGCCCGATACTTATCGATGTTTTATGTATCATAACCAATAGTTAATGTAACACATGTTTTAGGTTGATCGATACAAATCGACATTGCATTAACTCAATATCACCAGATCAATATTCATTAAAAAATTACCACCCGATCGGTATTCAAACCGATACCACTTATATTAATGCATCGGTCAACCGATATCAATATGACTGATACTAATAACAATAAGCATTAATATATATTGTTTGAATGATGTTTATTCGATCAAATAATTTAGATATAATTTTATGTATGTATATTAATATATATAATAATAATATATATTATCATGTATATTAATATACATAAATAATACAATATGATCTTTTCTCATATTATTTTATCTTATGGAAGATATAAATCATCAAAAGGAGGTCATGATAACTTATGCAAATATTTTGCTCATGAAATGAGGAAAGAGTTTGAAATGTCAATGTTTGGTGAGATCAAATTCTTTCTTGGATTGCAAATATTACAATTGAAGGAAGGCATATACATCACACAATATAAATACATTAAAGAAGTCTTGAAGAAATTCAATATGGAAGATTCAAAACCAATCGGTACACCTATGGTAACCAAATGCAAGCTGACAAAGGATGACAAGTCAACCAAGGTAAATAAAACCTTATATAGATCAATGATTGGCAAGTTGATGTGTGTTCCGCATAGTAGACCAGATATTGCACATGTGGTTGGAATTGTAGCTAGATTTTCTACTAATCCTAAATAATCACACATGATTTATGTGAAAAGAATTTTGAGATACTTGAAGAATACTGAAAATTATGGATTATGGTATAAGAAAGAAGGTAATTTTGAACTGAAATTTTACACTGATGTTGATTGTGTTGGAAACATTGATGATAGAAAAATAACTATTGGTGGAGCATTCTTTTTAGGAGAAAGATTGGTAACTTAGATAAGTAAAAAACAAGGATGCATTTCTCAATCCATTGTTGAAGCAGAATATGTTGTTGCTGCTGTAAATTGTTCAAATATTGCATGAATAAAGCAACTATTGGAAGGTATGAATGAGGAGATCACTGATCTAGTGATAATATATTGTGATAATACAAGTGCTATTGATATTTCTAAGAATCCAGTGGTACATGCAAAGACAAAGCACATATCTATCAAGTATCACTATTTAAGGGAGAAAGTTCAAGAAAAGCAAGTCAGATTGGAATATGTAAAGACATAAGAGCAACTTGTTGATATATTCACTAAACCCTTATTGAAGGACACATTTTAATACTTGATAATTATACTAGGGGTCCATCCCATGTCTAATAGTCACTAAGGTGATATGAGGTAGCATCAACTTATACTTTATCAGAAGATCTAATATTGTTGATGCATAATGTTCACACTTTGGGATTCCTAAGGTTGTGAAAGATGAAAGATAAGTTGAAACTACATATCTATACATGCAAGGTACTGGAATCTGAACCAAACAACAAAGATACTAATTTGGCTAGTAAAAGAGTTGATTATTGTCTTTTTGGCATTATTGTCAAAGGGAGAGAAAATTCATGAAATATTTAGTTAGGAGAGAGATGATCAGGAAACATTGGAGAGAGATTACATGCTAGGAGAGACAATGATGTTGTGTAGTGATTAAACATATTAAATGGATAAGCTAGGGAGAACTTACTGAGTCACATCATATATACAAATTTGTAGATGGATGTTTGGTATTATATCGCATATTTCATATTGTGTTGCCATCAATACCAAAGGGAGAGATTGTTATACTACAACTGATTGAATACTTGAAAGGAAGAGATTGATAGATTACAACTTATTGATTACTTGGAGAATAGAATGTGAAGGTAATCACCCAACTACAAAGGTATATGTGAGACATTAAATTAGTTATTATATTTTCACTGATGTCAACTAGTTTTGGTTGTACTTATCATGATAGTTACAAACATCTGAAAAAGGAAATAATGGTGAAGGAATGATATATTAACATAGAGATTAGATGCATGAGAAAGATATGGATATGGTATTCATTGGGTAACTTATTGATGAGACTATGACATTATGTTATTGATTTGATTGTATTACATAATTTTATTATGAATTAAAGATCAAGAATGTACAATTTTGTGGTTGGTAAATGAAGAACTTAGTATACACTGAGTTGAAAACATTGTACACCAAGTTGAAAACACTATACACCGAGCAAGTGTAGTGTATGTTGAGTACAGTGTTAACCGAGTTAGAAGTCATCGACACATCACGGTATTGACTGAGTGAAAGAAATAATATGGAACATATGATTGCCAACTAAAGATGATGAGTTGGACAAACAATGGATGATTCTGAGGTTAAAGATAAATTTTGTTATGAAGATCAAATGGCTAACAAAATTCAAGGATGATCAGATGATGTAGAATGAAACATATTAAACACACAAGTTTTGAGGAAGGTTGAAGTGGAAAAATCAACGGTGAAGATTAAGAGGCAAAATCTATGGATGAGAATAAAATGGTTTATCACGTCTATTTAAGGAGACAAGATAGTCATAATTAAGTTTGGAACGCGCGTAAGAAGATTGCATTCATGTGAAGCTGGTCACATAGGTTAAAAGACATAACTGAGAAATTTTGTAGACAACACCAAGCATTAGAGAAAGGAATTAACCAAGAAGAATAGATTTGGAGGATAAAAGGAAATTGAAGGTCTTATATTGGCCAGAGGTAGTTTGAGCTTAGCATAGATCTGAAAATATGCAAAGGAATTTTTATTTGAATTAGATCAATAACTATTGCATTCTAACCATTTTTACAGATAAATCTCTTAACCGAGTGGGACTTAACAGTCTTTATTTAGTTATTATTATGACATTCAATCAATGTTAATTGTTTTCATGTCGACCCCATAGTGAATGTTTGATCACGGAGAACTGTTAGTAATAAATCCTCTAAAAAGGTCACATCTTACAGTGTGTTATTGTAAATGTAGACACCTGAAAATCCTTTAGAAAATAAAATTATTTTTATTTTTTGAAAACCCCTCATGACATCATCATTTATTAATTAATTAATTAACTATTTTATTTATTTATTTATTTTTATGCCATTAAATCCCCCTATTTTAGTTAAACGTCTTTGATTAAAGAATCTCTCCCAAAAGCATTTAAATCAATTTTAAGTGATTTTCCTCTCTCTATTGAATCAATATTTAATAAATGATATCACATTCCCTAAATAAATTCTATATTTATTTAAAGCCTCAAAACCCTAGAATCTTCTAGCCTTTCCTAAACCCTTCCAATCTTTCCTAAACTTTCCTAAACCTTCCCTAAACCTATTTAGGAGGTGTTTCCTACATTTTCTATCCTAATCCAAGTCTCTTTGACTTTGGGTCAAAACCCCTCATAAATTCCTCTTACATCCTCATTAAGGCTTCTTACAAGACATAAATAAAGCCCATGTCTCTTCTTCCAGTCTTGTTCCCCTTGAACACTTCCCTAGTGTTTTCCACACATGTGTGAGCAACCCTAACCCAAGGTCAAACCTTACCATACCCCTAACTCTACTCTAAACCATACCTCTAACTCTAACTTCACTTCCTAACCCAAGCCCTTCCTCAAATCCTATAAATACCCTCCTCTTCCAAGAGAAGTCCATTAGCTTAGTTTTATCTTTCATGCATTTTTATAATGGTAAAATACATCTAGACTTAGCATAGCATTTAGCATAATTGATAGATTAACTCTATTTTGTGCTTTCATAAATCATCCTAGAATAAGCTTAATGGATTAATCTTAGTTCATCTTTCAAGATTTTCTAATCATTTCAACATCATATCACATCTTCATTTAGTTAAAATCATTTTTATCATGCATGGGGATCTTATCCATGTGATTTGAGAGCACACCCGCATCCCTCATAATCAGAGCAAATCAAACAATGCTTGAATTCATTTGTTTTGGCTCAATCTAAGGTAGCTTGGTTTTTTATGTTTATGCTTTTCAACTGATATAAATTTTTAGATTAGTCTAACATTTTCTTGTTTAAGCCTTTCAAGATAGATAACAGATACAAAACCATAGCCTACATTCTGGCATGCCCAATGGGACCCACTTCACAGGTTCATTTGACAACATTCTGATAGGTTTTCAAGTGTTTTGAAACTTTTCAAGCTCGAAGGTGGAGGGGGCATTGTGAATCTTCTTCCTCTTCTTAGTCTTGTTATTCTTCTATTCTATCTACTCCATCTTCTTCTTGTGGAATTTTGGCGTATTCTTCTAGAAAAATCCATAAGGAGGCTTATTTTCATGGAAAACTATGTAAATTTTTTATAAAAACCTTATATTTGCCATGTTTACTATGCCAAAAAATCACATCCTAGAAGAAGGCTCACATTCAGGGTTTCCTAGATTGCATATGGGTTCTTTGTCGCATGCAGTTAAATCCAGGATCGCATCTTGTGTTCCAAGATTGCATCCAGGGTCTACTAGATTTCCTGAATCACACCGGGGGTCCCATCAGGTAAATTATCATTTTTATTTAAATCTAGGATCACATCTAAGGTTTCCCAAATCACATCTAGGGTTCTAGAAATATCATTTCAATTTGGGTTTAAAAATGAACAAGGCAAAAATCTACACACTTTGTTTTGGTGTTTAAAATTAACCTCAAAATCACTTTTGAATGTCTAAAAGCTAAAAAAATCAATTAAAAATCTTAATCAACTCAAGTCATTCTAAAAATTGATCCTAAAAAGCACAAACACACTTTTGAATTTCTTCATTTGGTTAAAAAGAACCATCATGCTCTTCAAACTTCATGCAAACTAGGAACACTTTAACCTTTTGGAGCATAAAAGGAGCTAGAAATTTGCATATCATTTCTAAGAAATTCCTAATCAATCCTAAATGCACCCTAAATGGTCTTAAATCAATGCTTTTTTCTAAGATATATTGAACTTTCTTTTGAAAAAATCTCAAAGTTTTATGCAAATCCAATCTCGAATGCCTAAGAAAAATAAATAGAAAACCTACATTTTTTTTGATGTTTTAGTAGATTGCATTTTTGAAGGTCTTTGGAGCATTTTTGGGCTATGATTGCTTCACTATTGAAATTTTCATCTAGATAATTTGATTATCTTTCCAATGATGTAAATGGCGCATATTTTTGAGTTGTGAGTAGAAAGTTATGCCTTCTGCAAGGGGGGTAAAAATTTCAAAGTAGTTTTCTTCATCAACTAGTTTTCTGTGCTAATCAAATTGGGCTCTAAAAAATACCAAATCTTGAGTGAAAGGCTAAAAAACTTGCAAAATCTCTTCTCAAAGCTTTCTTATTTTTTAATGAAACAAATCAAATCCATAAACACATGTGTCTTCAAGCATTCATTTCAAAAATCACTTAAATCAATTTGGGAAAGAACCATTACTTGTTGTGCTTTCTAGGAGTCTGCAATTCTGCAAATCCTTGATTAGATCAACAACATAAAAGAAGTTGAACTTGGATGAGTTCACTTGTTTCACTTTTAGAGAAGCTTGTCTAGAGAGAAAAGTGCTTCCTCTCTAGAGAATGACTTCAAACCGGTACTTCCCTGGCTGGTATAGAAATAAAGCATTGAGAAAACTCTCACTTCATCCCCTCAAGATTGGGCAATGTGTGTTGATGGTAGCCCAAGGTAGGTTAATATCCCTACTATTTCAGCATGGTCAACTAGGCTCTTAAGTGAGTCACACACATACAAACCAATTGGGAGGACTCCATGGATCTACTACAAACTTGATAATCAAAAGCTACTCGATCCACCCCCAAAGGTATCACAATCTTTGTTCAAGGACCAATCCCTATAGTTTCCTAAATCACCTTAAGACACTCACCATATGTATCCCTCTTTCGGGGAATCAAGTTGTGGGAAAAGATTCTGATACTCACCTTCCTTTAGGTAGTTCTTATTGATGTGTTTTCCAAAGTTTTAGACTCAGTGCAAAACATTTGTTGAAATGTACACAAACAAAGAGAGCTACAATCAAATCCTTATTTCCATGTCAGTCAAATCAAATCAAAATCCAAAAGTCATACAAGCTTGTAGAATCCTGTCATCCTAGTCTCCCTAAATCATGGTCTTCTAGTCATCTTGTTAGGAATAAGGTGTCTCAACCTTGGATAATTCCTATTCTTATTATTGGTTTTGTAAATGTATTTTTTGTAAATAATGAAATTAAGTGTGAGTGTACATGTCTAGTTGGCATTTTGATGTGTCACTCCACTTGATGTGTTGGCATCTTGTGCATAAGGAGATCATGACTGAAATGGTCATGATGGATTCCTATGATGCGTAAGAACTATTTAAGGAATGTGCTATGACAGGTGTAAGAGCATCTTATGACTTGGGCCTATTTGGGTGCCCAAGAAGGAGTGGTTGGTGTGTGTGTAAGAGAATATGCCAAAAATAGGTTGGTATGATAGATTCTCTTAAACTTCTCTTGTGACCATTATTTTTGGTGGATTCTATGACAAGCTATCATAGTCTATTCTAGGGATGGATGCCTATTCTTGGGATTGCATGTAACAGTTGTGTACATGTGGCTGTGTGTATGGGTCTTGGTGGTTGGATGCCAAACTCCTTTTTTGGGTATTTGTTGGGTCCTGAGGAGTCTATATATATGATGTTGCTTCTATGGGAGAGACACAAGTTTGATAGAGGTGTACTATTATGTAGCTAGACTAGTCTCTCATCTCCTAAAAGAACTTGCATTGCAAGTGTGTTGTAGTCTTTGTGTTAAAGATAATACATTGTGTAGGTTTTGGAGGGGTGGGGTTGTTTTATCGAAAGGTTTTTCCCCACCGGCATATCTTTGTGGTTATGTGTTTCAATCTTCTCTATCTATTTTCTGTATGCATGGTATATGGCTGCAATATCTTTGTTAAAGTAGTTAACGAATCTGAAATTGTAAGGATTTAAATAGAATTTGCACAATACTTTCCTTTAGAGATTAGTGTAGGAAGTTGTTTCTGCACCTGAGTTTCCTTACAAGTGGTATCAGAGCTTGATCAACTTTTGATCCTAGTTGTTGGGTAGGGTTTTTTGATCTAATCTCAAGTTGAGTGGGAGTTTTGTGCAGAGCATTCTAAATCTTATTTGTAGATTGTGATGGCGAGTTCCTCATACAGTAGAATAGAGGTGGAGAAATTTAATGGCACTAATTTTGAGTTGTGAAAATTCAAGATGGAAGACATGCTTGAAGACTGTGATCTATGGGAGGCTACTTCACTTGATGTGAAACCTACAATGATATCTCAAATGGATTGGGAGATCAAGGATCAGAAGGCTAAGGGTCTCATCAGACTCTATCTAGCAGATGTCATTCTTCTGAATGTTCTTGATGAGACTACTACAAATTCTTTGTGGAAATGACTTGGGTCTGTGTATCAGGCCAAATCTCTGGTGAATAAGTTGTTCCTAAGAAAGAAGGTGTATTCTTTAAGAATGGAGGAAGGAGGATCCGTAACTGATCATCTCAACGCATTCAATTTATTGGTTGCACAGTTGGCATCATCTGGTGCCAAGATCGAGGAGGAGGATCATTGTATGACCCTACTTTTTTCCTTGCTAGATTCATGGGACCATCTTGTGATGGCTCTCAAAAGTACTATAGTCACTTTCCATATGGATGATGTGGTGTCTTCACTGCTATCTAAGGACATGAAAAGAAAGACTTCAAATTCATCTAAGGAAGCCCTTGTTGTTCACAGGAGATCCAATGACAGAGGAAAGCAGAATGACAACAAGTCAAAGAAGGGTAGATCCAAATCCTATGGGAGTTTTAAGACTCCTAGAAAGTCCAAGGTGAAATGTTGGAACTGTGATAAAACTGGGCACTTCTAGAGGGACTGCAAAGAACTGAAGAAGAAGAAGAAAGGCTGAGATTCAGATTCTAAAAAATCTCAAGAAGATGGAGATTCTTTTATTGCAACTTTGGCAGCCCATGCATCTAATGATGTGTGGTTGGTAGACTTAGGTGCTTCTTTTCACATGACCTCTCATTAAAATTGGTTCTCAAAATATGAAGAGTTCGATGGTGGAAAGTTGTACTTGGGTGATGATTCTCACCTAAAGATAATTGGACACGGAAGGGTCACTATCAGATTTCCTGATGGATGAGTAAAGGGAATCAACGGAGTTATCCACATTCCAGGTTTTACATGAAACCTATTATCTATAAGTATGCTGAATGATGTAGGTGTGTAAGTTGTCTTTTCAAAAGATGGATGCAAGATGATGAGAGGTTCTATGGTGCTCACTAGAGGTACTAGGAAAGGTACTTTATTTCAGCTTGAAGCATGCATTGCTTAGTGCAATAGTTCTTCTATTTCAAAGAAGAGAGTGGCTATCACTTCATCCCCACCATCTAAACAAGCAGTAAAGAAGACTGTGGCAATGGGTTCTGATGTCAGTGCAGTAAGTGTACCTAAGGGTGCAAACACTTTGGAAGGCAAGCTTCCTGCAAAAAAGATGATGTTGTGGCATATGAGATTTGGCCACATTGGTGAGAAGGGTCTTAGGACCCTAAAAAATAAAAACCTCATTGAGGGGTTAAATGATTGCAATCTCAAGTTCAACTTCTATGAACACTGTGTCTATGGTAAACAAAATCATGTTCAATTTTACTCTAGTTCTCACAAATCTTCTGATGTTTTGGATCTTATTCATTGTGATGTATTTGGTCCTGTAAAAGTTCCTTCAATCTCCAAGTCTGTAATTTTTGTATCTTTCATAGATGATTACAATAGAAGGACATGGATTTATTTCCTTAAAAGTAAGACACAAGTCTTTAGTCGATTCAAGGAATTTAAAGCCCTTGTAGAGAATTAGACTAGTAAGAAGATTAAGTGTGTGAGAACTGATAATGGTGGTGAGTTTTTCTCAGTAGAGTTTGAACAGTTCTATAAAGAATGAGGTATCGAGAGGCATAAGACAACTCCTTATACCCCGCAACAAAATGGAGTTGTAGAGAGAATGAACAAGACACTGATGGAGAAGGCTAGGAGTATGATTAGTGGAGCTAGTTTAGAACAAAGGTTTTGGGTTGAAGCTATGGCCACTGCTTGCTATCTGGTTAACAGATCTCCTACATCAGCTCTTTTTGGTAAGACACACATAGAGGTGTGGTCTGGTAAGAAGCCTTCAATTAGACATCTTCATGTTTTTGGTTGTGAAGCTTATGCACATCTTCCAAAGGAGAAAAGATCTAAGTTGGAAAATAAAGCTGTCAAATGTATTTTCATCGGATATAGTGTTGGTGTGAAAGGATACAAGCTTTGGGATCCTGTGACTAGTAAGGTGTTGTATAGTAGAAATTTTATTTTTAGAGAGCTAACATCTTCTCCTATTGTGCTACAACCAAATGAAAAAGAAAAGGAAAAAGATGTTGTTCAGTTGCCTCCTTCCCCTGAGAAGATTGAGCAGAGAGACCATGTTGGGCATAATGATGAGGAGAGCTCTAGCAGCTTTGATAGTTCAGAAGAAGAGGAAGAACAACCTCAACCTCAACCCTTGAGGAGGTCCATGAGAGAAAGAAAGAAACCAGAAAGGTTTGGTTATTCTATGTTAGATTCTAGTTGTGCCTTTGCTTTGATTACTAACAATGATGAGCCTAGATCTGTGAAAGAGGCTTTGGGCATGGAGGATGCAGGTTCCTGGATTGAGGCTATGGATGATGAGATGGCTTCATTGGAGAAAAAAAAAACTTGGGACCTTGTACCTTTGCCTAAAGGGAGAAAATTTGTTGGCTGTAAATGGGTGTTCAAGAAGAAATTTTGTGTAGATGGCAGTGTTGAAAGGTACAAAGCTAGATTGGTTGCAAAGGGGTATTCACAAGTAGAGGGAATAGATTATGGTGAAATATTCTCTCCTATTGCAAAGTTGACATCCATTAGATTTCTGTTATCTCTTGCTGCATCATATGATTTAGAGATAGAACAAATGGATGTGAAGACAACTTTCCTTCATGGTGATTTGGAGGAAGAGATTTATATGTCACAACTTGAGCACTACATTGTTAAAGGTAAAGAATCCTTAGTCTGTAGATTAAAGAAATCTCTATATGGTTTGAAGCAATCTCCTAGGATGTGGTACCTTAAGTTTGATGCCTTTGTGTTGTCAATTGGATTTGTAAGATAGAAATTAGATCATTGTGTTTATTTTAGAGTTGAAAATGATCACCTTCTTATTGTTGCATTATATGTTGATGATATGTTGCTGTTTGGGAAGGGTAAGGGTATGATTTCTAATTTTAAATCTCAGTTGTCAGCATAGTTTGAGATGAAAGATCTTGGGGTAGATAGGTACATCTTGGGTATGGAAATCAGTAGAGATAGGTCTAACAGAAAAATTTGGTTGAGTCAGAGTAAGTATGTGAAGTCTTTGTTGGATAGGTTTAGCATGGTAGATTGTAGAGGACTTTGTGTTCCTATTTCTGTGGGAACAAAGTTATCTGTAGATGATTGTCCAAAATCTCCTAGTGAGGTGGAGGACATGATTGGAGTACCTTATGCTAGTGCAGTTGGTAGTCTTATGTATGCTATGGTCTGTACTAGACCAAACATTGCCCAAGTAGTGGGAGTCCTGAGTCAGTTTATGGCTAACCCTCGATGGGTACATTGGGATGCAGTTAAGTGAGTATTCAGATATTTGAGGGGTACATCAGATTACTCCATATTTTATCATGGTAACTCTTTTGGATCTCTGCATTTAGTTTGTGTTCGTGGGTTTGTGGATTCAGATTGGGCAGGTGATATTGATAGCAGGAGATCCACTAGTGCTTATGTGTTCACTATGTTTGGTGGTGCCATTAGTTGGATGAGTAAGCGACAACCTATGGTTGCTTTTTCCACTACAGAAGCTGAGTACAAGGCTGCTATTCATGCTTGTAAGGAAGCCATTTGGCTTAGGAGATTATGTTCTAATGTTGGTGTTGATGTAGAATAGATTACTATTTGGTGTGACAGTCAGAGCATTATTTTCCTTGCAAAGAATCCAACTTTCCATGCCAGAACGAAGCACATTGATGTGTAGTTTTAGTTTGTGAGAGATATGGTGGAAGATGGAAAGGTAAATTTGGAGAAGGTAGATACTATGAAGAATGTTGCAGATGTATTAATGAAACTAGTGGGCACTGAGAAGTTCAGATGGTGTTCAGAGTCTATGGGCCTTTTGGCCTATAGCGGTTAAGTTCTTGTTATGTTCCTGTTGCTCTTACAAGGTGTTTGACAAGTGGGAAAATGTTAGGAATAAGGTGTCTCAACCTTGGATAATTCCTATTCTTATTATTGGTTTTGTAAATGTATTTTTTGCAAATAATGAAATTAAGTGTGAGTGTACATGTCTAGTTGGCATGTTGATGTGTCACTCCACTTGATGTGTCAGCATCTTGTGTGTAAGGAGATCATGACTGAAACAGTCACGATAAATTCCTATGATGCATAAGAACTATTTAAGGAATGTGCTATGACAAGTGTAAGAGCATCTTATGACTTGGGCCTATTTGGGTGCCCAAGAAGGAGTGGTTGGTGTGTGTAAGAGAATATGCCAAAAATAGGTTGGTATGATAGATTCTCTTACACTTCTCTTGTGACTATTATTTTTGGTGGATTCTATGACAAGTTATCATAGTCTATTCTAGGGATGGATGCCTATTCTTGGGATTGCATGTAACAACTGTGTACATGTGGCTTTGTGTATGGGTCTTGGTGGTTGGACACCAAACTCCTTTTTTGGGTATTTTTTGGGTCCTGAGGAGTCTATATATATGATGCTGCTTCTATGGGAGAGACACAAGTTTGATAGAGGTGTACTATTATGTAGCTAGACTAGTCTCTCATCTCCTAAAAGAACTTGCATTGCAAGTGTGTTGTAGTCTTTGTGTTGAAGATAATACATTGTGCAGGTTTTGGAGGGGTGGGGTTGTTTTACCGAAAGTTTTTTCCCCACCGGCATATCTTTGTGTTTATGTGTTTCAATCTTCTCTATCTATTATTTGTATGCATGGTATATGGCTGCAATATCTTTGTTAAAGGAGTTAACGAATCTAAAATTGTAAGGATTTAAATAGAATTTGCACAATACTTTCCTTTAGAGATTAGTGTAGGAAGTTTTTTCTACACCTGAGTTTCCTTACACATCTTCCATCTAGTCTTGTCCTCCTTTCCTAAGTTAGCAGAGTCATCTTGGTCATCCCCCATCCCCTTTTTGTCTTCCTCTAGAGTCAGTCTTTCCTCATATCTTGATCCAAATCTAATCCCAATCTAAGCTTGTTAGTTAACCTAATCCAAAGCCTTATTCTTCCAATCCATCTTCATCCTTCATCCCTATCCTACTCATCTGCAAGTTAGCATGTCTCAAATCTATTATGATGAGTTTGGTTGTCATTTCAATTCCCCCATTTTATCCTATCCCAATGATGATGAGAATCTTGTAGATCCTAATGAATACTTTGAAAACCTTAGCAAGGTTACCTCAAGCACCTTCCAGCATCCAATCATTCCTCCAAACTATCATATCATGCCTTCACACATATCCACTAGCACTCCCTTTCATGTCCTTGGCAATGAAAATCCATTATCCTATTCATCCACACCTTCCTCCTATCTTGAGCCTACATATCCTCCATATGCATCCTTCATACATCCCTCTCCATCTATGGTCCTATCCCAATCACCATCTTCCCATAGAAACACTTCACGCTAATTCCCTTATCCAAAACCTCTATTTCTTCATCCTCCAAATCATTCTCAAATCCAAAATCCTAGTCTTCCCATCCCTTACCCAAATCTATCATCTCTTCATCCTCTAGCCCACTTTCAAAACCAAAATCCTAGTCTTCCCATCCCTTAACCAAATCCTCCATCCACTCATCTCCAAATCATTTTCAAATCCAAGATCCTATTCTTCTTATCCCCTATCCTAATACTCCATCTACTTATCCTCCAACATAGTTTCAAAACCAAAATCCTAGTCTTCCAAATCTCCCGTCCTATCTAGATTCGCCATCCTCTATATCCTATTCAAATCTAGGATCTTCCATTCTCTCCTAAATTTTTGCAAATCCCCTTTCACAAAAATAAAGCATCCCTCAATCTGCTTCATATCCCATATCTCAATTCATCACCCCTATCTCACAAAAAATTCCATCAAGTTCACAAGCTTCCTCAAAACCTACCTATGTTAACTATCTAATCCCACCATCCTCCAACTCCTTGTCTGCACCATCATCCCCTCAAGAAGGTTCTCCATCTTCCACCCCATCTTCATGTGAGGCCTATCCTAGCTCTCCATCTCCTCCACATTCCAATCCTTCAATTCAAGCTACATCATGAAAGTCTCCAAGGAGTTTCACAAGGAAGCCAACAAAAAATCCCACTCCTAACACTAAATATTCATGCCATCTAAATCCTTCATGTGAAGCCATCATTGATGAGGCCCATCAAAATCTCCCATATTTTATCCTTCTTCCATATAGCCCACTTATTGATCCCCTTCCATCTCCTAGCATCATTGAGTCCCTTCCATCCATTCACTCCATCCAAATCCCATTGACATCTCGCCCTCATATCCAATGAGCCTCATGAGTTCACCCTTCTTCCTGCCATCATAGTTTTAGAATCTCCCATCCTTCCATCCATCCCATTTGAAGAGTCCATCCATACATCCCCCAACAATCTATCCACACCATTCCTATCAAGTTAAGATCTTGTCCAAAATCATGTTGAAGAATCCATCAAAAAAAATCAAGATCCTATCATCCCAATCCAATATCCCACCAACCAAATTCCTCCGATCCAAGATCCTACAATCCCAATTCCTCCAATCCAAGATCCTATCATCCTGATTCCTCCATCTAAAGATCTGTTACCATCTCCCCATCCTAATCAAGATCCCATCATTCCATCCTCTCCACTTGAGTATTCTCCAATTCAAACTATCCCACTACCATCACTCTATTGTCTTGGTCCACTTACATTTGTCAAAGGTATCCCACTTGAAGCAGAAGCAATAAGTTCCATATCTTCCATCAAGGAACCAGAAACTGGATGTTTATCATATTCTCCAAGTCAAAAGTATCCTTGCTTGGATCAAATGCTCAAAAAATGGAATTATCAAGGCAAAGGCTTGGGTACACATGAACAAGGAAATCTAGAGCCCATTCAAGACAAGAAACATCCAAAATCATGTGGGATCAGTCACACATCCGAAGAAGGCACTTCCTCAAAAAATGTTGGTACAGATAAAGCCAGATTCAAACATCCATTCAAACCCATCATTTCTTCTACCCATCATCCATCCAAAGTGTACAATGCTATTCCTCCTCCTCCATCATTACAATCTAGGACAACCTATCACATTCCTCCTTCATCCTCTAAATCCATTTGGGGTCCCTATGTCCCAAAATCTACCATTGCATATCCTTCACATACCAAATCCATTTTGGGGCCTTACATCCCAAAATATCATCCCCCATCTTATCCTACTCAATCCTTCATCTACAATCCAAACATCCCTAGTCAGGATCAATAAAGGCACATTCCCCAATCTCCTATCTATCAATCTCCTTTCATCTCTCCATCCACATTTCCTCTATTTTGCACACCTCTGCATATTATTTCCAATGCTCCTCTCAATTTGGATGCCATATCAAAGATGTAAAAAGGCAACTATCGACAAAATCCAAAGATTGTCATGTCTCCTCTAAAAGACATTCTCAAGCAAAGAAAAATCCAATCAAGGAATCCACAACATCCCCATTGCCACAAAGGCCCATGAAAGCAAAAGAAACATCTAAAGCATACCTATGGCCACAAAGGCCCATCAGAGAAAAAGAAAATTCCAATGCATCACAATGGCCACAAAGGCCCATCAAAGCAAAAGAAAAATCTACTACATGGCCACAAAGGCCCACCAAAGAAAAAGAAAAGACTATGTGGATCCTAAAGAAAAAATATGTAATGCATCTAAGAGAAACATCCACAATGGCATCCAAATTTTCTAATCCCCCAGCTACTCATTTCCCCTCTCCATAATCTATTTTGGGTCCTTATGTCCCAAGATCTTCTAGCACAAATCCTCCATCCTATCTGCATCTATCTTCCAAATCCCATCCACTTCATCCACCATCTTTACAACATGTGCCAATGTTGATCCTAACAGCATCTCCCTATCATGATCACTTCCCATCCTTCCATCCAAACACTTTCTACCATCATATCTCCCATTTACCCCATCCAATCCATGCCTTTGCATAATCCATCCATCCCAATAAAGTTGTACCAACATCCAAACAAATCAAAAGGTCAACAATAAATCAAGAAGTCAGCAACAAATCAGAAGACTAGTAGAAGATCAGTGAAAATTCATAAAAAAATTAGAATATCAATGAAAGATCAACACAAAGTCAATAGAAAATCAGAAAAAATCCATAAAATTTGGAAAAATCAAGAGAAAAATATCAAAAAAGAAAAGAAAAGAAAAAAAAACATTCGTCCAATCATGAAAACTTGGCAATTCAAGTGCCTTGGACAAGTACCATGATGAAAACCTAGCAAAAAGGCATCATGCATAGGTTCCCCCTAATTCCTCTCTGCAATTGGGGGCCATTCCCTTCTATCACCATCTTATCCAGCATCTCCTCCATCCCATTTGTCACCCACCTTCATCCTCCTTTGGATCTTGATGACAAAACAAAGACCACCACGTATACATGATTTTGGGCATCTTCTTGGCAAACATCACATTTTTCAGCCACCTATCGTTTATCCAATCCATTCATCTTATCTTCCATCTACCTTCCTCATCCTCTTATCAGCATATCTTCCACCCAATCGTACCCCATCCTAATGCCTCTGAATACATGAACTATCCTAAGTAGGGGGCATCTTATTCCTTGGTGACATATTCCCTAGAGACTATCTTTCATCCAAATCTGCCATCTTCCAATCCTCAAGAAAATCCACCATCCAAATCTCCCAGCAGTTCCTCTATCCAAATCCTCAACATTCCTCTATCCAAATCTCCTAGCAGTTCCTCCATCCAAATCCCAAGCATTTCCCTCTAGCATTAATCCTTAAGCATTGCCTCCATCTTTCCATCACTTGGTATCTTTCCTTGTCATTGGTATCTATCTATAGGCTACCCCCATGAAATCTAATGCCATTCATCAATATCCAAACATTCCTATAAATCTTCCAACATCTACTAATCTTATCCACATCTTCTAGCTATCCAACATCCAAGATCAAGCCAATCCATCTAATCAAATCCTTAGTCTTATAGCAAGCCTTGATCTCAATCCAATCATCATTGCTAGGATGTGTCCTTCCCAAATCTACGTCATTTTAGGACACATAATCCATCAAGCCTATCTACCATCAATCCATCTTGGCCTTCTAGCCCATCTGGGGCATCATCTTGCATATCTTTGAAGTTTCATCTTCATCTCTAGATCCCTTGTACATCCAATCCTAAGTCTTGTACCATAGCATCATTTGTGTCTCCACCTAAGCTTATTTTTACATATGTGTCTTTAAGCCTCATCCTTTGAGTCAATCAGCCCTTGTGTCATCATGACCCAATCTAGCTAAGCACTTCAACAATCATCCCTTGGTCCTTTGCCATGTTCAGACCTAATTACCCCCCATCAATCAGCCCATCAAACTCTTTCATTGGAAAAGGATGTCTTTTGAAGTTGTCATTTTGACCTTGGATTTTGTTGTTTGGGTCTTGTTAATCTTTTACAGCTTCTCATTGTTCCTCTCCTCAAAGTCACCATGATCCTTTATATCATGGTGTGCTATGAATGAGAGCAATCTGGGGCAAGGTCTTTTGATCTTTTGCTTATGCATGTGATTTAGTTGGACATGACCCTTGCATGGTTCACATGTGATCTTCTGGGTTCCATGGTGCACTTGGGAAATGTTGTTTGTTTGTGGTTTCTCTGGCATCATTTCTACCATGCTTCCTCTTGGGTTCATGCATGATGTTGGAGCAACCTTTGCGTATATTTTTCATTTCATTCATCTGCAATGCTAGTGACAAGGCCTTGTGCTCTTTTGTAACCTTGGCAGGTCTCTAGAATTTCTCTATCAAACTAGGTTGCACTCTCTAAAATATCCAACGCATGGAGTTCCCTAAATCCCCCATCCAGCATCATATAGATTAATCTTGCATCTTACATATAGCTTCATCCTACATTTCACCATCATATTGCATTAATCCATCTTTGCTCATGGAAGCTCATTTATTTATCCTCCCTTCTTCCTTCTTCCTTCATTCCTTCCCCTTCTTTTTCTATTTCCTTTTGAGAAAATTCCACAATGTTTCCTCTTTGCATTATTTTCTCAAGGGGGCACAACCCCTTATTCCTCTGAATTCTAGCCTTGGGCATCTTATTTTCTTGTCTTTGACGTCACACCACTTATGGCATCACATCAAAGAGGGGAAAAATGTAGACACCTAAAAGTCCTTTAGAAAATAAAATCATTTTTATTTTTTGAAAACCCCTCATGACATCATCATTTATTAATTAATTAGTTATTTAATTTATTTATTTATTTTTATGCCATTAAATCCTCCTATTTTAGTTAAACATCTTTGATTAAAGAATCTCTCCCCAAAGAATTTAAATCAATTTTAAGTGTTTTTCCTCTCTTTATTGAATCGATATTTAATAAATGATATCACATTCCCTAAATAAATTTTATATTTATTTAAAGCCTCAAAACCCTAGAATCTTCTAGCCTTTCCTAAACCCTTTCAATCTTTCCTAAACCTTCCCTAAACCTATTTAGGAGGTGTTTCCTACATTTTCTATCCTAATCCAAGTCTCTTTGACTTTGGGTCAAAACCCCTCATAAATGCCTCTTACATCCTCATTAAGGCTTCTTACAAGCCATAAATGAAGCCTATGTCTCTTCTTCCACTCTTGTTCCCCTTGCACACTTCCCTAGTGTTTCTCACACATGTGTGAGAAACCTTAACCCAAGGTCAAACCTTACCATACCCCTAACTCTTTTATGCACCCTAAAATGGTCGCCTAGACTTTGGGCCCCCATTCAGCAATTTATCAAATCCTTGAATCAGTATTTTCAATTTTATCAATTTCCTTGATCAAATCCTAGTTCTATCATTTATTCAATTATTTTCTATGGGCTAACCATTTTATCCTAAGTCTTTATTTATTTAAAAGGAATTTCCTCCCCTTTTATTAAATAAAAAGCCTCCACTTTTCCTCTTATCCTAAGTTGCACAAATAAAGAATTATTCTTATTTTATAAAAAGAAGAAAAGAACTTTTTGTCTCATATGGACACAAAAGTCAACTCTTATTTTCTCATTAGAGGTTATTTGTGCACATGGATTGCTCCTCTTTCAAGCTCCACCCTTGATTAAATCTTTTTCCTCTTAATCTCCATGGTCCATTCCTTCTCAATTCCTTTAAAAGGAGAGCTCTTTTCTCATTCTTAGATCCCAAATTTTTATGCTAATCTTATGCTGCAAGATTTCTTGGAGACTTTGGAGCTTTTGGAGATCATTATTTCATTTTAGTTTCTTTCTTGCATCATAGCTTTCATGGCATCTAACTTAGTTTCTTTTATGCTTTAGATTAGCTCACATAGCTTAATTAGCAAGGGTTTGTAATACTTTCCTTTCATAGCTTAGCTTGCATCTTCCATAGTTGACATGGACATTGATGTTGTCCATACATATGGTTCCCAACCTGAGGTAGCTAATGAGTCTAGTGTAGGATTAGAGGATTGGAATCCATGAGTCACTTTAGTGGATGATGCTTCGCTTGGTAGGATAAGTCCTAATTTGGGTACTTTAGACGGATACTTGACGGACCCTAACATTGAAATCACTAGAGATGATATCATTCGCATACATAATATTGAACCAGTCATTGACCTAACCCTTGCCAATCCTCACCTAATTTATTGGTCTCAATTCTATCAAGAGCCTTAGCTCCTAACTTTCCAAAATGACTATGAGATAGCATGTTACCTAAATGCCCTTGAACCTGTAGTCTCTTCCACCAGCAAACCAACTATAAGCATGATAGAACCAGATATCAAGTACCTTAGTCACAAAATGAAAAGAAAAGAAAAAAAGAATAAGAGTTCTAATGGTAAAAACCACTATGTGGCAGTGTCAGAACCTAAAAAAGTAAAAATAAAGGATGTATCTGAGGGTGAAAACCTCTTTGAGGCACCCAAGGATGAGGTACTTGATCATCTTCCAAGTTACTTACAGGATAGGTCTTCAGTGCTTGTTGAGCCTACATAGCCAGTTAATTTGAATACAGAAGAGGCTCCACAAATAGTACATTTAGCTCAGTCTCTATCAACATAGGAAAAAGAAGCATATACCAAGTTCCTTCAGACCAAGAAGATTAATTTTGCTTGGACTTACTCAAACATGCCAGGATTGGACACTAATCTCATTATGCATCACTTGTCCATAGCTCCAGGTGTCAAACCAATAAAATAAAAGTTGAGGAAAATGCATCTTCACATAGCTCTTCTCATCAAAGTTGAACTAGAAAAACTCCTCAGTGCAGGATTTATAAGAGCCATTGATTACGCCGAATGGATATCCAATATTGTACCAGTTTCAAAACATGACAAGTCCATTTGTGTTTGCACAAATTTTAGAGATCTTAATAAAGCATGCCCAAAGGATGATTTTCCACTTCCAAACATAGACATGATAGTGGACATGACCGTGAGTTATGAGATATATTCTTTGATGGATGGTTTTTCTAGGTATAATCAAATCAAAATAGCTCCTGAAGACCAGGAAAAGACTGCATTCACTTGTGCATAGGGAACCTATTGCTGGAATGTCATGCCATTTGGATTAAAGAATGCAGGAGCTACTTACCAAAGAGCTATGACAACTATCTTCCATTCCATGATGCATAAGAATATGGAAGATTATGTGGATGACACCTTGGAAAAATCTAAAAAAAGGGATACACACCTAGGTGATTTGGAAGTAATTCTAGATCATATGGAACAATTTCAATTGAGATTAAATCCCAAAAAGTGTGCATTTGGAGTCACTTCTAGAAAACTCCTAGGATTTATCATTTTAGCTAAAGGAATAGAGGTGGACCCAGAGAAATTTCAAGCAATATTGGATATGTCGCCTCCCAAAAACATCAACCAAATGAGGAGTCTTCAAGGACGCCTTCAATCTATTAGGAGGTTCATTTCACAACCGGTTGATAGAGCTCAACCCTTTAATAATACTTTTCACAAAGGGGTTAAATGTATCTAGAATGAAGATTGTTAGCAAAGCATGGACCAAATCAAGTAATACTTGGCCAATCCTCCAATCTTAATGCCTCCTATCCTAGGAAAACCACTCATATTGTATGTGTCAGTAATAGAATCTTCCCTGGGGGCATAATTGGCTCAACTTGATGATACTGGAAAAGAAAGAGCTATATATTACATCAGTTGTACTCTTGTGTCATAAGAGGTTAATTACACTAGTATTGAAAAATATTTCCTAACAATGGTGTTTTCTTCCCAAAAGTTGCGACATTACATCCTTGCGTATACAATACACCTCATTGCAAAAATTGATCCTCTCAAACATTTTCTTGGTAAGGCTACTCTCATAGGTAGACTTGCTAAGTGGATGATGATCTTATCAGAATTTGACATAGAGTATGTTGAGTGTAAGGCTATAAAAGGACAAGCCATCGCAGACCAATTGGCTGATTTTCCAATTCGAGATAAAGCACCAATTCAAGTTGAATTTCTAGATGAGCACATAATGTACATGACTACAAGAACATGGAAGATGTTCTTTGATGGATCTTTCATGCAAAATGGTTTAGGTGTTGGAGTGTTGTTTGTTTCTCCTCATGGGTACACAATTCCTAAGTCCTACAAACTATTGTTCCCATGTACAAATAACATTGCTGAGTATGAAGCCTTGAAAAATGGATTAAAAATGGCAATAGAATGGAGAATCATAGAGTTGCATATCTATGGGGATTCACAATTAATAGTCAACCAAGTTAATGAAGAATATCAAACTAAAGATGAAAAACTAGTACCCTACAAGAAAATGGTTGATTCATTGCGATGATATTTCACCTTTGTTACATTTCAACAAATCCCTAGAGCAAAGAATAAAGCAACTGATGCTATGGCTAAATTGGCTTCACTTCTTCAGCTAGAACAGCATGAGTCTAGATTCAAATTCTTGGTGGAAGAGCTACGCTACCCTATCTATGACTCCCAAGAAAGCCAAGTTGTTTTTACCCTTATTGGCCATGAGTCATCCCGCTATGGTGCCATTTACTCATACCTCTATGATGGTACTATCCCCAAAACCTTCAATCATTCCAAACAAAGAAACCTAACCTGAAATGCCTCTCACCACACCCTTATCTTTGGTGATCTGTATAGGAGGGGTTTAGATGGGACACTTCTTAGGTGTTTAGAAAAGTTTGAATCCAACCAAGCATTAGCTAATATTCATGAGGGAATTTGTGGAGGACATTCTAATGGTCTTTCCATGGCCCAAAGGTTGATTAGGGTAGGGTACTATTGGCCTACCATGCAGACAAATGTAGTAGCTTTTGCTAAATCATGCAAAAAGTGTCAAAAACACGGTAACTTGATACAGGCTTTAGGCAGGGAGGTTATTCCTTCTATTTCTCATTGGCCATTTCAACGCTAGGCCTTTGACCTTGTTGGGTAGATTCATCCCAACTCATCAGGTGGACACAAATTCATTATCACTGCTACTAATTACTTTACCAAATGGGTAGAAGCTGTCCCACTTTCTATTGCCTCAGGCAAGATAGTTTCTCTATTTATTTTGAACCATATCATCTTTCGGTATGGAGTGCCTTCTGAAATAATCACTGACAATGGAGGTCAGTTTAAAAATAAGGACCTTAAACATCTCTACAATAAATTCAAGATAAAACAACATTGGTCCTCCATTTACTTCCTGCAAGGAAATGGACAAGTGGAGGCTTCGAATAAGACCATTCTTAAAATTCTCCATAAAATAGTTCACAAGAATGGTAGAGATTGGCATCTATAGATAAATCTGGCCTTGTGGGCCTATAGAATGAGTATTCATACTCCAACAGGGGCTACTCCTTTTTCCCTCACTTATGGTGTTGAAGTAGTGTTACCTTTAGAGGTGGAGATTCCTTCACTTAGAGTTTCCCTTAAAGGTTTAGTGATAGATGAAGACTACCGCGCCATGAGGCTACAAGAACTAGAACTTCTAGATGAAAAGCGTAAAGCATCCTTTGATCACATGAGATTTTACCAGAAGCATATGTCCAAAGCCTTCAACAAGAAGGTTCTCCCTAGAGAATTTCAAGTGGGGGATCTTGTCCTACGAGAAAACCCTAAGAACCAACAACATAGAGAGCAAAAGGGAAAATTCAAACCTAATTGGCTTGGACCATACATTATTACTGTTGCTTTTGGGATAGGTGCTTATTTACTATCTGATACAAAGGGAGAACAGCTCCCTAATCCTATCAATGTTTTTCACCTAAAGAAGTTCTATCCATGATGCCTATTCTGTTTGGGGGCATCCTTTATACATATTTATTGATCTTGAAAAAATTCCAAAAAAATTCATATATGATGCTCAAAAAAATCCTAAAAAGCATATAAAGTCCTAAGAAAAATACAAAAAAAATCAAAAAATTCAAAAAAATTCAAAAAGTGCCTTGGTGAAAACCTGGAAACAGGCACCTTGGTAGAAAAAATACAAAAAATTGAAAAAATCAAAAAATCTCCAAGTGGTGAAAACCTAGAAACAGGTGCTACTTGAGGCCTTTGCACCCTTGTTTCTTAGCACTCGTCCTCGACACTTAGCCTATCTCCATCATGCCTTGATCTTGTTGCCTTGGTTTGGAATTGGTCTTTTTCTTTGTCTAGGGAGCATAACTATGTTATCTTTGGTCTCTAGGATGCATTGGTCTTTAGGACATCTTGTAAATGGTGTTTTTCAACACCACCCCAACTGTTTTTTTCAACACTACCCTAGCGTCAAGTGTTTCTCAACACTTATTAGATATCTTACCCGCAGTCTAGCATGATATGATATTTCTCACTGGCAGATGTGATACTCAAAGTTTGACTTGATGACCTACACACATGCACTTAAACACTTGAATCACTGAGACTTGTTTGAATTTATTTCTTTGTGTGTTGTCTATGTTGATTTCTTTGATGAGTGTTCTCTCCCTAATAGTTTTTGATGATGCTAAGCTAGAAGACTGGGGACATGAGGACATGTTTTATTACTTTTTTTGCTTGTGGGTATATTTTGTTGGTCCTAACTGTCATTAGCATTTATGCTTGTTCCACTTGACATTAGGGTCTACAAGGTATTATCCTTGACTATTTTTGCAAGTGGATACTTATAGCCATCTTGACTTTTCTTGTGTCTCGATGTGAGTATAATCTTTCTATACTAAACTTAGGTAATCTCAGTGCACTAGTCATCTTGACCTATATGTCTTTGATGCCTAGGTGAGATTCCCACATATCTATCTGATATAGATCATATTCAGATTCACATAGTCATACTAGTGTGTATTGTATGATCTTGCGACACTACCAATAACACTCAATGATGAATATTAGATTCTAAAAGCTTTGTGACCTTGCAAGTAAACCACTTTTTCATAGTAGCTTGCATTTTTAGGTTCATGTTAGATTATTTTTGCATCTTGCATATAGAGAGAGCTCTCCTTTTCATCTTTCATAGACTTGTCAGTCAACTACGCTCACCTCTGCTTTTCTCGATCATGTCTTTCACTCCTTGTCTTTCGCATCACATCCTATTCCTTTCATCACAAGGGGTTAATCTTATCATCATATCTATATCCCAAAGAGATCATTTTCAAAAACATGAGTCTATATCATGAACATGAGAACTAAACATACATCTATGAGAGAGATTATACATGAGCATATATAACATACATTTTGAGCAATATGATAAGATAATATAAACACTAAAACATCCATCACAAGTGGGACAACTACACAAGATATATCAAACATCCAGTAAATCTCATATATATAAATGTCATGATACAAATATAATGTGGGATCCAAAATTTGGATAATATCCCGGGGTATGTCTCTATACATCTATCAACCTAAACATAAGTCTGGCTAGGCCCATCGTGAGGTGGTGGTGGTGGTGGTGGAGGTGGTGCTGCCACCCTATCAGGTACCATGTCTGACATGCCTGCCCTCTAAGAGTATAGTGGTGCTCTTTGACCCTCAAGTATGGCATGTATGTAGAGGCCATGATAATATACAGCTCGTGCCACCTCTCATCGAATCTCTGCTACATCGGCCTATGCCTCCATCTCCCACCGCTCGATCTCATCTCTTAGATCAATCAGCTACTAGTCTTTTACGGCAATAGTGATCCATAGCTACTGCATCTTTGTCTCTAGAACTTTGATCCTTGCTTTGAGATCCTCTCCCCCTGCAAGCTGATCCTGCTCAGCATCCACCCATTAGTGAGATGGCCTCGCTGCATCATCCCCCTCATTAGCAAAACCCTGTCTCCCTGACCATTTCTAGCCACCTGATCTAGAGCTCTATCCCCTCTCTCATCTCCCTCCACCTCCTCTGTCCCCTCCATCCCCATCATCTCCATCATCCCCCTATGTTGCCGACTGTGCATCAAGTATAGTAAACCTAGGGAAGGGCTACCTTTGTTGCTCTACCCTGTACGCTGCATGTGCCCTTGCATCTACCATATCTGGGAGATAGTCCCATGGCTCCCTGCATATTGTTGTGGTATCTTGTATAGCCTTTTGGTAGTCCAGCACTGGTAGCCATCCCTTTCCCTCCTCGTCCCTGACCCGAGCATAAGTAGTGGTCTCAGTGGGCACTCTCTACTGTCGCTTGAACTATCTCCAGACCTGGGTGATCACAAAATGCTCTACTATATCATAATTCCAACCTACCAATGGCTAGCTGCACAGCATGTAACCTAGCTCCTCCTCCCAATCACCCCACTACTCACAAGCCCTGTATGGTCTCCACTGAAATGAGGTGAGCTCATCCAAAAACCTGTGGTAGTAAGTCACATCTCCACTATGTGGTTGTGAAAGTAACCCCATGTACCTATAGATGTAGGGGCATCTCCACTTGCTTAGCTACATACATGGATGCACAACAGTGATGTGCCCCCATGCCCATACCTGTGCTAGGATAGCACCGCATGCCCAGGTCCTGCTCTCCCGATGTATGATCTCATGGAGCTCATGGTACATATCAGCTAGGATGTTTGGGCCCCATGCCATCCACCATGGGTGTGCTATCAAGTCTACTAATAACCAACCCTAGCCCAATGGAAACCCTCTCTGGCTCCTGTCAGTAATGAGAGCCTGTGCCACTATGGAACATATAATGCATGGCACTAGGAAATCCCTGTTGAACTCCTCCATCAGCCGATCCCAACTAAGGTGTCTATCAACAAATGTGACATCCTAGAACATGTCCTGCATGATCTAACATCCCTTGGTTAGATCTTGATCATAGTACACCTGTGCCAACAAACAATCATGTCAATTTCTATCATATAGAAACTTTACATCTATGACTATCTATAAACATGATTATACTCGCAGGATCGCCATGGCTTGGAATTCCAAGGATCTGATAGACATCCTCTAGGCTAATAGTAGCCTCTCTAGTGGGAAAGTGAAATGTGTTATGCTCACTGTGCCACCTCTCATCCAATTATGTCAGTAATCCATGATCAGCCCAAATTTGGGGCATCTGTAGCAAATAACTGAAGCCCATCTCCCTCAGGTCTGCCTGTCCCAAATCATCAAGATCTTGGATGCATCGTAGCCCAGTCACTCTTGGCACTCTAATGAGAAGCGCTAGAAAGTGCTCCTGCAAGCCATTAACCCAAACCAGATGTCAGAACATATCATGATGGATGTATAAAAGCAATACAAAATATCTTAAAAAGAAAACATTGTCTGGACCCATGTCATAGTGCTCAAAATTTAAAACATGTCACATTTTTTACACTTTGCGATACTATTTTTTGATTAAGTGTCGTGTGATACTTTCTTCAATAGCAGTGCAATAATATCTTTGAGTGCAATAGTTCGCATAGGATCACATGATATTTCATCCAGTATTGTGCGATACTAGATTACATACCCGTGAGATACTATTTTGACCCACGAACTATCGCATGATAGATATTATCAAAGAGTGTGATACTTTCTAAGTATCGTACAAAATTTTGTACGGCTAAAATTTGAAAAATTTAAAAAACATTAAAAACATGTTTTAAATGGCATAAATGCTCATAAATGACCTACAAGGGTGAGTTTTTCTGAAAACATACTGGGGCACCATACTGCGGAGGCCGGTTGTGCAACCAAGCACACTCAAATCGATGCCTATGGACCAGAATCACTACTTGCTGGGCCATTTTCTCTCTCTAAGCTCTTGAAATTCTCAAATCACTAAAAGACAAATGATTTAGAAAATGACCTTTTTACCCCCTTTTATAGCATTTTGACTTTTTGACCTAATTTTCAAAACACCTCGAAATTATGTGAAAATTACACCCCTAGCTAATTTTGATGTCCTGGATCCATTTTTAGGATCAAAATTGAAATTTAAGTTCATCTTGATTGTCAAAATCACATTTCAAAACTTTCCCCCTCTTATGTGTAGTTGGCTGACCATTTTAGGCCTGATCCTTCGATCTTTGTTGGGGCATCTTCATTCCTTCACCCCCATCTCTTTCAAGCTTCTAGTCTTTCATTCACTTTCATTCACTCCATCTCTCTGAGGTTTGACTTTATTTTTATCCTATATCTTTCTCAGTCAAACCTAGTCAAACTAGGGCATATCTTTACTGCTTGATGGTTATCCTATCGTCCTTCACCTTTGATTATGATTTCTAGTGACTTGATCAAGTTTATCAATTTGTTATTCTCCTCTACCTGATTTTGATTTTGATTTCAAGGGGGCAGTACCTATCGGCTTCAATCCTTGATTCAGCTTATCAATTAGCTTTTCTTGAGATTCTTATCTCTTATTTGAGACTTGATTATCACCTAGCTATATAGGTGTTGGTCTTGTCTTTTAGCTTATCTTTGTCAGCTTATGCTTATGCTTGTCTTGATGTGTTCACATCCATCGAACACACGTCTGGGTTTTTTTGTGATCCCAAATCGATCTCACATTTCAATTCCATTCTTTGACCACATGTGATCCAAATCAATCTCACATTAGTAAAAGAGGGGAAAATGTATGCACCCTAAAATGGTCACCTAGACTTTGGGCCCCCATTCAGCAATTTATCAAATCCCTGAATTAGTATTTTCAAAAATCAACATTTTTCAATTTTATCAATTTCCTTGATCAAATCCTAGTTCTATCATTTATTCGATTATTTTCTATGGGCTAACCATTTTATCCTAAGTCTTTATTTATTTAAAAGAAATTTCCTCCCCTTTTATTAAATAAAAAGCCCCCACTTTTCCTCTTATCCTAAGTTGCACAAATAAAGCATTATTCTTATTTTATAAAAAGAAGAAAAGCACTTTTTGTCTCATATGGACACAAAAGTCAACTCTTATTTTCTCATTGGAGGATATTTGTGCACATGGATTGCTCCTCTTTCAAGCTCCACCCTTGATTAAATATTTTTCCTCTTAATCTCCATGGTCCATTCCTTCTCAATTCCTTTAAAAGGAGAGCTCTTTTCTCATTCTTAGATCCCAACTTTTTATGCTAATCTTATGCTGTAGGATTTCTTGGAGACTTTGGAGCCTTTGGAGATCATTTCTTGCATCATAGAATTCATGGCATCTAGCTTAATTTTCTTTATGCTTTAAATTAGCTCACATAGCTTAATTAGCAAGGGTTTGTAATACTTTCCTTTCATAGTTTAGCTTGCATCTTCATTCTTAGCATAGCTTGCATTGCATTGAATTTTCATCGATTCTTGAAGATATTGGCATTCTTGCCCTTGTCTCTTTGAATCTCCCATTGTGTGGTTTACTAGCAAGGTCGCATGCTTCAATAGCTCTAGCTGAGAGCACCATCAACATCCTTGTGACTCCATGCCTAGGGAGCTCTAGGTCACTTTCTCAAAGTTTCCCATTCATGGATTCCCCTGGAAGTAATGACTTAGAGAAGTGCACTATTTAGTGTGTACAACTCTACCCCAAACCATACCTCTAATTCTAACTCCACTTCCTAACCTAAGGCCTTCCTCAAATCCTATAAATATCCTCCTCTTCCAAGAGAAATCCATTAGCTTATTTTTATCTTTCATGCATTGTTATAATGGTAAAATACATCTAGACTTAGCATAGCATTTAGCATAATTGATAGATTAACTCTATTTTGTGCTTTCATAAATCATCCTAGAATAAGCTTAATGGATTAATCTTAGTTCATCTTTCAAGATTTTCTAATCATTTCAGCATCATATCACATCTTCATTTAGTTAAAATAATTTTTAGCATGCATTGGGGATCTTATCCATGTGATTTGAGAGCACACCCACATCCCTCATAATTAGAGAAAAACAAACAATGCTTGAATGCATTTGTTTTGGCTCAATCTGAGGTGGCTTGGTTTTCTATGTTTATGCTTTTGAACTGATATAAATGTTTAGATTAGTCTAACATTTTCTTGTTTAAGCCTTTCAAGATAGATAATAGATACAAAATTGTAGCCTACAGTAACCTTTAATAGGATTGGCTCTTAACCGAGCTCACTTCAGAAGAGTGAAATTATTTTGGGTACTAGTCCCAGGTGGTTTTTCCCCTAACAGGGTTTCCACATTAAAAATTAAGTGTTACATGTGTATGGATGTGATGATTTGTTATTTTTTCTTTACACATTATAATTATTGGTTTGATTAGTATATACACTAGTTAATTTATTGGTATTTAGTTAATGAACAGAAAGGCATAGATAAAGTTTTACCGAGTTGTTTAAATTGATTGAGATATTTGTTTTATACATCAAAGAGTGTTTGAGACTGTAGAATAACTAGACTTAACTAATTCACCCCCACCCCCTCTCAGTTATCTAACAAATATTACAATGCAAATTCTAATTTAAACTTTGTTAGCTTATGAATGTACTCAATCCACCTCTTATTTTCCAAGTCCTCTTTACACTTTTACTCATAATTTATTATACTATGATCAATTGATTCTCTTCTATTTGGGCCTCAACCCATGGTGTCTACTTCTCTATTTTGTGACTTTTCTCTTAAACACCTTCAAATTTAGCTAACTACTCAAACTTCTTATTTTGAATGAATTATCATGTATATATTCAATTATCCATGCTATTCAAAGTATAAAAAAACAAAATCAAAGAAGCAAAAGGTTGATGATAGAAAAAAGAGAGTGAATGTAATGATGTGGAATGTGGTTTCATACTTGGTGAAGTACAAGCATTAATGAGGGGTGATTTCAATTTTTTTTTTAAAGATTGTAAAGCTAATAATTATACATACCACAAATTATCTTTCAATGATCTAAAAATAATACCCCCCTCCCTTCACATTAGTAGGTGTCATCACATATAAAAATAGGGAGGTGCATCAATATACATTCTGAGCACTTGGAGATGTAGTTTTAATGAATGTGATTTGATATCAATGTCATCATTACTAGACAATGTGATTGTGATTTAAAATGGGGATAGAAAATTTGATGAAAGTACATAGTATTCAATGATGATGAGGTTGTTCAAGGTAGTCATTGATGTGACATAAATTACATGTTATATCTTTTGTGCAATCATATTTGAAATGGTTGACATCATTACATATCTTGTGATCAATGATTTGTCAAAATGTAATTGTTGAGATGGAATCCATGCTTTTAACTAAAGAGTATATGTAAATTCCTTGGGAGCTAATTGGAGTGTATTGTCATGTGTTGACTAATAACAAGTCCCAAAAAATTAATGCAGGAAAAATGTCCCTCTAATATGATTAAATAGAAACCAAATATAAAATGAATCTTATTTTAAATGGAAAGTGTTCTCAAATGATAGAAAATTGTATTATGGATTATTTATGCTACAATTTCCTCTAAAATTTCATCTATCTCTAATACACGTATAAAAAAATAGATGCTACAGGAGATTGTAGGAGTGTTTTTTGATCAATTTTCTAAAGGAAATCATCCTTACTTATCGTCTTCTTATATAATTTGAGTTGGTGACCATTGACCAACATGTTAAGGAATGAATGCTGAATATATCCTATGGGGTAGTATTTTTAGCCATTCTGTAGCAGTTGTTATTGCATTCATGACTGTGATTGTCATTAATGTCAACACAGTGATCTACTGAAGATTAGCAGAGAAGCAGATAGTGTTTGAGTTAGCGCACTTGGGATATTGAAGATGAAGCTATGTGAAGTTGAGGACTTACTTGATGATGTTCTATCAGATCATGGTTAAGATTGTAGACAAAAATTCATTTATTCATGATAGTTATGAGGAAATCAGTGGAAGCAGTATTCAGGCAGTGTTCCTGAATAGCGGTTTGTGGAAATCGGATGATATCTCCTAATCGGGATGGAATCTGATCATGAAAAATTATGAGGCAATTGAAGACATGATGTTAGTGATGTGGAAGTGAGCGAAAGATCTAAGGTCACATGAGTGAAGAATTATCTTAATTGGAAGCTGACAATTTTGTGTAATTTTAATGTAACATGTGGAAAATTTTATTTTGTAATTTGTATGCCGACTAATTTGTAATTAAATGAGCATGGTATAAAGGAAGGAATGTTTTCCTTATTTTAATGAGTGTGTGTGTGTAAGTAAGTGAATGAATAAATTGTGAAAGCAAATTTGTTGGAAGAGGATATGCGAAGAATAGAGATCTGACATTAAGATTTGAAGAAGCAGTTGGTGTGGTTTGGCATAGTTAGAGAAGGAGTATTGAATTGTTGAGATCATTAATCTTGTGGTATTATTATGTTGAGTAATACTAAGATCAGTTGGACAGTGAGTCCAGTGATCTTACCCTAAAGTTGTTTGGGCGGTCGGTCGTTCTGTCTCCCACAACTCCTAATAGAGTTAGAATCTTTTAACAGGGATTCAAAGTCTCCTAATAGGGACTCATATGTACTGAATGTATTTCATAAGACTCCTCATAGATTCCATCCTCTCACAAGAAAATTTCATATTAGTGCATCTTTTGTGCGCATCATTCCCACTAGGATTTACTCTTTGATCAAGAGGTTCCCTAGTCTACATATCTTGTGTCATTGTGTTATTGTGCATGTATATCTTTCTAGTGTTGTTGATTACATTTCTTACATGGTTAAAATCTATTAAGTAATAAGGTTGATAAAAATTTTATTTATCTGATAACTGATTCACCCCCCCCCCACCCCCCCACTCTCAGTTATCTTGGTGGACTTTACTTTCTAACAATTGGTATTAGAGTAGTAGGTCCTTGAAGAAAAATTTTAACAGCTTAAGGAGATCCATGGTGAATCATTTTAGGAAAGAAAGCCCTAAGTTTTATGGAGTAAATTTTGACAGCTGGAAAGAAAAGATGAAGACACACCTACTTTATTTAGGACCAGGTCAGTGGTTAACTAAAAATAATCAAAAGACTATCATTGATGGGGATAAGATTGAAGATTGTACAAATGAAGAAAGAGATCTATTTATGTGTAACATACTTGCTAGAGAAGCACTCTTATCAACCCTTCTGAAAAATAAGTACAATCAGGTAAAATATCTAAAGACATCTCATGAAATTTGGTTAGCTTTATAGTCTACTTTTGAAGGTGATGAACATGCTAAGAAAGTCAGATTACATAATTGGATATGTGCATTTGAAGATATAAGAATGATGGAAGATGAATTTGTTAGAAGCTATATTGGTAGAATGTCAAAGATTTTTGCAGGTATAAAATCTTGTGGATGAACCAAGATAGAGAATGAAGTGATATGGAAAATTTTGAGGACATTGACTCCTACATTTAAGTAGACAACACAGATGATTAAACAAGTTATACCTTGTACTATGAACTTTACCAGAGAGACTCTTCTTGAAAGATTGGAAGTAACAGAAATGAACCTGAGGCTATCAAGAGACTTACCTAGAATGGAGATAGCATTCAGTGCTCTTAGTTTTCACCCTACTTTGTCAAGAAGAATCAGTGTGAGCGGAGATTATGCTAGCAAAAGTAGATCTAGAAATGAAGAAGACAAGAATATTGAAGAAGGTATTGCCTTGCTTGTGAAAAGAGAACCAAATGGTAAGAAAAAATTTTAATGTTGGACTTGTCAAGAATATGGTCATTTTGCATCTAAATTTCCTAAGAAAGTTAAGAAGTATAGGAAGAACTTTAATCCTAGAAGATCTAAAGAATGTTACTATGCAAATGATGAAGAACTTGAAAGTAGTTTGGAGAAAACTTTGAGTGAAAGTGATACTGAGCATGATGATATAGGATTTGTAGCAATAAAAGAAGAAAACCCTAAAATAGAAATCAAGGAAGAAAAAGCTTTAGTTTCTCAAGTAGAAAATAAAGTTGACTAGATTATAGACAATGGTTGTTCACATCATATGACTGGAGACATGAAAAAGTTCATAAAGCTTAACAATTATGATGGATGAGTTGTTAGAGTTAGAAATAATGCACCTTGTTTGATTAAAGGTATAGGATCTATTAATCTTGATGGAAAGACTAATACTAATGATGTTTACTTTGTGGATGGTTTGAAACATAATATTTTGAGTGTTGGACAACTAGTTGATAAGGGATATCAAGTTTGGTTTATTGGGAAAACTTGTGTGATAAAAGACAAGGATGGTAATTTGATTGGTACTAGATCTAGAACTAGAGGTAATGTATTTCAGTTGAATCCTACTGAGATGACATGTTTGTTTAATAAGATTGATGATAGTTGGTTATGGCACAGAAGATTTTATCATATAAACTTTGATAACATTGTGAAAGTGAGTACTAAACTTGTAGTAAGAGATTTTCCTAAAATTATGAAGCCTACTAACATGATTTGCAAGGAATGTGTGATGGCTAAATAGAACAGAATCTCATTTCCTAGCAAGAAGTTTACAACAGCAGAGAAGTTGGAGATTGTTCATACAAATTTTAGCGGACCTACAAGGACTATTGGAGATTTGCCAGCAAGCCAGTGCTGACTGTATGTTTGTCATTGATGACAATATATGGTAAGTAGCATGTGTGGAAGACTTATGCAGTAAGCTTCTGGTATATACAACATGGACATGTTATCAGCATGTTATCATGGACGCAAAGGTTAACTATTAGTACAAATAGTTATATAGCAGCTTGTGTCAGCAGTGTTCCTGAAAAAGTTAGATGCAGTGTTTGATGAATGATTGTTTGTACAGTTATCGTGGAGACTTTCACATTTAGATATATGATGGAGACATTCTAGTGATTTTACATTCATGGATGCAGAATCTAATGATTAGTAGAAGTGAAGTTATGCAGTCGCTATTCAGCAGTAGCAGTTTCCTATGTTTATTCAGAAGAGCCAACAGAGATTATATTGGTTATGGAGTTGCACCTATAATTTTGGCATGTGCCCTTGGATTAGAGCTTTGAGAAGAGTTATTAATGTTTTATTAAGAGTGCATGATGTAATTCATCTTGTGGAGAAAGTTTCAGTTACTTTGGTAGAGTTGACAGTGTGTAGCATGCGTCTACACTTATTAATATTGGACAGGTCCCAGATTGTGTTGTGTGCTTAGTAGAGCTGACAAAATTATCATTGGAGTATGTTATGGTTTATCTAATATGATTTCAAGGTGGTTCTAATAGGATGACTTGATTATATCATTTAGAGGAAAGATATTTATAGGCAGTCATTTGTGATTGCTAAAAGTGTGGTTCAGAGTTGATTGTGAAGAGCAGAGCAGAGTGTGCAAAGTACTGAGCCATCAAAAGAAGGTCTATGTGACCAAGTAAAGTACTTATGCTATACATTGGAACTAATCTAGATAGCAGGTCAAAGCGTAGCTCACCAAGATCTAGATATAGTGTGTATTTGTTATTCAGAAGGTTGTAGTCTTCACCCATTTGAGTAGTGAGCTCTCGGATAGTGCATCCTCACCCATAATAGGGTTAATTGTAAAAGACTCCTAACAGGGTCTGACCCTTGACCAGGTCACTATACTAAATATATTGTAAAGCAACTCCTAATAGGGTTAAGGAACTTCTAACAAAGATCATAAAACACTAGTGCAGATTATTAGTGGGTGTCAATTCCCATCGGAGTTTTTACCTATTTGGGTTTCCCCATAACCAAAATATTAGTGTTGTGTTAAAGTGTTCTTTCATTGTGTTTATGCTTTATGTTTAAGTATACTTAATTGGATAAAGAATTAAAACTTGTAGATAATTGATTCACACCCCCCCCCACCTCTTAGTTATCTCTTGGGACTAACAATTGGTATTAGAGCCAAGTGCCTTGGAGAGAAAGTTTGACAGCTTGAGGTTGATCAGATGGCATTCTTTAGAAAAGAAAGTCCTAAGTTTGATGGAGAGAATTATCTTGATTGGAAGAACAAGATGATGACACATTTGCAGTGCATTGCTTTTGAAGCTTTTGAAGTGGCTATCAAGGAAGTTGAGATCCCCTCTCTAGCACATCTTGCAAAGGATGATGCTACAAGAAAGAAGAAGGATGTGTTCCATCAAAATGCAATAGAAAAAGAAGCCCTTATCAACGCCTTATCTAATAGTGAGTTTTCTAAGATAAAGAAAATAGACACAGCCTACAAAATATGAAAGCACCTAGAAGACATGTTTCAAGGAGATAAACAAGCAAAGAATGCACACAAAAAATTTTGGAAGAAAATATACAATGCATTAGAGATGCTACCTGAAGCAAACATCAGAGCTTACAACCAAAGGATTAATGAAGCAGTTACAGGAATCAGGAACAATGGTAGAGTAATCTCAGAAGAAGACATTATGGATAAATTGATGACCACTCTCATAGAAAAGTATGAAAACAAGATCAACATACTTGATGAAACCATGCAGCTTACATCAAATTTCAAAAGAGAGACCTTGATCAAAAAAATTTCAGCTTTTGAGATTTCAAGATTGAAGATAGAACCTAAAAGTGAAATAGCCTTCAAAGCATCAGTCCATGGTAATAAATCTGCAAACACCTCTAGTAATTTTGATGACGATGATGAAGAGAAAATACTAGATGATTTCATTGCTATGATTTCTAAAAGATAAAAGAAAGGAAAAGGAAAATATAAAGGTCAATTAACATTCAAATGCTTTTCATTTAATAAGATTGGTCACTTTGCATCTAAGTGTCCTACAAGAGTTTAAAAGTTCAACAATAACTACAAGCCTAAGTATACAAAGGAATGCTACTATGTTGGAGATGGAGTATTAGATGAAGTATCAAGAGAAGAGGAGATTGGATTCATTGCTCTTGAAGATGAAAAGAATTCTCAAGAGTTAGAATCGATTTCACAAGCAGACATCAAGATAGATTGGATCATTGGTAGTGGTTCCTCACATCACATGACATGTGACAAAGATAGATTTGTTCATTTGGATAGGTACAAAGGAGGCATGGTCATATTTAGAGATAACACTCCTAAATCCATCATTGGAAGAGGAGCCATCACCTTGGATGGAAAGAACAGCACTAATGATGTTCTTTATGTTGATGGTTTGAAACATAACCTACTGAGTGTTGGGTAGTTGCTTGACAAAGGCTACATATTGGAGTTCAATGGAAACAAGTGTATCATTAACAACAAGGAAGGAGAAATAGTTTCATCAAGATCAAAGACTAAAGGTAATTTTTTTCAGCTTAATCCAGAAGCAAGTTGTTTTATTACTAAAGTAGATGATGGTTGGCTATGGCACAAAAGACTATGTCATATCAATTTTGATAACATAGTTAAGATCAGTAATGTTAAGGCAATTAGAGACCTACCTTGCATAGCAAAGCCAGTTGATACTATATGCAGGGAATGTGTAATGGGAAAGCATGTGAGGAATTCATTTAGGAGCAAGCATAATTCAGAAAAGAACAAGTTGGATCTGATTCATACAGACCTATGTGGACCAACTCAAACAAGATGCTATGGTGAAAGGTATTTCATTTGTTTGTAGATGATTATTCTAGAATGATGTGGGTTGTGTTCTTGAAAGATAAGTCAGAAGCATTTGAGAAGTTCAAAATATTCAAAGCTAAGGTTGAGAATGAATTTGGACTTAAGATAAAATGTCTAAGGTTAGATAGAGGAGGATAATTCACCTTTGATAGATTCTATGAGTACTGTGAAGAACATGGCATAAAGAGACAGTTAAGTACACATAGAACACCTCAGCAGAATGGAATTACAAAGAGAAGAAATAGGATTATCCTTGACATAGCATGCACCATCATGATTGAAGGAAAAGTTGCACATACCTATTGGAGAGATGCAGTCAATACAGTAGTCTATACAATCAATATAATACAATTAAGGTCTAGCACTAACAAGACACCTTATGAGCTATGGTTTGGTAATGTTCCCACAGTAAAATACTTCAAAATCTTTGGAAGAAAGTGCTACATCAAGAGGGATGAAGCAGTAGGCAAGTTTGATGAAAGAAGTGATGAAGGTATTTTTCTTGGTTACTCTACTAAAAGTAAAGCTTATAGATTTTTTAACTTAAGATTGAAGAAGATCATTGAAAGTGCTCATGTTAAGATTAATGAGAAGTTTATGGTTCAAGAAAGATATCATGATTACTCACCTATGATTGAAGATGAACCTAGACCCTCCACTAGTGAGACAGTTGTTGAAGAGATGTTTGGCAGTATCAATGTATTTTTCAATGACCCTGAAACAAGTGAAGAAGAAACTCAGAAGGAAGATGAGATAGCATCACCTAAAGTTCCAAAGTTTACATCTAGAAACCATTCCAAGAATTAAATCATTGGAGATCAGAGCGGAAAAGTCTTAACAAGATCACAAGTAAAGAATTCAGCTAGCAATGAGGTGGTATGTTTACTATCTCAGATTAAACCTTTAAGTGTTGAAGATGCATGTAATGATTCAGATTGGCATGATGCTATGAAAGAAGAACTAGATCAGATTATCAAGAATGACACTTGGGAACTGGTCCCAAGACCTAGTGATAAGAATGTGATTGGAACAAAATAGATATTCAAAAACAAAATTAATGAAGATGGTACAATAGTAAGAAATAAAGCAAGGTCAGTATGTAAGGGTTATGCGTAGAGAGAAGGCATTAATTATTCAGACACATTTGCACCTGTGAGAAGATTAGAAGCTATTAAGTTATTTCTAGCTTATGCAATAGTCAAAAACTTCAAAGTCTATCAGATGGATGTCAAGTCAGCATTCTTGAATGGAGAATTGAAAGAAGAAGTATACATTGAGTAGCCAAAAGGATTTACCTTATCAGACAAACCTGATATGGTATGTAGATTGAAGAAGGCCCTCTATGGACTTAAGCAAGCCCCTAGAGCATGGTATGAGAGACTAGATGGATATCTAACAAAGATTAGATTCAAGAAAGGAGCAGCAAACTGTAATCTATTCATAAGAGAGACATATAAAGATTTACTACTTGTAGCTATATTTGTTGATGACATTATCTTTGGAGGCAATGACAAACTTAGTGCTGAATTTGCTAAAGAGATGCAAAGAAATTTGAGATGAGCATGATTGGACCTATCAAATAATTTTTGGGATTGAATGTGCAGTAGACAGAGAAAGGTATTTTCATTAATTAGTCCAAGTATGTGAAAGAGATATTAAAGAAATTCAAGATGGATGATTGCAAGCCAGTAGGGACACCCATGATAATTGGATGCAGGCTTACAAAAGAAGATGATTCACTAGTAGTAGATATAACATTGTACAAGTCTATGATTGGAAAACTTATTTATCTTACTCAAACCAAACCAAATATTTCCAATGCAGTTGGCATTGTTGAAAGATTTGCAGCAGAGCCTAAACAAAGTCATCTCATGGCAGTAAAAAGAATATTTAAATACTTGCAAGGCACTATAGATTATGGTCTATGGTATTCCAATTTAGAAAATGTTGAGCTTCATGTATATACTAATGCAGATTGGGGAGGATGCCTTGATGATAGGAAGAGTACATCAAGAGGATCAGTGTTTCTCAGTGATAGACTTGTCATTTGGACAAACAAGAAGCAAAATTGTATCTCTCAGTCAATAGTAGAAGTCAAGTATGTTGTAGCAGCCCTGAATTGTTCTACAATTGTTTGGATCAAGAAAATGATAAAGGATTTTGGAATTTAGATTGACTATCCTATTGTTATACATTGTGATAACACTAGCACTATCAATATGTCAAAGAACCCTGTGATGCATGCAAAGACAAAACATATTGAGATCAATTATCACTTCCTAAGAGAGAAAGTAGCAGAGAAAGAAGTTAAGTTGGACTATGTGAGTACTAAAGATGAGCTAGAAAACATATTCACAAAGCCCTTGCCAAAGGATACTTTTGAGTATCTTAGGGAGAAGTTGGGAGTAATTCCCTTCCTTGATTCTACCTAGAAGAAAGAAGAAAGAGCATTCATCCTCATGGACTGATGGATGGTTTACTACTCTACCTCAGGAGTAGTACCGATGCTTAAAATGTTTGGCTCCCTTTTCCATTGATGTCAAAGGGGGAGTAATATATAGTCATGAAAAATAGAAGTAAAAAGAGTAATATACTAAGGGGGAGTAGTATTCAGTTATGGAAGCAGTTCAGTTGAGGAAATGAAGAATGTTGAAGAATATTGCAGCAGAAGGAGGATTCATCTATGGGGGAGTTTTGAAGAGGAAATGGAGAATGTTATAAAAGAAATGTTCATTTGGGTTAGTAGTGTTTTTCATTCCATATGTTGTCATCAATGCCAAAGGAGGAGATTGTTGGAGATTTGCCAGCAAGCTAGTGTTGACTATATGTTTGTCATTGATGACAACATATGGTAAGTAGCATGCATGGAAGACTTACGTAATAAGATTTTGGTATATATAGCATGGACATGTTATCATCATGTTATCATGGATGCAAAAGTTAACTATTAGTATAGACAGTGATATAGCAGCTTGTGTCAGCAGTGTTCCTGACAGAGTTACAGGCAATGTTTGGTGAATGATTGTCCGTACAGTTATCATGGAGACTTGCATGTTTAGATATATGATGGAGACTTTTTAGTGATGTTAAATTCATGGAAACAAATTTTGATGATTAGTAGAAGTAAATTTATGCATTCGCTATTCAGCAGTAGCAGTTTTCTATGTTTATTCAGAAGAGCTAATAGAGATTATATTGGTTCTGGAGTTGCACCTATCATTTTGATATGTGCCCTTGGATTAGTGCTTGGAGAAGAGTTATTAATGTTCGGTTAAGAGTGCATGATGTAATTCAGCTTATGGAGAAATTTTTAGTTACTTTGGTAGAGCTGACAATGTGTAGCGTGCGTATACACTTATTAATATTGGACAGGTCCCAAAGTGTGTTGCGTGCTTAGTGTGTGCTATAAATGTGTCACACTTCTATGGATCATTACATGCAAGGAAACTCAAGAATGATCCCTCACAAATTGATCCATAGATCCCTAGGCATGGAGTGCAAGGGTTTTTAAGAATGCTCTCAGCTAGAGCTATTTAGCCTATAACCTTGCTAGTAAACCATGCAATGGGAGATTCAATGAAGACAAGGGCAAGAATGAAAATATCCCCAAGAATCAAATGAATGCAATGCAATGTAAGATAGACTATGAAAATGAAATAAAAATGCAACTGAGCTATGAAAGGAAAGAACAAGTGTTACAATCCAAGCTAATTAATCTATGTGAGCTAATCTAGAGCATAGAAATGAAGCTAATCTAAGAAAGCATAAATATGAAGCTAAGCTAAGAATGAAAGAATGAGATGTAGAATGCAAGAATGAGATGTAGATTCTAAGAATGCTCCAAATCTTCAAAAGCTCCAAAATGACCTAGAAATCCTGCAGCATAAAGTTAGCATAAAAAGTTGAGGGTCTAGAATGAAGAAGAGAGCTCTCCTTTTAAAGAAAATGAGGAGGAAAGGACCATGGAGATTAAGAGGAAAAAGATTTAATCAATGGTGGAGCTTAAAAGAGGAGCAATCCATGTGCACAAATATCCTCCAATGAGAAAATAGGAGTTGACTTTTGTGTCCATATGAGACAAAAAGTGTTTTTTCCCTTTTTATAAAATAAGAATAATGCTTTATTTGTGCAACTTAGGATAAGAGGAAAAGTGGGAGCTTTTTATTTATTAAAAAGGGAGGGAATATTCCTTTTAATCAAATAAAGACTTAGGATAAAATTCTTAGCCCATAGAAAATAATCGAATAAATGATAGAGCTAGGATTTGATCAAGAATAAGCAATTTATGATTTAGCAAAAGGGGCTAATAGTCTAGATGACCATTTTTAGGTGTATACACTTAGTAGAGCTGACAAAATTATCATTGGAGTATGTTATGGTTTCTCTAATATGATTTCAAGGTGGTTCTAACAAGCCAACTTGATTATATCATTTAGAGGAAAGATATTTATAGGCGGTCATTTGTGATTGCTAAAAGTGTGGTTCAGAGTTGATTGTGAAGAGCAGAGCAGAGTGTGCAAAGTATTGAACAATTAGAGAAAGGTCTATGTGACCAATTAAACTATTTGTGCTATACATTGGAATTGATCCAGATAGCAAGTCAAAGCACAATTCACCAAGATCCAAATATAGTCTGTATTTATTATTCAAAAGTTTGTAGCCTTCACCCATTTGAGAAGTGAGCTATCAGACAATGCGTCCTCACCCCTAACAGGGTTAATTATAAAAGACTCCTAATAGGGTCCAACCCTTGACCAGGTCACTATACTAAATATATTTTAAAGAAACTCCTAAGAGGGTTAAGGATCTTTTAACAAGGATCACAAAACACTAGTGTAGATTATTAGTGGGTGTCAATTCCCACCGGGGTTTTTACCTATTTGGGTTTCCCTGTAACCAAAATATTGGTGTTGTGTTCAAGTGTTCTTTCATTGTTTTTATGCTTTATGTTTAATTATACTTAATTGGATAAAAAATTGAAACTTGTAGATAACTAATTCACCCCCCCCCCCCCCCCTCTCAGTTATCTCTTGGGACTATTCCTAACAAGGACTAGAGGATTCTATGGAGAAAGGTATTTTATGATTCTTGTTGATGATTTTACAAGAATGGTGTGGATTGCATTTCTTAAAGAAAATTATGAAGCATTTGATAAGTTTAAGATCATTAAGAACAAAGTTGAGAATGAATCTGGAATGAAGATTAAATGTTTCAGATCAGATAGAGGTGGAGAATTTACTTCAAAAGAATTTAACAACTTTTGTGAAGTGAATGGTATTAAGAGACATTTTTTAGCCCTTAGGACACCTAAACAAAATGGTATTGTAGAAAGGAGAAACAGGTCAGTAACTGAACCAGCAAGAGCTATGTTATTTGAGAATGACTTGGCAAAGATATTCTAGAGAGAAGAAGTGAACACAACAGTATATACAATGAACAAAGTACGAATCATAGCATACATAGACAAGACACCCTATGAACTATGGTTTGGACATGCACCATCAGTTAAGTATTTTAGAATTTTTGGAAGAAAATGTTATATTAAGAGAGATGATGACATTGGAAAGTTTGATTCTAGAAGTGATGAAGGTATATTTCTTGGATATTCATTGAAGAGAAAAGCTTATAGATGTTACAATAAGAGAACTAAGAGTATTGTTGAGAGCACAAATGTTAAAGTTGATGAATAGTTCAAAATTTAGGAAAGAATGCTTGATTATGAATCAAATGAAAGACTAGACCTAATCTAGAGACTACTGAACTATTCTTTGAAATTGATAGTGATTTGTTGAATGAGAGCCACAGTGAAGAAACCATTGAAGAACCTACAATAGAAACAAGTACTGAGACAGTGACACCTAACATGAATCTATCAAGGAATCATCATGTTGAGCAAATTATTGGAAGCATAGACAGAGGAGTTCTGACATGAAATAAGGTACAAGAATAGTTGTGTTTGATTTCTCAAATTTAACCTAAATCTACTAGTGAAGCTTGTGAAGATGAACATTGGATTAAAGCCATGAAAGAAAAACTAGATCAGATTGAAAAGAACAAGACATGGGAATTGGTCCCTAGACCTAAAGATAAGAATGTTATAGGAACAAAATGGATATTCAGAAACAAGATGAATGAACAAGGAGAAGTAGTAAGGAATAAAGCAAGATTGGTATGTAAAGGATACTCACAGTAAGAAGGAATTGACTGTGAAGAAACTTTTGCACCAATAGCAAGAATTGAAGTACTAAGAATGTTTTTGGCCTATGCAACTTACAAGAAATTCACAGATGGATGTGAAGTCAGCATTTCGGAATGGAGAATTGGAAGAAGAAGTCTACATTGAGCAGCCTGAAGGTTTTCCTTTAACTCGAGAAGGAGATATGGTATGTAAATTGAAGAAATCTTTATATGGACTAAACCAAGCACCTAGAACTTAGTATGCGAGATTGGATAACTATTTGTTGAAATTAGGATTTACAAAAGGCACACCTGATAGAAACCTATACACAAAGGAAATTGAAAATAGTTTGTTGGTTGTTGTTATTTTTATTGATGATATTATCTTTGGAGGAGAAGATGAAGCTAGTGATAAATTTGCAGATGAAATGAAGACTAAATTTGAAATGAGTATGATTGGTGAAATGAAATACTTTTTAGGATTGCAGATAACACAGAATAGTGATGGTATCTTTGTAAGTCAGACAAAGTACTTGAATGACTTATTGAAGAGATTTGGAATGGAGAACTGTAAACCAGTTGGAACACCTATGGTAACTAGACACAAGTTATCTAGCATAGATGAGACTCCTACAGTGGAATAGAAGAACTACAAATCTATGATTAGAGGATTACAATATTTGACTCATACAAGACTTGATATATCGCATACAATTAGAATTGTAGAAAGATTTCAAGCTGAACCCAGAGAATCACATTATGCAGTAGTAAAGAGGATACTGAGGTACTTAAGAGGTGCAATTAAGTATGGATTGTGGTATGAAAAATTTGATGATTTTACCCTATGTGCTTATATAGATGCTAATTGGGAGGTAGTGTTGATGATAAAAAGAGCACCAGTGGTGGAGCATTTTTCCTTGGAGGAATATTAGTTTCTTGGCTAAGCAAGAAGTAGAATTTTATTTCACAAAGCATAGCAGAAGTAGAGTATGTGGCACCAACAAACAATTGTAATCAGATAATTTGGATGAAGCAAATGTTGAAGGATATTGGAATAAAATTTGTTGAGCCTGTTGTTATACATTGTGATAACACCAGCATAGTTAGTATGTCTAAGAATCATGTGTTACACTCTAAGACAAAGCATATAGAGATAAAGTATCATGTAGTGAGAGAAAAAGTGGCAGAGAAAGAATTTATACTTGAGTACATAAGCACAAAGCAGAAAATTGTAGATATATTTACAAAACCTTTGCCTAAGGATACATTTGAGTATCTGAGAGGAATGCTTGGGGTTATGCCCTAGCCTACTTTTGAGAAGTGATGCAGATTGTTGCATCCATCCAGTGGTATATGAGCCTTATCTTTCTTTTGGACTAGATGTTGGTACTTCCTCTATGGGGGAGTATGTGTATCTAAGCTGAGTCATGAGAACTCTACTGAATGTATTTTTTGAACAGTGTCTTTTGACATTGAAGTTTTTGTTGACATAATGATGAAACATCTATCATTGATGTCAATGGGGGAGAAGTATACATAAAAAATCATCTATTAGAGAGAAGTGAATAGGAAAAGGAAGCAAGATTTGATTGATGAAGAGAATGTGAAATTATTTCAGAGTAGCAGTATTGGATTCATGAAACTTGGATATTTTTTCATCTATGTTGCCATCAATACCAATGGGGGAGATTATTAGGAATGAATGCTGAATATATCCTATGGGGGAGTATTCATAGCCATTCTATAGTATTTTTTGTCGCATTCATGACTGTGATTGTCATTAATATCAACACAGTGATCTACTGAAGATTAGCAGAGAAGCAGACAATGTTTGGGTTAGCGCACTTGGGATATTGAAGATGAAGCTATGAAAAGTTGAGGACTTACTCTATGATGTTCTATGAGATCATGGTTAAGAGCATAGATGGAAATTCATTTATTCATGACAATTATGAGGAAATCAATGGAAGCAGTATTGAGGAAGTGTTCCTAAATAGATGTTTGTGGAAATCAAATGATATCTCCTAATCGGGAAGGAATCTGATCATGCACATTTATGAGGTAGTTGAAGACATTATTTTAGTGACATGGACATGAGCATAAGATCTGAGGTCACATGAGTGAAGAATTATCTTATTTAGAAGCTGACAGTTTTGTGTAATTTTGATATAACGTGTGGAAACTTTTATTTTGTAATTTGTATGCTAACTCATTTGTAATTACTTGACTATGGTATAAAGGAAGGAATTTTTTCCTTGTTGTAATGAGTGTGTGTGTGTAAGCAAGTGAATGAAGAAATTGTGAAAGAGAATTTGTTGGAAGAGGATATGCGAAGTATAGAGATCTGACATTGAGATCTGAAGAAGTAGTTGGTGCGGTTTGACATAGTCAAAAAAGGAGTATTGAATTGTTGAGATCAGTAATCTTGTGGTACTATTCTTTTGAGTAATACTAAGATCATTTGGACAGTGAGTTCAATGATCTTACCCTGAAGCTGTTTGGGCAGTGCGTCCTTTTGTCTTCCATAACTCCTAACAAAGTTAGAATGTTTTAACAAGGATTCAAAGTCTCCTAATAGGGACTCATATGTACTGAATGTATTTCATAAGACTCCTAACAAATTCCATCCTCTCACAAGGAACATTCATATTAGTGCATCTTTTTTGGGCATCATTCCCACCGAGGTTTACTCTTTCATCAAGAGGTTCCCTAGTCAACATATCTTGTGTCATTGTGTTATTGTGCATGTATATCTTTCTATGGTTGTTGATTACATTTCTTACATGGTTAAAATCTATTAAGGTTGATAAAAGTTGTATTTATCTAATAACTGATTCACCCCCCCCCCCCCTCTCAGTTATCTTGGTGGACTTTACTTTCTAACACAACAACATGAATCTCACTGGATCATTAGCTTGAATCCTAATAGACCTATTAGGGAATATTTTTTCTACTTCATATGGGCTCAACCACTTGGCTCAAAAATCCACTTGATGATATTTATATCTTGATTCATAAAGTAAGGCCTAATTATTTGTCTCAAACTACCTTACCTATATAAATCTATCATCCCATTTAATTCTTTGATTATGGATCAGATCTATGTGATTAAGTGCCTCATTTCTATACTCATCCAAGGAATTGAAACTATAAATCCTTTATTTTTGAGATTATGTTAAGTTATGCCAAGTTAAAATGATGTCCTTAGTGTTTTGTGCTCAAATTTTAAAGGGAGAACAACCTTGTTTCCATAGACTAGTTCAATAGGGGAAACCTATTGTTTTCTTCCAAGTAGTTTTATAAACCAAAATAATTATGAGAATCTAAAATCCAATCTTTCTTATGTAGAGACACATTTTAAGTAAGTATGACTTTTATTTCCCTATTATTCATCTCCACCTACCCATTATACTGCACCTGATAAGATGATTTCTTATGTCTCGGCTTATTTTTATTCATCAATGCTTGTATTAATATGAATGTGAAATAAGGTCTTGAGCTAGGATAATTTCCTTTGGGACTCCATATCTTGTAAATATATCTTCAAGAATAAACTCTTCCACTATTTTGTCCCTTGCATGCTTCATTGCTTTGAATTTCAATATTTTTGTTAACCATTTTGTAAATTAGTCAATGCATACTAAGATATATTATTTTGCTAACAATGTGTGTTTAGTATTGTCATTAATATCAACTTGTTGTGTGCATTTATGTCAGCCCGGTGATTTGTATGAGTTCATTTTTCTACATGATGAAGAGAAGTGTCATATGTGTGAGAAGTATATGTAGGAAAGAGTAATTGTAGTTTGATATGCATGAAAGAGTATTTGAATTCTAGTATTGAATGTTTAGATGTTGTTTAGATGTCTAGCCATGATGATGAGTCAATATTTTGTATATCCAAAAGGTGAAAAGAATGGGAAATTGAAAAAAGTACCTAAATTCCTTAAGGGAGAATTCTCTACACAAGACTTTGGTAACTTTTCAAAAAAAATTTGTCATATATGGTCTATGAATATTTCACTATCCTATTTTTAGGTCCACAAAAGTTCAAAGGTTGAAGTTATCTTTTTTTTTGTTAATAGTAAGGCTTTTTGTTAGGTTTGGTTAGGGATGGTCTAGGGAATGATCCACATTTCTCTTCATTAATATTTCCAAGTGTGCAGTTTTGTATACATGCTCCTAATGTTTGTGAAGTGTTCCAATTTAGATATCTTACATTGGTTGACTCAAAAGTGAAGTTGTATTTATTTGAGTGCAACATTGTTGTCTATCTTGGTCTCTTGTCAACTCAATGTATTCTGGTGATGTGATTTATGACTTATTGGTCTTGATTGTTGAGAATCTATAGCATGGTTATCATTGATGTCAAAACCTATGATTTGAAATGTTGTTCTTCGAATGATGTACAATATTTATCTATCTTATACAATGTGTTATGATGATGATTAGTGTGGATTTTATCCTTGATTCAGATATGGCAATACTTCTTTTGTGGCAATAGTTGAAGATAATTAGTGCAAAATAAGGAAGATTAAAACTTTGAAATTAGTTGTTGTTTTTAAGTTTAATCTAGGTATCTTTTCTATCTGTACATTCATGCTATATGTTACAAGTTTTTTATATGTCACTTCCATTAAGATTATGAAAAAATAATACTAATTACATTCCTCTAGTTGGTATTGAATTTAATGGATATCAAGACTCGATTTTGGTTATGGTGTTCCCATCAACATCAGAATATATCTTGTGTACCTAAATTTTGTTAAACTTCTTGTAATTACACTATGTAATGAACCCATCATATGTATGTCCTATTTATGGGCCATGTGGTAATGTGGAAAACATATTTTTATGTGAAACCTATCCTTTAGGTCTGGTGCTAGCATGTTGATCCTTAATGTATATTTAAAGAAAGTTCTTCAAGATGACATGTTTTCTAGGCCAACTTGTTCTATTGTTCTGCAAGTATATATATATATATACAAAACATCTTTTTGGATCTAGGTAGTGTGTGTATGAAAACTAAAAAAGGGATGTGAAAGATGATTAAGTAATGTGACCAGGAATAAATAAGAAAGTGAAGAGATGTGACTATGATATCATGCAGTAAAGAGTCTTGTAGAGATTGTGTGAAGAGTTTTTTATAGGTTGGTAGAATATTCCTAATCGTATCTACTACAATTAGTTATTATGCTCTTAATTGGAACTGGCTTCATGAAGATGCAGATGCAACTTCATTAGTTTATGTTTTGACAATAAAACTATTTGGTAATTAGTTATTTTTGTAATGGTTGTGATAGTTGGTCAATGATCCCACCTATAGTGAGCAACTTGGTGGTGATACACCCTTTTTAAAAATCACCTTAACCAGTGTTTTATAATTGAGAATTAGCATTCTTCATGGTTTTATCCATCTGGGGTTTTCCATGTAAAATTTGATGTTAATTGTATATGGTATTCTTATGTTCTTTAATGTTCATATTTTTTGTATTTATCTGTTTGAATTAAAGTTTTTCTAAATCAATTAAGAATAAGAAAAACATTTTATGATAACTAATTCACACACCCCCCCCCCCCCCCCCCTCAATTATCTAAAATATTAAACAATTGGTATCAGATATTGGTCCCTTGTAGATAGAACTTAACCACTTGAGAGAGATCTTGGCAGTTTGAACAGATGATAGGAAAAGATTACTTTGATGAAGGACTAAAGACAATATTATATGATATGGAATACACAGAATCTAAAAATGAAGAATTGTAAGAAAACATCAAGGAGGCAAATGATTATATCACCAAGTTGAGGGAGAAAATCCATAGATTCAAATAAAAACACAAAGAAGTTAGCCAGGAATTAAAGGAATCAAAAGAAAATTTTGTGAATCTAAATCTACAATTGGAAGAATGAAAGAAGACTAAAGAAAATATCAAATATACCATTAAATAGAAAATGGAAGAAAATGAGAAATTACATCAAGAGTTAAGGAAACTGAAATTAGAAGCAAGAGTATGTGAGAGTAGCATAATTCTGGATCAAATTTTTTCCTTGAAAAATAGTCACAAGGATAAGGAACGACTAGGTTTCTCTGGTGAAAGCTCAAATTAGAACATCAAGGGTAAAGACAAAGTAGTTGAAGTTGAAGCAATATCTGAAGTAACAAGCAAGGTCCAAAATTTTGGAGCACCTACAAAAATACCTTTGGTCAAGCAACCAAATTCTCAAAGGTACTTATCATTTGATGGTTATTTATTTTAATGCAAAAGAATTGGACATAATGTCATGGAGTGTAGAAGGAAGAAAGAATAGTGTATTGAATGCTTTAACTCACAAGTTTGGTCACAAAGAAAGTCATTACAAATATTAATTATCTAATCTGGCTAGAATGAATGGAATGAATAAAATCTTTTTTGGTCATTTCTATATATTTCATGGTTATGGTCACAAAGCTAATCAGTAGAGATCTAGAGTTCCCCCAGTAAATTCAAGACAAATGAATATCATATGTTACAAATGCAGTCAAACTGATTATTATGCTAACACATGCAAATATGTAGCTAATTTGAAAATTTCTAAAAATTAATATAAAGTTGCAAAATCAGATGAAGTTAAGAAGAAGATGGTCATGGTATGGAAGAAAAAGGAAACATGTGAAAAGAAATCGTATATGGCACCAGATATCAATGCAAGTACTTCTGAAATGTGATCCAACTACCTTGACTGAGGGGGAGTTTTGTAAAGCGTATCTTGTTATTTCCCCCTCTATGAAGTGTTATATGATATGTTTGATCTAGTTGATTGAAAAGTGAAGTACAATTGTTGGAATCATTGATGCACTTTTTGGTACTAAAATTATCATAAGTAATTAAGGATAAATTGGTAGAGTTTTAAATCATTTCTCATAGTTTGCAAATAAGAAAACAAAATCTTATAAGGAAATAAAGGGATTGAAGAAGATAAATCAAGTGTGCTCATGGAATCCATTTTGGTTTCATTTAATCTAGATACAATATTCCATATAAACAAAAAAGAGTTGAATTGGAATAAGGGAAATGGAACTTGGGTTGAATACTAATGAGTTGCATAATATTGGAACCCTGGGAATGAATCTATGGGGAGAATTCCCCTAGTTTGCTGATGAAGAATCTATCTTATTTCTACTAATTCAATTCAAGGATGGAAACATAAATTTGGATAAACCCTATTTGATCACTAAGGAATCCATTAAAGTTGTGAGTGCATTGTGGAGTGTTGGTGACCTCCCTAGAAAGAAAAAGGTGAAATGAAGAGATGTTGAGGAACTTACTAGTATTGACAAAGACCCCTGAGATTTACTAATAAACACCATTGCAGATATTTCAATCATGTATGTTTCTTATGGTATCACTTACAATATCTATTTTTGAAATCATGAAGGTTCTACATTAGTCATTGTTGTGTATCTTACACATATAATTGTGAAGGAAAATGAGTAGTTTGACTTGTGTAGTCTAATAATGGAGAATACTAGAATGTTTTTGGTTGAGGGTTATTCTTTCTAATTTGGGTCTCTTGTCATGTTTTTAGTATACTACTTTTGAATTTATTACCATAAAGAAAAGAAGTTAAGTGGAAATATAGCATCCTTGTCAGAAAGAAAGTTTATAGATATTTGGAATATATGGAAGATAAATCAAATGCATGCAAATTTTATTTCTCATCCTTAAAAAAGGATCTATTCTCTAATTTGATATTATCTAATGTTATGCCTATTAGTCATTTTTAGGAGGGTTCCTCCTTTGGTCAAAAGGAATTAGAGGTTTTCATTGGTGGTTCCCCTCCAAAACCTAAAAGGGAAAAAACTAGCACAAAGGGAAAAGAAGTCATCATTGAAATCTCAGAAGAGAAGGAGAAGGAAAAAGAGCCTCTATTTGGATTTGAATCTTTTGATTCAAATGAGATTCATTCTATGTTGGATAAGGGTAATCTAAAAAATATTTTTGAAATGTGGTATGCCTTCTCTCTAGTTAGTAGACCTAGAATTGAAGATGCTTTAGTTGATTATCCGCTCAAAATGGGTATTGTTGTTTCTACTATTTTTTACTCATTACCAGATGATCTAGTAGAGGTTGTTGAAGAAAGGTTGTTGCACAAAGGATCTAAAGAACTAAGATCAAAACCATGATTGAGAAAATATGTGTTAATGCCAAAAAAAAAATTGTCCGAACACATTGGTGAGACAAAAGACTACATTAAAGAGATGTCTGACATCTATATATTATCATCTCTATTGGCCTGTTTATTGATGATTTTAGAAGAAAAATTGAAGCTATTGAATTTGAACTGAATTTTATTGGGAATTGTTTTGAATTTTTCAAAGATAATGATGTGAAAAAAAAGAATGAGATTTAGTTCTTTACAAGCTGAGAATTTTATTTTTTTGGCCCTTTTCCTTTGATGGAAAAAAGGGGGATAAAATAAAGAGAGAGAAAAAAGCAAATTCTTGAAAAAGGGAGATTTTTTAGTTTTTTTGGAATTTTTGACAGTTTGGAGTCTTTTTTTTTTTTCTATCAATACCAAAGGGGGAGATTTTTTGAGAAGATATGGCATGGTTGTCATCAATGTCAAAACCTTTGATTTTGAATCTTGTGTTTTGGATGATGTACAATATTGATCAATCCTATATAGTCTGCTATGATGATAAGTAGTGTGGATTTTATCTTTGATCTAGATGTGGAAGTACTTTTTGAGACAACAATGGAAGACAGATAGTATAGAATAATAAAGATTAAACCTTTGATATTGGTTGTTGTGTTCAAAGTTTATTCTGGGTATCTTTTCTATCTGGACATTCAAGCAATATGTTACAAGTTTTTGATATGTCACTTCCATTCAGATAATGAACAAGTTCTATTAATTGCATTCCTCCAATTGGTACAAAATTTAATTGATATTAAGAATTGGTCTTGGTTGTGGCTTTCCCATCATCACCAAAAAATATCTTACATACCTCAAGTTCTTTATCCTTCAGTAATTATGCTATGTAATGAAATCATCTTATGTATTAGCCATTTATGGGTCCCATAGTAACATGGAAATAATATCTTTATGTGAGACCTATCCTTTGGGTTTGGTGCTAGTGTGTTGAGCCTTAATGTATTTTTCAAAAAAATTATCCAAGCTAGCTTATTTTCTAGGCTAGCCTATTTTATTGTTCTTAAAGTATATATAGAACATCTTTTTGGATATGGGTAGTGTGTAGATGCAAACTGAAAAAGGGATGTGAATGATGATGAAGTAATGTGACAAGGAATGAATAATAAAGTGGAGATAAATAGATAGGTAGAGAGATGGACTATGATAAGATGCAGTAAATAGTTTTGCAGACCTTGCGTGAAGATGTTGTTGGAGGTTGGTAGAAGATTCCTAATCAGATCTATTGTAAATAGTTATTGTTCTCTTAATTGGAACTAACTTCATGTGTGTGCAGATGTAGCTTCATCGGTTCATGTTTTGATAGTAAGACTATTTGGTAATCATTTGTTTTTTATTGGTTGTAATAGCCAGGCAGTGAGCTCACCCATAATGAGAAACTTGGAAGTGATCCACCCTTTGTAAAAATCACCTTAACTAGTGTTTCATAATTGAGAATTAGCATTCTCTGTGTTTTTTCCTATCTTGGTTTTTCAACATAAAATCTAGTGTTCATTGTGTATAGTATTCTTGTGTGTTTTCGTGTTCATATCTTTTTTATTTATCTGATTGAATTAAGGTTGCTTCAAATCATTTAAGATTAAGAAAATATTTTATGATAAATGATTCATCCCACTCTCAGTTATCAAGACTATTCAAGATGGATATGCTTTGAAGGAAGATTTAATAGGTTGATAGGGATATTTCTATGGCATGTTGAGATCCACAATGAGTTATGTGCAATGGAGAATATTTTTGGGTTGACTGGTTAATGTTTGCTTATGCTTTGCCACATGTTACATTTTGTGGTGACTTTGGAGAGTGTTGTAGTGTGTACACTTTGATCAAATAATTTGTGAAAGATTTTTTGGGATGTGTTTTGGTCCCCTTTATCTCCTGGGGTGGACCACATTAAGTGTAACTGTTAATGGTTTGTAACTTTGTGTAAATAATGCTTAACTCTACCATGACTGACCTAGTAATATTTTTGGATGATCAATTTGATCTATATATATTTTTAGATGGTAGAATTGAAGGGTGGATTGACTTGGATTGTATTTGAACTGAAACACTAAGTCAAAGTGATGTGAATTTGAAATACTAGAGGTGTTTGTGTGTGTGTGTGTGTGAGTTTGATAGATTTATTATAGTGTTTGATTAGCAAGTCATACATCTTGTTATTCATCATATTCTTGTGCCTACTAGAAGATAGTGGCTTTTTTGGTAGCTTTTGCAAACCTATATCTTTCCTTGAAGAAGTTATTTCTTTTAGAGATTTGTAAGTCCTTTCTATCTGAATCTAAGGTTGGTGCCTTAGCTAGAGGGTTATTCCCCAACTTGCAAGTCCTTTTCAAGTGCATTGCACTCCTTGGCCTCTAGCCTAAAAACATTTTTAGTCTATTATTCATATTGTGAGTGTGATTATTAGTGTGGTTTTTCCCATATTAGATTTCCACATAAAAATTTGTATGGTTTTTTTCTTTTTATTGCATGATCTTTCATTGATGGTCAATTAGATAAAGAGAACCTTTTTTTTTGAAAGAAAATCATGAAGATTTGGTCAAGATTTAATCACCCCCCCCCCCTCTAATTCTTGAGGTGTGTTCAACAATTGGTGTCAGAGATAAGTTTCTCTAGAATAAGCTTAAATACTTAAGGAATATCCATGATAGTGAATAAAAATGGACACAAAGTACCTAAGTTTGATTGAACAATTTATGCTTTTTGGAAAGCGAGGATAAAATCACATTTGGTCTCTATGTCATTCGATATTTTGGATATTGTCAAGAAATATTACAATTCTCTAGCTAATAGTCCCTCTACATCAAATCAAATCAAGTTGCATGATAACAATGAAAAGGCTATAAATACTATTATTGGTGGATTTAGTGTTTTAGAGTTGATGAAAGTCATTTCTTGTAAGTCTGCAAATGAAAATTGGAAGAATTTGAGTAGTATATATCAAGACAAGAATATAAACAAAATCAAGTTGCATAACCTAAAGTACAAATTTGAAACCCTGAGAATGTTAAAGAATGAAAATATTTAAGGTTACGTACACTAGGAAAAATGATTTTTTGAGTACAATCAAAAGCATTGGTGGAACTATAGAAGACAATGATGTTGTGTAGAAAGTGATGAGAACTATGAATGGAAATTAAAAATCCTTGCTAGTTGTCATTCAACAAAGTCAAGACATGGACAAATACACATTGTATTAGCTCAATAGGTTGTCACTTCTTTTGATTTGGATGATCTTGGAGATAGTCAACATGATCAAAAGAATATTATGTTCAAGGATATAAAGAAGGTTGAAGATGTACCTGAGATAAGTTTGATCCAAATTAATAAGAACCAAAATTTGTAAGAAAATTAAAGAAAGGATTCAGAAAGTATAAAGATAAGTTACTCTTTAAAAATTTTACTTATGGAAGAGTCAATCGTTTTGCCACTAAATCTCCTAATAAGGAAGATAAATTTGAGAAGATTGAAGATGATGAGAGAAAGATAGTTATAGAATAAATGATAGATATGCAAAAAATAATAAGAGAGACAAGGGTAAGAAGAGATTTTATTCTCTGGAGACTCATTCATTAGAGGATAAAGATGGAAATGATTTAAATGATGATTTTTTATTCATGGATATCAATTATAATGATAGTAATAGATCTAGATGTTAAAATGTTACACAAAATAGTGAAAGATTAGTAGTTGTGAAGACTTCCCTACATGTAATAGAAGAACCTAGACCTTAGATTATTGACTCCAGGTGTTCAAATCATATGGATGGTGATAGAAAAGAGTTCATTAATCTTGAAAAGTGTGATGAAGAATTAATATGATTTGTTGGTGAAGGCTCTATACATATATGTGGTAAGGGGGTTATATCTATTGATGAAAACATAAAATTGGTGATGTTTATTGTACTAAAGGTCTAAAGAAAAATCTATTGAGTGTAAGTAAAATGTGAAGTTAAGGATATGGGGTTATCTTTCATGGATCTAGATATGAAATTCGAAAAGGTTTTGGAACATCCATTTTAGAAGGTATGAGAAATGGAAATGTCTACTATCTTAAGATCAATCGTGGAGGTAGTTGATCTTTGCAATAGAGTAGTGAATTTTGGCTATAGAACAAAAGAATGGGACATATTAAATTTTACATAATGGTGAAGATTTTATGCACCCTAAAATGGTTGCCTAGACTTTGGGCCCCCATTCAGAAATTTATCAAATCCCTAAATCAGTATTTTCAAAAATCAAATTTTTTTAATTATATCAATTTCCTTGATCAAATCCTATTTTATCATTTTCAATTATTTTCCTTGGGCTAACCATTTTATCCTAAAGCCTTTATTTATTTAAAAGGAATTTCCTCCCCTTTTATTAAATAAAAAGCCCCACTTTTCCTTTTATCCTAAGTTGCACAAATAAAGCATTATTCCTATCTTATAAAAAGAAGAAGAGCACTTTTTGTTAGGAATGAATGCTAGATGTTGGCATTCATTCTGTAGTAGTTTTTGTTGCATTCATGACTATGATTGTCATTGATGTCAACATAGTGATCTTCTGGAGACAAGCAGAGAAGCAGATAGTGTTTTGATTAGCGCACATGGGATATTGCAGTTGGAGCTATGTGATGTTGAGGTTATACTCTTTGATATGTTATATGTATATAATTAAGAGTGCAAACATTAATTCATTGATTCACAAAAGTTATGAGCATTTTGGTAAAAGCAATATTCAGGCAGTGTTCCTGAGTAGCGGTTTGTGGAAATTGGATGATATCTCCTAATCAGGATGGAATCTGGTTTTGCGTAGTTAAAAAAAAGTTTGAGACACATTGATGGTGATGTGGTTCATAGTGAAAACTTTGAGGTCGCACGAGTGAAGAGTTATTGCATTTGGAAGCCAAAAGTTTTTGTGTAATTTTGATATAGCGTACGGAAACTTTTATTTTGTAATTGTGTGCCGACTCATTTGTAATTATTTGAGTATGGTATAAAGGAAGGAATGTTTTTCCTTATTTTATTTAGTTATAATATGTAAGAAGTGTGAGCATGGTTTGGCTGCATGTGAATGTAAGCATGAAGTGAAGAAAAGAGCCTAAGAGGTTGTGAAAATGAAATTGTGAAGGAAGACATGCGAAGTATAGAGATCTGGTATAGCAGTGAGTGTGGTTTGGCATAGTAAGGAGGTAACATATTTCATATTATTCTACTGAATAATATCAAGGTTATTTGGATAGTGTGTTCAGTGATCTTACCCTGAAGCTGTTTGGGCAGTGGGTCCTTCTGTCTTCCATAACTCTTAACAGGGTTAGAATCTTTTAACAGGGATTCAAAATCTCCTAACAGGGATTTATATGTACTGAATGTATTTCATAAGAGTCCTAACATAGTCCATCCTCTCACAAGGAATATTCATATTAGTGCATCTTTTGTGGGCATCATTCCCACCGGGGTTTACTCTTTGATCAAGAGGTTCCCTAGTCAACATATCTTGTGTTATTGTGTCATTGTGTATGAATATCTTTGTATTGTTAGTAATTACATTTCTTACATGGTTAAATGTTGTTGAAGATGTTAAAAATTATAATTATCTGATAACTGATTCACCCCCCCCCCCCCTCTCAGTTATCTTGGTGGACTTTACTTTCTAACAATTGGTATCAGAGCGGCAGGTCCTTCAAAGGAAAGTTTAATAGCTTAAGGAGATCCATGGTGAATTTCAGGAAAGAAAGCCCTAAGTTTGATGGAGTAAATTTTGATAGCTAGAAGGAAAAGATGAAGACACGTCTATTATGTTTAGGACCAGGCTATTGGTTGATTACAAAGAATGAAAGAACTATAATTGAAGAAGACAGTCTTGAAACAAGTTCTAAAGATGAGGTAGATCTATTCATGTGTAACATACTTGCAAGAGAAGCACTCTTGACAGCACTTCCAGAAAATGAATATAGTCAGGTAAAATGTTTTCAAAAATCTAATGAAATTTGGAAAGCTTTACACTCTAGTTTTGAAGGTGATGAACATGCAAAAAGAGCTAGATTACATAATTGGATATGTGCATTTGAAGATATTAGAATGATGGAAGATGAATCTGTTAGAAGCTATATTGGTAGAATGTTAGAAATTGTTGCAGGGATAAAATCTTGTGGAGGATCAAAGATAGAGAATGAAGTGATATGGAAAATTCTGAGGACATTGACTCATGTATTTAAGAAGACAACACAAATGATTGAACAAGTTATACCTTGTACTACAAACTTTACAAGAGAGACTCTTCTTGGTAGATTGGAAGCAGCAGAGATGAACTTGAGGTTATCAGGAGACTTACCTAGAATGGAGACAGCATTCAGTGCTCTTAGTATTCATCCTACTTTGTCAAGAAGTACCAGTGTGAGTGGAGATAGTGCCAGCAGTAGCAGATCTAGAAATGAAGAAGATAAGAAGATTGAAGAAGGTATTGCCTTGCTTGTGAAAAGAGAACCAGACAGTAAGAAAAATTTTCACTGTTGGACTTGTCAAGAATATGGTCATTTTGCATCTAAATGTCCTAAGAGAGTTAAGAAGTATAGAAATAATTTCAAGCCTAGAAGATCTATGGAATGTTATTATGCTAATGATGAAGATCTTGAAGCTAGTATAGAAAGAAGTTTGAGTGAAAGTGATACTGAGAATAATTATGAAATAGGATTTGTAGCAATTAAAGAAGAAAATTCTAAATCTAATGTTAAAGAAGAAAAAGCATTGGTTTCCCAAGTTGAAAAGAAAGCTGATTGGATTATAGACAATGGTTGTTCACATCATATGACTCGAGATATGAAGAAGTTCATAAATTTTAACAATTATGATGGAGGATTTGTTAGAGTTGGTAACAATGCACCTTGTTTGATTAAAGGTATAGGATCTATTACTCTTGATGGAAAGACTAATACTAATGATGTTTACTTTGTTGATGGATTGAAACATAATCTTTTGAGTGTTGGATAGTTAGTGGATAAGGGATATCAAGTTTGGTTTACTGAGAAAATTTGTCTGATAAAGGATAAAGATGGAAATCTAATTGGAACTAGATCTAGAACTAGAGGTAATGTATTTCAGTTGAATCCTACTGAGATGACATGCTTGATTACTAAAATTGATGACAGCTGGTTATGGCATAGAAGGTTTTGTCATATAAACTTTGATAACATTGTGAAAGTGAGTACTACACTTACAGTAATGGATTTTCCTAAAATTATGAAGCCTACTAACATGATTTGCAAAGAATGTGTGATGGCTAAGCAGAAGAGAAGTTCATTTCCTAGTAAGAAGTTCACATCAGCAGAGAAGTTGGAGATTGTTCATACAGACTTGAGCGGTCCTACCAGGACTAGAGGATTCTATGGAGAAAGGTATTTTATGATTCTTGTTGATGATTTTACAAGAATGATGTGGATTGCATTTCTGAAAGAAAAATCTGAAGCATTTGATAAGTTTAAGATCATTAAGAATAAAGTTGAGAATGAATTTGGAATGAAGATTAAATGTTTGAGATCTGATAGAGGTGGAGAATTTACTTCTAAAGAGTTTAACACCTTTTGTGAATTGAATGGTATTAAGAGACAATTTTCAGCCCCTAGAACACCTGAAAAAAATGGTATTATAGAAAGAAGAAATAGGTCAGTAACTGAATCAGCAAGAGCTATGTTATTTGAGAATAACTTGGCGAAGACATTTTGGAGAGAAGCAGTGAATACAGCAGTATATACAATAAACAGAGTACAAATCAGAGCAAACAAAAATAAGACACCTTATGAATTATGGTTTGGACATGCACCCTTAGTTAAGTATTTTAGAATTTTTGGAAGCAAATGTTATATAAAGAGAGATGATGATATTGGAAAGTTTGATCCTAGAAGTGATGAAGGTATTTTTCTTGGATATTCTTTGAAGAGCAAAGCATATAGATGTTACAATAAGAGAACTAAAACTACTGTTGAGAGCACAAATGTTAAAGTTGATGAGAAGTTTAAAATTCAGGAAAGAATGCTTGATTATGAATCTGATGAAGAAGCTAATCCTTAGCCTAACCTTGAAACCACTAAATTATTCTATGAGACTGACAATGAATTTTTGAATGAGAATCATACTATAGAAGAAACCAGAGAAGAATCTAAAGAAGAATCTACAGCTGAAGCAAGATCTATGACTATGACACCGAATAGGTATCTATCTAGACATCATCTTGTTGAACAAGTTATTAGAAGTTTGGACAGAGGAGTTATGACTAGAAATAAGGTACATTTATGTTTGATTTCTCAAATTGAACCTAAATCTACTAATAAAGCTTGTGAAGATGAACATTGGATTAATGTTATGAAAGAATAACTAGATCAAATTGAAAAGAACAAGACATGGGAATTGGTTCCTAGACCTAAAGACAAGAATGTGATTGGAACTAAATGGGTATTCAAAAACAAGATGAATGAACAAGGAGAAGTAGTAAGAAACAAAGAAAGATCATTATGTAAGGGATACTCGTAGCAAGAAGGAATTGACTATGAAGAAACCTTTGCACCAGTAGCAAGACTTGAAGTAGTAAGAATGTTTTTGGCTTATGCAGCTTTTAAGAAATTCAAAGTGTATCAGATGGATGTGAAGTCCACATTTCTGAATGGTGAATTGGAAGAAGAAGTCTACATTGAGCAGCCTGAAGGTTTTCCTTTGACTCAAGAAGGAGATATGGTATGTAAACTAAAGAAAGCATTATATGGATTAAAGCAAGCACCTAGAACTTGGTATGCTAGATTGGATAAATATTTTTTGAAATTGGGATTTACTAAAGGAATAGTAGATAGTAATCTGTACACAAAAGAAATTGAAAATGGATTGCTAGTTATAGTTATTTTTGTTGATGACATTATCTTTGGAGGAGAAGATGAAGCTAGTGACAAATTTGCTGATGAAATGAAGATAGAATTTGAAATGAGCATGATTGGTGAGATGAAATACTTTTTTGGATTACAGATAACACAAAACAATGATGGTATCTTTGTTAGCTAGACAAAGTACTTGAATTATTTGTTGAAAAGATTTGGAATGGAGAACTGTAAACTAGTTGGAACACCTATGGTTACAGGACACAAACTATCGAGAAAAGATGAAACACCAGCAATTGAGAAAAAGAAATATAGATCCATGATTGGAGGATTCTAGTACTTAACACACACTAGACTAGATATACAACATTTAGTTGGCATGGTAGCAAGATTTCAAGCTGAACCTAGAGAGTCACATTATGCAGTAGTAAAGAGGATATTGAGATATTTAAGAGGTACAATGGATTATGGATTGTGGTATGAAAATCTGATGATTTCACCCTATGTGCATATACAGATGTTGATTGGTGAGGTAGTATTGATGATAATAAAAGCACCAATGGTGGAGCCTTTTTTCTTGGAGGAAGACTGGTTTCCTAGTTGAGAAAGAAGCAGAATTGTATTTCACAGAGTACAACAGAAGCAGAATATGTACCAACAGCAAACAATTATAACCAGATAATTTGGATGAAGTAGATGCTGAAGGATATTGGAATTAAATTTGTTGAACCTATTGTCATACATTGTGACAACACCAGCACAGTCAATATGTCTAAGAATCCTGTATTGCATTCTAAAACTAAGCATATAGAGATCAAGTATCATGTTGTAAGAGAGAAAGTTGCTAAGAAAGAATTCAGACTAGAGTACATAAGCACAAAGGAATAGATAGCAGATATATTTACAAAGCCTTTGCCTAAGGATACATTTGAGTATCTAAGAGGTATGCTTGGGGTTATGCCCTAGCCTAATTTTGAGTAATGATGTAGTTGATTGCATATATCTAGTTGTATATGATCCCTATCTTTTTCTGGATTGGATGTTGGTACTTCCTCTATGGGGGAGTATGTGTATCTGAGCTGAGTCATGAGGACTCTTATGAATGTATTTTTTGAAACAATGTCTTTGGACATTGAGTTGTCATTGACATAATGATGAAATTTCTGTCATTGATGTCAATGGGGGAGAATTATACATGAAAAATAATATAGAACATATGTTGGAGAGAACTTAATAGGATAATGAAGCAAAATTTGATTGATGAAGAAGATTTGAAGAACTTTCAGAGTATCAGTGTAGCAGTATTGGATTTTTGGAACATTGGATGTTTTTCCTCTATGTTACCATCAATGTCAATGGGGGAGATTGTTAGGAATGAATTTTGGATGTTGGCAGTCATTTTGTAGCAGTTGTTGCATTCTGGAGACAAGCAAAGAAGCAGACAGTGTTTTGATTAGCGCACATGGGATATTGTAGTTGGAGCTATGTGATGTTGAGGTTATACTTTTTGATATGTTATATGTATATGGTTAGGAGTGCAGCTATTAATTCATTGATTCATGAAAGTTATGAGCATTTTGGTAAAAGTAGTATTCAAGCAGTGTTCCTGAGTAGCGGTTTGTGGAAATCGGATGATATCTCCTAATCAGGATGGAATCTAGTTTTGCACAGTTAAAGGGAAGTTTGAGACACATTAATGGTGATGTGGTTCATAGTGCAAACTTTGAGGTTACATGAGTGAAGAGTTATTGCATTTGGAAGCTGACAGTTTTTGTGTAATTTTGATATAGCGTATGGAAACTTTTATTTTGTAATTGTGTGCCAACTCATTTGTAATTATTTGAGTGTGGTATAAAAGAAGGAATTTTTCCTTATTGTATGTAGTTTCAATATGTAATAAGTGTGAGCATGGTTTGGTTGCATGTGAACGTAAGCATGAAGTGAAGAAAAGAGCCTAAGAGGTTGTGAAAATGAAATTGTGAAGGAAGACATGCGAAGTACAAAGATCCGGAATCGAGATCTGGTATAGCAGTGAGTGCGGTTTGGCATAGTAAGGAGGTAACATATTTCATATTATTCTTCTAAATAATATCAAGCTTATTTAGACAGTGTGTTCAGTGATCTTACCCTGAAGTTGTTTGGGCAGTGGGTTCTTCTGTCTTCCATAACTCTTAACAGGGTTAGAATCTTTTAACAGGGATTCAAAATATCCTAACAGGGATTTATATGTACTGAATGTATTTCATAAGACTCCTAATAGAGTCCATCCTCTCACAAGGAATATTCATATTAGTGCATCTTTTATGGGCATCATTCCCATCGGGGTTTACTCTTTGATCAAGAGGTTCCCTAGTCAACATATCTTGTGTTATTGTGTCATTGTGTATGAATATCTTTGTATGGTTAGTAATTTCATTTATTACATGGTTAAATGTTGTTGAAGATGTTAAAAGTTATAATTATCTAATAACTGATTCACCCCCCCACCCTCTTAGTTATCTTAGTGGACTTTACTTTCTAACACTTTTTGTCTCATATGGACACAAAAGTAAACTCTTGTTTTCTCATTGGAGGATATTTGTGCACATGGATTGATCCTCTTTGATGCTCCACCCTTGATTAAATCTTTTGCCTCTTAATCTCCATGGTCCATTCCTTTTCAATTCCTTTAAAAGGAGAGCTCTTTTCTCATTCTTAGATCCCAACTTTTTATGCTAATCTTATGCTACAGGATTTCTTGGAGACTTTGGAGCTTTTGGAGATCATTTCTTGCATCATAGCTTTCATGGCATCTAGCTTAGTTTCCTTTATGCTTTAGATTAGCTCACATAGCTTAATTAGCAAGGGTTTGTAATACTTTCCTTTCATAGCTTAGCTTGCATCTTCATTCTTAGCATAGTTGCATTGCATTGCATTTTCATTTATTCTTGAGGATATTGGCATTCTTTCCCTTGTCTCTTTGAATCTCCCATTGTGTGGTTTACTAGCAAGGTTGCATGTTTCAATAGCTCTAGCTGAGAGCACCATCAACATCCTTGTGACTCCATGCCTAGGGAGCTCTAGGTCACTTTCTCAAGGTTTCCCATTCATGGATTCCCTTGGAAGTAATGACTTAGAGAAGTGCACTATTTAGTGTGTACATTTTTGGCACCCACCATGGGGCAAAACATTCTTGTTTGGTACTTCATTTTATGCATTTTCATCATTTTTTTTGTCAATATTTGCTTGTTGTTTCATCAATATTTTCTCTCTAGTTTTTCTAACAGAATTATCGTGTGACAGTTTTCCAATGTCATATGATACTTTCTTACATACCAGTGTGATATTTTACCAGTTAAAATATCACACACTTTGATAGATTATATCGCATTGTTCTTTTGTTCTCTGTTGCCCACAGGTATCAGGAAATATTGCACGGAGATATAATATCACACCAGTACAGAATGAAATATCGCACGACTCTTTCTCTGACAAAAATATTGCCTAGGCCTGAAAGTGAGCAATTTTTTTCATTTCTTTGCAAGATTTACTTGGTTTTTTATTTGGATTTCTGATTTGCTGTTGTAGAATAATGGTCTATTTGCATATTTCATTTGTTTTTTGATGTGCTAACCCTTGTAGGGCTCACAAGTGGTGCTTTTAGGTGCTCCTATTGCTTGATTATTTTCTTAAAATAACACATGTCAAAGCTCCAAATGAACAAGGGCTACTAATAGTTTTTGCAGGGCTGCCCAAAGCATAAAAACCAATCAAGTGCTTGTTTAATTGCTTTCTTTTGAGTGTGGCATATACTAGTTGTTTCATTTCATAGGCACTTAATATCTTGTTATAGGAATCTTTGGGTGGTAGGAGAAGTATTCTCTTCACCCTTCTGGTGAACCAAAAAATCTTGACCCATCTTTAGATTTTGAAAGAAAGAGGGTAATTGAACCTTTTCTTGGTGTGTTTGGGAGATATTTTTGAGCTAGGAGATTATGCTCTTCACCCTTGAGGTGAAATAGAAATCCTGACACTCAAAGGTTGATCCACTCTTTGTTTAGCTTTTAGAATCCTTTAGCAGGTCTGCTCTTGAGAAATCAAGAGGAACGACCCAAGTGGGGACAAGATTTTTGCTAGCTATTTCAACCCACTATAAACTCAAGGCTATCAAGGACACAAAACCTTGGTAGACGTAGTACTTGTCTTCACTTGATGTGAGTACTTGTGGGATTATAACCATGAGGAAAATGTTGAGCAAGAATTCTTAAGGTACTCTTGTGGCTACGAGGTCCGTTACTTGCCACAAGGTAAGGAGTCCCTTTAGGGAGCAAGAGGGGTATTACGAATGGAAGCCCTTATTAAGAACCATAGATAGAAGCCACCTTATTTTTCCGCTTAGCTTCTTGGTGAAAGGATTGATCCTAGTGGACTAACCCGGATCACCCCAAGATTACTCACCATCTGTGTTCCTTTGGTTATGTCATTGGCACTTCCATGACAAAGCCAATATCTATTGTGGGTAACCACTTTGTGTGAGGCAATGGAGCATCAAGTGTGGGCCAAGTTGTTAAGTATTGAGCCATTGTCTTTTTAGGCTAGTAAGTGCTTGAAGTGCTCTCACTGTGATCTACCCATGTAAACATTCTCAAATATCAAACATCACGGTAGCATTCATAGGATTTTATTGCTTTGATATCACAAGTGCTTGTCTTGGCAAGGTTGCTTTTTCCCTTGTGCAAGTGTTTTATGACATGTTTGATCACCTACTATTTGCAAACCTATCTATTTACTATTGTCACTGTGCTTGAAAGAAAAAAATCCAACCTTCAAACTGAAATTTTGACCAAACTACCCTTAAAACTAAGATTTTTAGCACTCATTGGTCAAGAGTCGTACAATCTTGAAACTGTATCGCACACTATACTAGGAATTAGCATGTGATAGTTCATCACTGGAAGACTATCGCACTACTTGCCTAGAAAGTATCGCACATGCTACCTGGAAACTGTTGCACTACTTACTAAGAAATATTGCCTGGTCAAAAATTATCATACTGTTAGCCTGGAGCCTTTTTGCTGCCTGTCTAGTTTATGCAATTTTTAGTCTTTTCCTTAGTCGACCAGATTTTAGCAGGTGACTTACTCTGCTGCTAGAAACCTATTTGTACCTTGGGTTCCTATTTTTAGACCCCTTGAATTAGTATTCTCTAATTTTACAAAGTAGTCTTCATTGGCATCGATAAGTTAGGAATTATCCTTGTTGAAAAAGTACACCTTTAGATTCATTGGTAACACACTTGGAGAGTTTCAGTACTCTTTTGTCCAATTCACTTCCATCAAAATTCAATTTCAATTATATATTTGGCAAATCCATCCTCCTGGTCCATATGTGTTAGGATACTTGTCCTTTTATTATGCACCTCTGTAGCAGTGTTGGTTTGCACCTTTTGCAACTTTCTATCTTACCATCTCCTTTTGGACGATTGAACACTTTCACTATCCTAGTTTGGTGTTGACGTTTCATAAGGTCATCTTATCACCAAGGGTCTTTTTCTTTCATGTCGATTACAACAAGGTACCAAGTTAGTCAAGGAAAATGACCTCAAGTTGTCTTTGAACAATTACCCTTAGTCCAAACTCATCAAAAGTGAAAGGGGAAGAAACTCATCTTTGATCAATCACCTAGGAGTGAGTCTGAGGCTTGGTTTGGCCCAAAGAGAAATCCTAGTGAGTTGAGTACCTCTTTACCATCTTCTCAATCAAATATGGATATGAGCTACACTTTGACTAGGAAACAAAGAGAAGTGATGGATCAAACTCTTGATGACATTTTCCAAAGACATAGGGATAACATGTTGTTTGGTGATGACAATCAACCTGAATCACCCCCTATTAACTCAAGATATTTAGACACCCATCAAAGAGTTGAAAGACATTATGGGCAATCTCACCAAGATGCATGGTCACAACATGAAGACAAAAAATGAATCCGGTGATGCTCATGTGAATGTTGCATTCACTAATGATTTGTTCAAACACTCAAGGTCCAACTCTCCACTCAAAACAACCTCAAGATATGCTAATGAAAGGCTTAAAAGAATTGAGCGTGAAAAGAAAGCCTTTTTGGATGAACAAGCCACTAAAGAAGAAAGGTTTAGACACCTAGAGGAAGAACAACAAGCCTTGATAGAGTTGAGAAGAAAAGCATTCCAAGAGGAACAAGATAGACTTTTAGCCCAACAACTCAATGATAAATTTAACAAAAGGGGTACCAACAGTGGAAACAACTCTCTACCCTCTACTCCCTCAAGAACCCCAAGATAGAATGTGGTCAAGGACCCCTTCATGATCTCCTAGTCCTAGAGGAATGAGGATTTCACAACATAGGAGATGAACACCTCTTAGGAACTCAAGACAACCCTCCCAATGAGCTCGTCATGGCTCTCAACATGGAGGAAGTAGTGAAAATTTTGATGATCAAGATTTTATGAGAATGCAACAAGAGCCACTATTATAAAAATATGTGGAGAAGTACCTTGATCAAAATAAAGATAGGTTCCTAGAGAGTTTGATTAACAAGGGTGCTAGAGTCCCTTACAACTTTGATGTGGATAGGAGAATCAAGAAACAAGGACCATCTCAAGAAGAGGAAATCAAGCAACTCAAATGAATGATGGAAAAGGTGTTGGCACCTAAAAGTTCCTTTTCACTTGATTCTATTTGTCCCAATCCTTTCGACAAAAGTGTGACTATGACGAATTTTCCTAGGAAAGTTGAAATCCTCCAATACGACAAGTATGATGGCAATGGTGACCCACATAATCATGTGCATTAGTTTTATATCATGAGTTTTGATTTCCACCAAGACGACTCTTACCTTATGAGATTATTCCCAAGGAGCCTCAAGGGTCAAGCCATGGAGTGGTTTACCAACATAACCCCTCCCGTCAAAACTTTCAAAGAACTTGTCCACATATTCGTTCAACATTTTGTATACAACTTGTCAAGATCAGTCACTATGTTGGACTTATGCAATTTGAAACAAAACCAAGGGGAATCCTTTGTTACCTTCTTGCAAAGGTGGAGACGATTGTGCTCCCCCTATTCTAGGACTATTCCTGAGCATGAAAGGATTGACATCATTGTTAGTAATTTAGTGCTTGAAATGTGTTATGAGGTTCATAAAATGGTCTTTGATTCCTTTGATACTATGGTTGAGACTGCATGTTGAATTGAGGATGTCTTAAAAGAACTAGGCATTTTGACCAAACATAGCAATAACAACAATGGTCAAAATCCTAACAATGCCAACAAGGACAAAGGCAAACACTCGCACTAGAACAAGAATAAGCAAGTAGTCAATGATGAAGTTGTGGACTCTTCCCAACCCAAAGATCAGGGAGTCCTCCATTTGTCTAGTGCAGTCCAAGCTATTAAGCTCAACACATCCTCCAACCAACAAGAGCATAAACCTAAGTATCAAGAAAAGCCCAAGAAAAAGTTGCGACAGTTTTCTAAACTAGGTGACTCCTATGAGGATCTTTTCAAGATGCTTATTGCCAATTATCTTGCACAACCACAAGATCCAACAAATTTCCACATACATGACATTAAGCCACATTGGTGGAATGAAAAGGCTTTTTGCAAATTCCACAATGGCATTGGACATGACATCAAACATTACTAGAAACTTAAACACCTCATTCAAGATCTTATTGAAAGTGGTAAACTTCAAATTGATGGGTTGAATACAAATGCAGACCACAAGGCATTCAAGGAACCTTTGCCCAAATATGAAAAGGGGGAAACCTCTAAACCCAAGAATGGCAAGGTTGAAATCAACTATACCTACATAGGTGCAAAAAATGTGGTTAATATGCTTGAGATTGTCGAGGAAAGTGTCAACATGATGCGAAACAAAGATTCTTATGGTCATGATGTGGGCTCTCCTCCTATATTTGATGAAGAACCTATGGTGGTGCTTAGGGGTCCTCACTCTCAAAGGTCATCCCAAGCTCTTAACGCCGTCACCAGAAGCCAAAGTCAAGGTCCTATGATTATTAGAGGTGCTAGTTCCAACCAGTCCAACAAACCCAAGCAAGTGACATCCAAAAATGTCACCACCAAGTCAGCACTCAATCTTGAAATGAGCTACAACCTTGTTGACCAGTTACAAAGAACGCCAGCTCAAATCTCAATTTTTGAACTCCTAGAATTGTCTCCAAGACATAAACGTGTCCTTAAGGATGCTTTGCATACAGCCAATGTTCCTAACAACATAGATGTTGACCAATTCCAAAACATGGTTAACCACCTTTCCAGCCCTCATTACCTCACATTCTCAGAAGAAGATGACAAAGCCTTGAGGCATCTTCATAATCTTTCCCTTCATATCGAAGTCATGATCCACAAGACCCATGTCAGGTGTGTGTTGATTAATGGGGGTGTCAGGCTCAATATTTGTTCCTTGAGTCTGTTGAAAATACTAGGTTATTCTGAACAAGTTATTGATACCTGGAAAAAAATCACCATTAAAGCCTATGATGAGGCAGAGAGAAGCTCCAAAGGCTTGGTTGTCCTTCCTTTCAAGATTGGCCCTGTTGAAAAGGACATTTTGTTCTAGATTGTTGATGATGGTCCTTTAACATATAATATCCTACTTGGTAGACCATAGATCCATGACATGCAAGCAGTGTTGTCCACCTACCACCAATGTGTTAAGTTCCCCTATAACGGAGTAGAAGTTTGTATACCCGGGGATAGCACATTATCTGTTAATGCAATTTCAGCAGGGACTCATGTTCCTCTCAACAGAGAAGCTGAGGATTTTGATGCCACTTTAGCACAATGCCAGAATAAGTTTAAGGCCATAGATCTTGGTATGGGGGCATATCAAATTGACTCCTTTACAAAACTGCCAGTCTCACCTAGGTCCTATGGTAAACCTTCACAAGAGATGCATCCCTCATCTTTAGCAATGACTTTTTTTGGCACATTTATAGAGTCCTCAGTGCCCATCTAGGATGAAAAAGAAGAGGTAGCTGTTAGAGATTGGATTTACAAGGAGGAAAAATATAAGCATAATGAAAATTTCTCCCTGTGTCCTAAGGCTTATGGGAGAGGATACACTTTGGTCAAGAATATGGGCTACCCAGGTCATGGTCCTCTTAGTCATAGATTAGATGCTAAGGCTGAGCCACTCAATCATGCTCTTTTTGGCCGCAGGTCTAAAGCAACAGTTGGCCTAGGTTTCGAAAGTTAGACTAAGAAAAATACTCCTATCCTTGCTACGACAGATAGTGATGATGAATCAAGCTACATACCCAAGTTGAAAAATCAACAAGATAGGTGTGAAGATTGGGTCCCTTCCACCAATCTCCTTTGGGGAGATTTAGATGCTGCAATTATCAATCCAATAGTTTTAGACCTAGAACCAGAAGTATCCATTGTTGAAAATCATGTTGAGGAACCTATTCTAGAAACTCAATACACAAATGGCATTCAAGAAGGTGTTACCCATGGTGACATCAAAGCCTCTACCTCAAGGCCTAAAAAATATGCTTGGTGTAAAAATCCCAGTTGGGATTCGGATCCAGACTCACATAAGTATGAGTGGGAATCTCTTTCTGATTGTTCCATAGTTGACATGGACATTGATATTGTTCATACATATGGTTCCCAACCTGAAGTAGCTAATGAGTCTAGCATAGGATTAAAGGATTGGAATCCATGAGTCACTTTAGTGGATGATGCTTTGTTTGGTAGGATAAGTCCTGATTTGGGTACCTTAGAGGGATACTTGACAAACCCTAACTCTACAATCACCAGAGATGATACCATTCACATACACAATATTGAACCAATCATTGACCTACCCCTTGCCAATCCTCACTTAATTGATTGGTCTCAATGCTATCAAGAGCCTTAGCTCCTAACTTTCCAAAATTACTATGAGATAGCATGTTACCTAAATGCTCTTGAACCTGTAGTCTCTTCCACCAGCGCACTAGCTAAAAGCATGATAGAACTAGATATCAAGTACCTTAGTCACAAAATGAAAAGAAAAGAAAAAAAGAATAAGAGTTTTGATGGTGAAAACCTCTGTGTGGCAGTGTCAGAACCTTAAAAAGTAAAAATAAAGGATGTATCCGAGGGTGAAAACCTCTCCAAGGAACCTAAGGATGAGGTACTTGATCATCTCCCTAGTTACTTTTAGGACAGGTCTTCAGTGCTTGTTGAGCCTACATAGCTAGTTAATTTGAATACATAGGAGGCTCCACAAATAGTGCATTTAGCTCAGTCTCTATCAACATAGGAAAAAGAAGCATATACCAAGTTCCTACAAACCAAGAAGATTATTTTTTCTTGGAATTACATAGACATGCTAGGGTTGGACACCAATCTCATTATGCATCACTTGTCCATAGCTCCAAGTATCAAACCAGTAAAATAGAAATTGAGGAAAATGCATCCTCACATAGCTCTTCTTGTCAAAGCTGAACTAGAAAAACTCCTCAGTGCAGGATTTATAAGAGCCATTGATTATGCCGAATGGATATCCAATATTGTACTAGTTTCAAAACATGGCAAGTCCATTCGCATCTGCATGGATTTTAGAGATCTTAATAAAGCATGCCCAAAGGATGATTTTCCACTTCCAAACATAGACATGATAGTGGACATGACCACGGGTTATGAGATCTATTCTTTGATGGATGGTTTTTCTGGGTATAATCAAATCAAAATAGCTCCTGAAGACCAGGAAAAGACTACATTCACTTGCGCATGGGGAACCTATTGTTGGAATGTCATGCCATTTGGATTAAAAAATGTAGGAGCTACTTACCAAAGAGCTATGACTACTATCTTCCATGACATGATGCATAAGAATATGGAAGATTATGTGGATGACACCTTGGCAAAATCTAAAAAAAGGGATACACACCTAGGCAATTTGGAAGTCATTCTAGATCGTATGGAACAATTTCAATTGAGATTAAATCCCAAAAAGTTTGCATTTGGAGTCACCTCTGGAAAACTCCTAGGATTTATCATTTTAGCTAAAGGAATAGAGGTGGACCCAGAGAAAGTTCAAGCAATATTGGATATGCCACCACCCAAAAATATCAGTGAAATGAGGAGTCTTCAAGGATACCTTCAATCTATAAGGAGGTTTATTTCACAACTGGCTGATAGAGCTCAACCCTTTATTGGGTTGACACAAAGGGGTTAAATGTCTCTGGAATGAAGATTGTCAGCAAAGCATGGACCAAATCAAGCAATACTTGGCCAATCCTCCAATCTTAATGCCTCCTATCCCAGGAAAACCACTCATATTGTATGTGTCAGCAACAAAATCTTCCCCTGGGGCATTACTGGCTCAACTTGATGATACTGGAAAAGAAAGAGCTATATATTACATCAGTCATACTCTTGTGTCATATGAGGGAAATTACACTAGTATTGAAAAATCTTGCCTAGTAGTGGTGTTTGCTTCCCAAAAGTTGCGACATTACATGCTTGTGCATACAATACACCTCATTGCAAAAATTGATCCTCTCAAATATTTGCTTGGTAAGGCTGCTCTCACAGGTAGACTTGATAAGTGGATGATGATCTTATTATAATTTGACATAGAATATGTTGAGCATAAGGCTATAAAAGGACAAGCCATTGCAGACCAATTGGCTGATTTTCCAATTCGAGATAAAGCACCAATTCAAGTTGAATTTCCAGATGAGCACATAATGTACATGACTACAAGAACATGGAAGATGTTCTTTGATGGCTCTTTCATGCAAAATGGTTCAGGAATAGGAGTGTTGTTTGTTTCTCCTCATGGGTACACAATTCCTAAGTCCTACAAACTATTGTTCCCATACACAAATAACATTATTGAGTATTAGACCTTGACAAATGGATTAAAAATGGCTATAGAATGGAGAATTATAGAGCTGCATATGTATGGGGATTCGCAATTAATAGTCAATCAAGTTAATGAAGAATACCAAACTAAAGATGAAAAATTGGTACCCTACAACAAAATGGTTGATTCATTGCGATGATATTTCACCTTTGTTACATTTCAACAAATCCCTAGAGTAGGGAACAAAGCAGCTGATGCTTTGGCTACATTGGCTTCACTTCTTCAGCTAGAACAACATGAATCCAGATTTGAATTCTTGGTGGAAGAGCTACGCTACCCTATCTATGACTCCTAAGAAAGCCAAGTTGTTTTTACCCTTATTGGCCATGAGTCATCCCGCTATGGTGTCGTTTACTCATATCTCCATGATGGTACTATTCCTAAAACCTTCAATCATTCTGAATGAAGAAACTTGATTCGAAATTCCTCTCGCCACACCCTTATCTCCGGTGATTTGTATAGGAGGGGTTTAGATGGGACACTTCTTAGGTGTTTAGAAAAGGATGAGTCCAACCAAGCGTTAGCTGACATTCACAAGGGCACTTGTGGAGGACATTCTAATGGTCTTTCCATGGCCCAAAGGTTGCTTAGGGTAGGGTACTATTGGCCTACCATGCAGATAGATGCAATAGCTTTTGCTAAATCTTGTGAAAAGTGTTAGAAACACGGTAACCTGATCCATGCTCTAGGTAGGGAGCTTATTCCTTCTATTTCTCACTGGCCATTTCAGCACTGGGCCTTTGACCTTGTTGGGAAGATTCATCCCAACTCATCATGTGGACACAAATTCAATATCACTACTACTGATTACTTTACCAAATGGGTAGAAGCTGTCCCACTTTTCGTTGCCTCAAGCAAGACAGTTTCTTTGTTTATTTTAAACCATATCATCTGTCGGTATGGGGTGCCTTCTAAAATAATCACTGACAATGGAGGTCAGTTTAAAAACAAGGATCTTAAACATCTCTGCAAGAAATTCAAGATAAAATAGCATTGGTCCTCCATTTACTTCCCGCAAGGAAATGGACAAGTAGAGGCTTCGAATAAGACCATTCTTAAAATTCTCCATAGAATAGTTCACAAGAATGGTAGAGATTGGCATCTACAAATAAATTTGGCCTTGTGGGCCTATAGAATGAGTATTCATACTCCAACAGGGGCTACTCTATTTGCCCTCACTTATGGTGTTGAAGTAGTGTTATCTTTAGAGGTGGAGATTCCTTCACTTAGAGTTTCCCTTAAAGGTTTAGTGATAAATGAAGACTACCATGCCATGAGACTTCAAGAACTAGAACTTCTAGATGAAAAGCGTAAAGCATCCTTTGATCACATGAGAGTCTACCAAAAGCGTATGTCCAAAGCATTCAACAAGAAGGTTCACCCTAGAGAATTTCAAGTGGGGGATCTTGTCCTATGAGAAAACCCTAAGAACCAACAACATAGAGAACAAAAGGAAAAATTTGAACCTAATTAGCTTGGACCATACATCATTACTATAGCTTTTGGTACAGGTGCTTATTTACTATCTAATCCAAAGGGAGAACAGCTCCCTGAGCCTATCAATGTTTTTCACCTCAAGAAGTTCTATTCATGGTGCCTATTCTGTCTGGGGGCATCCTTTGTACATACTTATTGGTCCTGAAAAAATTCCAAAAAAAATCATATATGATGCTGAAAAAATCCTAAAAAGCATATAAAGTCCTGAAAAAATTCAAAAAAATAAAAAAAAATGCAAAAAATTCAAAAAAATAGAAAAAGTGCCTTGGTGGAAACCTAGAAATAGGCGCCTTGGTAGCAAAAATATATAAAAAGTCCTGAAAAAAATTGCAATAAAATCCAAGTGGTGAAAACCTGGAAACATGTGCTACTTGAGGCCTTTGCACCCTTGTTTCTCAGCACTCATCCTCGACACTTAGCCTTTCTCCATTATGCCTTGTCCTTGTTGCCTTGGTTTGGAATTGGTCTTTGTCTTTGTCTAGGGGGCATAACTATGTTAGCTTTGGTCTCTAGGATGTGTTGGTCTTTAAGACATCTTGCAAACGGTGTTTTTCAACACCACCCCAACAATGTTTTTCAACACTATCCTAGCGTCAAGTGTTTCTCAACACTTATCAGATATCTTACCTGTAGTCTAGCATGATATAATATTCTCTCACTAGCAGATGTAATACTCAAAGTTTGACTCTATGACCTACACACACGCACTTAAACACTCGACTTGCTGAGACCTATTTGACTTTATTTCTTTATGTGTTGTCTATGATGATTACTTTGATGAGTGTTCTCTTCCTAATAGTTTTCGATGATGCCGAGCTAGAAGACTGGGGGCATGAGGACATGTTTTATTACTTTTTCTGCTTGTGGGTATATTTTGTTGGTCCTAACTATCATTCGCATTTATGCTTGTTCCACTTGACATTAGGGTCTACAAGGTATTATCCTTAACTATTTTTGCAAGTGCATACTTATAGCCATCTTGACTTTCCTTGTGTCTCGATGTGAGTACAATCTTGCCATATTAAACTTAGGTAATCTCACTACTCTAGTCATCTTGACCTATATGTCTTTGATGCCTAGGTGGGATTCCCACATTCCTATCTGATATAGATCATATTTAGATTCATATAGTCATACTAGTGTGCATTGTATGATCTTGTGATGCTACCAATAATGCTCAATGATGAATATTAGAGTCTAAAAGCTTTGTGACCTTCCAAGTAAACCACTTTTCATAGTAGCTTGCATTTATAGGTTCATGTTAGTTTAGTTTTGCATTTTACATATCGAGAGAGCTCTCCTTTTCATCTTTCAAGGACCTGTCAGTCAACTGTGCTCACTTATCCTTTTCTCGATCATGTCTTTCACTCCTTGTCTTTCACATCATGTCCTTTTTCCTGTCATCACATACATCTATGAGAGAGATCATACATGAGCATATATATCATACATTTTGAGAAATATGACAAGACAATATAAAAACTAAAACATCCATCACAAGTGGGACAAGTACACAAGATATATTGCCAATCTAGTAATCTCATATATATAAATGTCATGATACAATGTGGGATCCAAAAATCTGGATAAAGTCCCAGGATATGTCTCTATACATCTATCCTAAACCTAGACCTAGGACTCACTAGCACCATCATGTGGAGTTGGTGGTGGTGGAGGTGGTGCTACCACTCTATCTTGTACTATGTCAGACCTCCCAGCTATCATAGAGTAGGGTGGTGCTCTTTGTCCTTTTGGTATAGCCTGTATGTAGAGCCCATGATAATAAGTAGCTCGCACTACCTCTCACCAGATCTCTACTACATCGGCCTATGCCGCCCTCTCTCACCACTCAATCTCAACTCTCAAATCAGTTAGCTACTGGTCTTGGATGGCTATGGTGATCTGTAGCTGCTACATCTCTATCTCTAGGACCTGGATCCTCACTCTCAGATCCTCTCCCCTACAGGCTAATCCTACCCAGCATCCACCCAGCGGTGAGATGGCCTCACCACGTCATCCTCCTCATCAACATAACCCTATCCCCATGGTCATTTCTGTCCACCTGATCAAGAGCTATGTCATGTCTCCCTAGCTCTCCCTATCCCTCCTCCAGCCCCTCTATCCCCATCATCTCCATCATCCCCCTGTGTTGTTAGTTGTGCATCAGGTATAGTGAATCTAGGGAATGGGAACCTCTGTCGCTCTACCCTATAGGCTGCATCAGCACCTACATCTACCATGTCTGGGAGATAGTCCCATGGCTCCTGGCATATGGCCATTATGTCCTATACTTCCTGTTGGTAGTCCAGCATTGGTAGCCAACCCTATCCCTCCTCGTCCCTAATCCAAGCATAGGTAGTGGTCACGATAGGCACTCTCTACTGACACCCAAACTGTCTCCACACCCGGGTGATCACAAACCACTCTACAATATCTAAGTGCTGACCTACTAGAGGCTGGCTGCATAACATGTAACTGAGCTCCTCCTCCCGATCATCCCACTACTCAATAGCCCTGTATGGCCTCCACTGAAATGAGGTGAGTTCATCCAGTACCCTCCTGTAATATGTCACATCCCTGCTATGTGGCTTTGATAGGAACCCTATGTACCTATAGATATAGGGGCATCTCTACTCCCTCGGTTGCACACATGGATGCACAATGGCAATGTTCTCCCATGCCCATACCTATGCTAGGATAGCACTGCATGCCCAAGTCCTACTCTCCCAATAGACGATCTTGTGGAGCTCATGGTACATATCTGCAAGGATGGCTGGCCCCCATGCCATCTATTGTGGGTGTGCAATCAAGTCCACCACTAGCCTACCCTAGCCCAGTGGGAAACCCTTCTAACTCCTGTTAGTAATAAGGGCCTATGCCACTATAGAACATACGATGCATGGCACCGAAAAGTCCCTGCCAAACTCGTCCATCAGTCGATCCTAGCTGAGGTGTCTATCCACAAATGTGATATCCTGAAACATGTCCTACATAATCTATCACCTCTCTATTGGATCCTGATCTTAGTACACCTGTGCCAACAAACAATCATGTCAGTTTCTATCATATGGAAACTTTACATCTCTGACTATCTATAACCATGACTATACTTATAGGATCTTCGTGGCTCGAAACTCATAGGATCTGATAGACATCCTCTAGGCCAATAGTAGCCTCTCTAGTGGGCAAGTGAAAGGTGTTATGCTCACTGTGCCACCTCTCAGCCAATGCTGTCAGTAATCCATGATCAGCCCGAATGTGGGGCATTTGTAGCAAATAACCAAACCCCATCTCCCTTAGGTCTACTCACCCTAGATCATCAAGATCATGGACGCATCGTAGCCCAATTACTCTCGGCACTCTAACGAGCAGCGTAGGAAAGTGCTCCTACAAGCCATTTAACCCAAACCAAATGTCATAACATATCATGATGTATATCAAAAATCAATACAAAACATCTTAAAAAGAAAACATTATCAGGACCCATGTCATTTTGCTCAAAAACATTAAAACATGTCATTTTTCTATACTGTGCGATACTATTTTTTGACTAAGTATCGTGCGATACTTTTCTCAATAGCAGTGCGATAGTATCTTTGCCTATGATACTTTGCATAGTATCGTATGATATTTTGTCTGGTATCATGTGATACTGGATTCAATATCGGTGCGATACTATTTTGACCCATGAAGGATCATACGATAGAAATCCTCAAAGGGTGCGATACTTATAAAATATCTTACAATATTTCGCACAAGAAAATTTTGAAAAATTTTAAAAACATTAAAAACATGTTTTAATGACATTAATGCTCATAAATGACCTACAAAGCTAGTTTTTCTAAAAACATATTGGGGCACCATACTACAGAGGCTGGTTATGCAATCAGGCATGCTCAAATCGATGCCTATGGACCAAGATCATTGCTTGCTAGGCCATTTTCTCTCTCTAAGCTCTCGAGATTCTCAAATCACTAAAAGACAAATGATTTTGAAAATAACCTTTTTACCCCCTCATAGCATTTTGACTTTTTGACCTAATTTTCAAAACACCTCATAATTGCGCAAAAATTGCACCCCTAGCTAATTTCAATGTTATGGATCCATTTTCGAGATCAAAATCAAAATTTGAGTTCATCTTGATAGTCAAAATCACATTTCAAAACTTTCACCCTCTTCTACACAATTGGCTAACTCTTTGAGGCCTGATCCTTCGATCTTCATTGGGGTACCTTCATTTTTTCATCCCCATCTCTTTCAAACTCCTATTCTTTCATTCATTTTTCATCTGCTTCATCTCTCTGAGGTTTGACTTCATCTTTAACCTATATCTTTCTCAGTCAAACCTAGTCAAACTAGGGCATGTCTTCACTGATTGATGGTCATCCTATCATCTTTCATCTTCGATTATGATTTCTAGTGACTTGATCAAGTTTATCAATTTTTTGTTCTCCTCTACCTGATTTCAATTTCAATTCCGAGGGGGCAGTACCTATCAGCTTTAATCCTTGATTCAGCTTATCAATCAACTTTTCTTGAGATTCTTATCTCTTATTTGAGACTTGATTATCACCTAGCTATACAGGTGTTGGTCTAGTCTTTCATCTTATCTTTGTTAGCTTATGCTTATGCTTGTCCTGATATGTTCCCATCCATCGAACACATGTCTGGATTGTTTTGTGATCCCAAATCGATCTCACATTTCAATTCCATTCTTTGATTGCATGTGATCCCAAATTGATCTCACATTAGTCAAAGAGGGGAAAATGTATGCACCCTAAAATGGTCGCCTAGACTTTGGGCCCCCATTCAGCAATTTATCAAATCCCTGAATCAGTATTTTCAAAAATCAATATTTTTCAATTATATCAATTTCCTTAATCAAATCCTATTTTATCATTTTCGATTATTTTCTTTGGGCTAACCATTTTATCTTAAATTCTTTATTTATTTAAAAGGAATTTCCTCCCCTTTTATTAAATAAAAAGCCCCACTTTTCCTTTTATCCTAAGTTGCACAAATAAAGCATTATTCCTATTTTATAAAAAGAAGAAAAGCACTTTTTGTCTCATATGGACACAAAAGTCAACTCTTATTTTCTCATTGGAGGATATTTGTGCACATGGATTGATCCTCTTTGATGCTCCACCCTTGATTAAATCTTTTGCCTCTTAATCTCCATGGTCCATTCCTTTTCAATTCCTTTAAAAGGAGAGCTCTTTTCTCATTCTTAGATCCCAACTTTTTATGCTAATCTTATGCTACAGGATTTCTTGGAGACTTTGGAGCTTTTGGAGATCATTTCTTGAATTCTAGTTTCTTTCTTGCATCATAGCTTTCATTGAATCTAGTTTAGTTTCCTTTATGCTTTAGATTAGCTCACATAGCTTAATTAGTAATAGTTTGTAATACTTTCCTTTCATAGCTTAGCTTTCATCTTCATTCTTAGCATAGTTGCATTGCATTACATTTTTATTGATTCTTGAGGATATTATCATTCTTTCCCTTGTCTCTTTGAATCCCCCATTGTGTGGTTTACTAACAAGGTTGCATGCTTCAATAGCTCTAGCTAAGAGCACCATCAACATCCTTGTGACTCCATGCCTAGGGAGCTCTAGGTTGCTTTCTCAAGGTTTCCCATTCATGGATTCTCTTGGAAGTAATGACTTAGAGAAGTGCACTATTTAGTGTGTACAAAGATTAGTTCTTCCAAGTTAGTGGGAGATCTTCTCAAAATTATCAAGCATACTAACACTATATCTAGACAATTTTACATGGGAAAGTAAACTAGAAATAAATTCAAGAATAAGGAGTACTCAATAGCAAGAACTTTGGATCTAATACATAGAGATCTATGCGTACCCTCAAGGATAAGAGGATTGAACAATGAATTCTATTTCATGTTACTTATTGATGATTTTTCTAGGACTTAGATCACATTATTAAGAGAAAAATTAGAGGCTTTGGATAGGTTTAAGACTTCTAAGAATATGGTTGAGAATCTGATAGATGCTAGGATCACGCATTGAACATCTGATAAAGGTGAAGAATTTACTTCATATGATTTTGATTCTAGATTTTGTGAGTAGCGTGGAATTAGGAGGAAATTTTATACTCTTAGAACTCAATAGAAGAATGGAGTGGTTGAAAGGAAGTATAGAACTATTGTAGAAACTACCAAAACCATGCTGAAAGATGCAAATTTACCTAAAACATATTGGAGAGATGGTGTGCACATAGTTTTTTAAATTAATAGGATTCAATTAATAGTCAATCATACTAAAACACCTTACGAAATGTGGTTGGGAAAGACACGGGCTGTGAAATACTTCTTTTTATAAAAACTTTGAAAAAAAATTGCCCTCCAAAAAATGTCAGTGCTAATTTTTGAATGTTTTTTTGTGCATGCACTAATGTAAGTGCCTAGCCTAGTGATGAAGAGAGGTCATACAACTACTTTAGAATTTATGCAACCTCGTGAAGTGTGCAAATCTAAAAAACAACAAATTTGATGATGTCAAAAATCAACAAATTTTATATCTATTAATGGGTTTTGGGGTGTTATGAGCTCAATGGTGATATCCCATTTATTTATTTATTCAAAAGTGAATATTTTATGGGTTTTTTGGTGTTCTGAAATGTTGAAAAAGTTTGGAATACAACATTATAAACTAGTTGGGACCCCTGTGGATATTTTGAGTCCCTTAAGGAAGGATGATGAATCTCCAAATTTTGATCAGTAGCTCTATAGATCTATGACTAGTGGATTATTGTATTTGATAGCTTAAAGGCCAAACATTATGCATTTATTTTTATTGGTTACAATATATTAAGCTAGTCCTAGGAAATCACATGAGAGGGTATGAAAAAGAAAATTTAGATACTTGAAAGGGAATTCTGATTTTTAATTATGGTAGAAGATGGATAATGAGTTTCCTTTGAAATATTTTATAGATACTAATTGGGTAGGTTGTGCATATGACAAATGATATACAATTAGAGGTTTAATTTTCTTGGGAGATAAGTTGGTCTCTTTGATGAGAAAAAAGAAAGATTCAATATTATTATCTATTGTTGAAGAAGAATATATTGTAGTAGCATCTTGTTGCAAATAAGTGTTGTGGATGAAATAATCTCACAAAGATATTGAGGTTGTATATGAAGAAGCAGTTCCAATTATGTGTGATAATACAAGTGTTATCTATATTTCAAAGAATATGGTGATACATTCAAGGACTAAACACATTTCCATCTAGTATCACTTCTTGGGAGATAAAGTCACATAAAGCAATCAAATTCAAGTATATACCTACACAAGATAATATTATAGATATCTTCACCAAGGAAATAACAAAGGATATTTTGATTATCTATGACAAAAGTTATATTTTATGCCTCCTCCTTCAAACTAGATGTAGAAGAGTAGTGCATTTTTCCTAGCGGATATTTAAAATCTAATCTTTTGTCTCTTGGATTTATGTAGTTGTTTCTCTTAGAGGGTAGTTTCCTTGTTGTAGGAAAATTATTGTAGAGATGAGATGTCCCTGATAAGGGGGAGTTTTTTATGTATTATTTACAAGATTATCATTTTTTGGGGGGAAGTCTAGTGTAGAGATATTCTTGAAAGAGAGAGGAATTATTTGGGATATAGTGAGAAGATATTTCAGTGTTGTTCCCTTTGTCATCAATGGAAAATGGGGAGAGAACTATAGATAGTGGTTCGTTAGGTTATTATTTTGTCATTGGTGTTACCATTAATTACAAAGGGGGGATATGGGAGATTAAAACTCTTGTCATAGCCACCTTACTACTTCATATTTTCTCCATTTCAACCTTTACTCTCTTACACCTTTTTCATTTTTCAATTTATTTTTCCACTTTTCACTCTCATCTTCTTCCAATGTTTCTCACATGTGTGAGTAGACCTTTCCCTCTACCCCATAATATTTTTTCTTCCCAAGGCCTTCTCACATGTTACAAGGCTATAACTCCAATCCAACACATGATCTCATATTCAATCCTAGCCCTCCTTGAGCCTTTTAATCCTCATCATACATTCCACCTATTCAATCTTTAAATTGGAGTCTTCTCCCTTTAAATAATAAAATATCATGCTAATATCATGATACCAAAATCCCTTCGAAATACTATTTTTTTTGTTAAAAAGAAGAGAAATTTCATAATCTATCAATCCTAAGTCTAAAATTAAAGATTCAATCAAGCGGAGAAGGGTTCCTCTACTTTGGCTAATCTAATGTATGAATCTATATGTTATCTTTGGTTTACATTTAAGGTTTATTTCATTATTTTGTGTTTTATTTTTATTCACCATCCTAGATCTTCCTCAAGTGGTTAATCTTCTTCTAGATGAATGTATCTAATGCCAATTGTTGAGTACACTTCAAGACTAAAGGGTGAATTAGTCTTGAGTTGTGTTCAACATCTTTATTTTATGAAGGTGGATCTATTAGAAAAATGAAGTGTATTCCTCACTTGTCAAATAATGTGTGTACCAATTAAGGGTGTTATATAATTTTATCAAATCTAGTAGGTATTATCATTCACTCGCATCTATCATTGGTCCTTGTGTACTTTATTGAATCCTTATGTAGAGAGGGCCAATAATAACATATATTTATTACCTTTATAGAAATCCTTTTGGATGAAAAATGACTTGGATGGATTCTGATGATAGGAATGAAAAATGTCTTGTATCTCATCCTTTCTATGCACCTTCTCATAGCATTATCAAGTATATATAGAAGAGTTATCTAAATATTGATGAGTATGGAAGGATCTACTCTGCTAGTTATTTCTTTTCCCTTACAGAGAAATATGACAAAGTTTTTCATGATGCATGATAATTTTATATATATTCATACTATGGAGTGTGGAATTAAAGGGAAAAGAGATGAACATCAAGGAAGGAATCATCCATGGAAATATTTTCTTCTGCATTAGCTAGCATAGAGAGGAAATCAGAAATAATGTTATCACTTCTTGACTTATCTATTATAGTGATATCAAATTATTCCAATAAAATTAGTCATATAACTAACCTTCCACTAGTAACAAGCTTTTTCTAACCTCTATCCACCTTCATTCAATAGTCGATCTCCTTGAACTAGGCCTAAAGTCCTATTAGGCCTTTCTAAATCTTCAAACCTCCTTTTTGGGGTATAGCTCTCAAACCCTCCAAAAAAGTTGAAAAACTAACACTATATCCTGACACCCTTTTCAAAGTTCTTTAGGATTCACAAATTCTTGGGACCTCAAGGTGTCTGTATTGTACTTCCTATAACCATGCCTATTTTCTAGGCCTAATTAGGCCTCTCTAGTTTTCAATGAGGGTTTGGCTTCCACACCCTTTGTTAGATTGGTCATGGACTCTCCTTCTTCAGATTGATTCTTTGGCATATAAATTTCACTCTTTTTCACTTGGATTGTTTCCCTCAATCCCTGAGCCTTCTATCTTTTGTTGATTCACTAACAAGCTTCCTAATCAGACTATCACTGGCTCGCCTAGGGCTTGACCACAAAAATAGCTCCCCTACAAATCTGGCTAATAAAATACATATTTATAGAGTATGTACAATACCCTATAATGTCCCAAGAGGTCATACAAATCCCTACATGGGAACTCATGCTAGAGACATAAATTATTGACCTCAACTCTAGATGCACCAGTAAACTAGTCACAAAGGAGGAATTTTAAAACATACAAAAACACTAACTTAGCTACCAAAAAAAAACACAAAAGAAGTTTACAACCTATTTAGAAACTAAACATGCAAAGAGATGCCCTGGTCTAATCCATGGATGAAGGATAACCAAGCTTTTGTCTCTATTACAGTCTCACAATCACACTAGTCAATTCATAAACAAAAACCAAAATTATTAAAGAGATCCCACCTTGTGTTTTGGTTAGGATATGCCTTAAATAGAATAATAAAACTGAGATAAGTCAATTAGAAGGCCACTAACTAACCCTGGACCTCGAAGAGTCATTTGACAAAATGTTGTCATGACAACTTTCCAAAATTGCAAAGTTGTCATTGACAACTTTTACATTTTTGTTGACAACTTTATCTAAGTCATTCCAATAGGTCTTAAATGACCTCTAAGGATTATCCAACCCTTCTAGGACCATTTCTTATGTCATTTCTCCACTTCATACAATCAATCCTATGCTTTGACTTACTAGCATGCTAAAATGGCATGTAGACCAAACTTCCTAGGTACACTCAAGCCTAATAAAACCTTAGTTAAGACTACTAGAAACCTTCCTAAAACTATTGGATCTCTTCACACATACACTAGGTACTTCTCTAAGTCCTTATTGGAAAATGACTTGGCTAAGGTCAGTACAAGCCAAAATCTAGGAGTTAGGTTAGCCAAGAACCTAGGTGCTCCTACACCATACTCCCCTTGCAACAAGAAACTAAGTGCCATTAGAAGACAAGAGTTCTAGATCAATTCCTAGCTTCTTGAAGTTTTTCTTTGCTATCCATTGACCTTTGGATTCAGGTAGGGACTTCCATTTCATAAGGTGGTCCACGTAGACACCATACCTAGTTTGTTTCTTCACCCTTGAGTCTAGGATCCTCTCAGCTTTTTGCTTCAATGGGACTGGTAATTTGAGGTCTTTGACATCAGCATGAACATATGGATTTTGTTCTTCCTCTTTGACTTTAGGTCCTTTTTATCTAACCAAATCTTGTACATTGAAAACTGGAGATATGGCCAGGTCACTAGGTAGGCCTATTTTGTATGCATTGGAGCCATACTTGGCTAGAACCTTACATGGTCCAACTCTTCTCATTTTGAGCTTCATGGGTATGCCTTTATGAAGCCTAGCCTTATTGAAATTTTTCATCACCCAATCACCTACTTCAAACTGCAAATCCTTTCTCCTTTCATCTACTCTAGTCTTCACCTTTTGATTGGCTTCTACCAATGTCCTTCTTACCTACGCATGTACCTCTTGCATAGATTGAGAAAATTCATCAACATGACCACTCACTCCTCCTTGATTACCTAGTTCTCTGAGCTCACACACACCCCTTCGGTGCATGCCATACACCACTTCAAATGGGCTCTTTCTGGTGGACCTATTCATGTTGTCATTGTAAGCAAATTCAGCTTGTGGTAACACTTGGTCCCACACTTGTCCATACTCTTTTGTAAGACATATCAAGAGGTTTCCCAACACTCTATTCATCACCTATGTTTTTCCATCCATTTGAGGATGATAAGCTAAACAAAATGCAATATTTGTGCCTAGTCTCCTCCATAAAGTCTTCCAAAAGTTTCCCATAAACTTCACATCTCTATCTAACACAATGTTGATTGGTAGACCATGAATCCTTACCACTTCTTTGAAGAAAAGGTGTGCTATATAGCTGGCATCATGTGTCATCTTACATGGTATAAAATGACTCATCTTACAAAACCTATCAACTACCACAAAGACACTATCAAAACTAGTAGTTGTCTTAGGCAAGCCTACTATAAAATCCATACTTAGACACTCCCATGGCCTATTTGGGATTGGTAAAGGCTGATATAACCCTGCATTGGAATATGTTCCTTTAGCTTTTTGATAAACAATACATTTCTCTACATACCTCCTAACATCTCTTGGCATCTTGGGCCAATAGTAAAACCTTTGCACTAGGTCCAATGTCTTATTCAAGCCAAATTGTCCACTAAGGCTCCCATTATGCTTATCTTGTATAAGGCTCTCCCTCATTGATCCCTTGGGTACACATAATAGATTACCCTTGAATAAAAAACCATTTTTCAATGTGTAGTCAAAAAAATCACTATGAAAGTGGTTCTCAAATTCATCACATACCTTATATGCCTTGGAGAAGTCCTCGTCTTCCTTGTATAGTTCCTTAAATCCCTCTAAACCAATGCTTTGAAGTTAGATTTCTTGTACAGTTAGCAACCTTCGGCTAAGTGCATCAGCTACCTTTTTGTTTAGACCCTTCTTATGTTTAATGGTAAATGTATAGTCTTGGATAAACTTCATCCACTTGATGTGCCTATGACTTAGCTTTTCTTGTGTGTTGATGTAGCTTAATGCTTGGTTATCTGTATAGACCACAAACTCCTTAGGCAATAGGTAGTGCATCCATTTATTGAGTGCTTGGATCAATGCATAGAGATCCAAATCATATGAAGAGTACTTTGACTTAGCCTCATTCAATCTCTCATTGAAGAATGCAACCGGCCTTCCTTCTTGGTTCAAGACTTCTCCCACTACTATGTTGCTTGCATCACATTCCATTATAAATAGCTTGTCAAAGCTTGGTATGACTAGGATGGGCTGAGTTTCCACTCTTTGATTCATTTTTTCAAAGCCTTCTTCAGATGCCTTGGTCCATATGAACTTGGTCTTAACTCCTCCTTTAATAGTATTTAGCAAGGGTGCACATATTTCACTAAAACCCCTTATGAATTTCCTATAGAACTAATATAATTCATGGAAGCTCCTTACTTTTGTCCCTATTTTAGGAGTGGGCCAACTTAGAATGGCTTCAACTTTAATTGGATCCATCTTAAGGTCACCTTGAGACACCACAAAGCCTAGGTAGACTAGTTCTTGCTTTAGGAAATCACTCTTCTCTAGATTGATGGATATTTTCTCTTCATGTAACCTTCTCAAGACAATCTCTAGGTGTTGCATATGTTCTTCCTTGGTTTTTCTAAAGATGAGGATATCATCTAAGTACACCACAACAAACCTTCCTATGTAATCTTTTAGGACCTCATCCATTAATCTCATGAATGTACTAGGTGCATTTGTAAGCCCAAAGGGCATAACTAACCATTCATAAAGACCCTCATTAGTTTTAAAGGTTGAATTCCACTCATCCCTCTCTTTCATTCTAATTTGGTGATACCCAATTTTAAGGTCAATTTTGGTGAAGTATTGAGACCCCCCAAGACAATCCATAAGGTCTTCTATTCTAGGGATAGGAAACCTATATCTAATGGTTATCCTATTGATTTCCCTAGAATCAGTACATAATCTACACTTACCTCCCTTCTTTGGTGCCAAAATCACTGGGACAATGCATTGGCTAATGCTCTTTCTTATCAACCCTTGATCAAGTAGCTCTTGAATCTTCCTTGCAATCTCTTTGTTCTGGTTTGGGGTCACTTTGTATACTGATTTGTTAGGAAAAGATGCTCCAGGTACAAATTCAATTTGATGAATGATTGCTCTTTGAGGAGGAAGATTATTTGGTGTACCATCACTAATTATGTCTTTAAACTGATCCAAAATATGTTGGACTTCTTTTGGAAAAGTGGTGTGTAGTGCCTTGGTCTCTTCCTTGGGTTTTACGGCTATGGCTAGTCCAACTCCTTCCTCATCCTTGATTTCATGCAAGAACTCCTTCCCACTCATCAAAAGTACATTAGGATCACATTTACTTGCAGCTCCTTCCTTTGCAAGTGACTTTATTTTATAGGTAACCCCATCTTTCTTGAAGGTGTACATATTCTTCTTCCCATTGTAGACTGCATCCCGATCATATTGTCATGGTCTTCCTAGTAGAAAATGGAAAGAATCCATTGGTAGGATGTCACACAACATTTTATCTTGATAACCACCTATCATGAACTCCACAAACACTTGTTCATTCACTAGACAATTCTTCCCCTTGTTTAACTAGGTCACTTTGTAAGGATGAGTACGAGGTATGTTGGTTGTACTTATGGTTTTGAGAGAGTCTCTTGAGCCATTTCTTTTTCTACTTTTTTCTATCTCTTTTTGGAGAGGGGTTTTTCCCACTGGGTTTTCTCCTTTGTCTCTAGTTTATAGAGATTTCCTTGTACTGGGTATCTGATCAGGCCTTGTTTTCGGGACCCATTTCCTACTTTCATAGCTATGCTAGGTTAGCTTCCCCCTGCACTTAGCTTAAGGGGGGGTGTTAGAGTAATATTTAGTTTGCTTACTAATTAAATCATATTGATTTAATTCATTAAGTTATTACTCTTTAGTGCTTAGGCTTTCTCTTAGGTGCATTAATAATTAATTCTTTTATTGATTATTAATGTGCAACCTAGCATTTTTAGGCATTAGGGTTTTGTTCACCTTTATAGGTTGAACCTTGTAATTATTTTTTCTTTAACTTGGATCATAATTTTGACCACACCCGAGGCTATGTGGAACAAGTTTTCCACCTTGTTTGGCACAATGAATGAGTTCAAGGTTCTCCAGATAGATGTAGAGTTCACCTCCTTGTTACCTGAATCATTCACCAGCATTGAGGACTTCTTGATGAAGTTCAAGTCTCTTCATTCTATTTTACAGGTTGCTAGAGAGATGAAGTCAGATGATGAGTGTATCTTTCTGATACTCTCAAAGCTTTGTGGCCCTTATCAGATTTTCACTTCTACCTTCTACTCCACTATGGATGCACTGGGTTCACGACATGTTATGCCCTCTTTTGAGACTTTCTGTGACAGGTTGACTCATGAGCAGTCCAAGCTCAATCAGATGGATTCACTTACAAGTTCACAGTCACAGGCATTTCTTGCCAAGACACCTCAGGATACACAAAAGCAGAAGCCGAAGCAGATATCTGATTCCTCTTCTCAGCACTCTACTGGCCCACCATCTTCTTCTAAGAAGGAGAAACAGAAGACTAAGAGCCCTACATGTTCCTATTGTCAGAAGGGACCTCATGATGAGTCACATTGTTTTCAAAAGAGATTTGATGGCTATGAGAAATAGATTGCAAATTTGCAAACTCTTCTTCAGAAGAGCACTATTTCCTCTCCATCCTCTTCTACCTCACAGGGGTCTACTTTTCAGTCTTCTACCAAATCTTCAACATCTTGATAGGATTTTGGACAGGGTCATGCATTACAGGCTTCTGTTGCATTCCCTTCACAAGTCCCTTGGATATTGGATTCTGGTGCTTCTCACCATATGGCATCTTCTCTAGAGATCTTCTCATCTATTGAGGCTTCTCCTATTCCTCACATTCTCATGGGGAATAACACTATTATGATAGTCTACAGGAAAGGTTCAGTACACATTTAGGATGGCACATTCAATGATGTATTGTATGTTCCATCTCTATCTACAAACCTTCTCTCGATTTATCATATTACACTCAATGGGTTAGGGAAGATAGTTGAGTTCACACCAGATTCAATCTTCATCTGGAATAGTGTGATAGGTGGCATTGTTGCTACAAGGATAGTTGATCACTCCACCCATCTCTACACCTTCTCACACTTTGGTCCACCATCTCCATTATCGGAGCCGAGCTCTCCTCTTACGCGAGAGAATCATGTGGGACAGTCAAGTCACTTGAACCTCTATGTTGTTCCTGAGACCACTTTTTTGACTGCCTCGCCTCATCTTGTTGGGGTTTCTTCTCTTCAGCAGGACTCTTCTTCAGCACTACTAGACCCTCTAGCTCCATTCATCAAGCCACCAGGTGCAGTTGTTGAGGATTCTATAGAGGACACTCATCTCCTCTCTCCTGACAGTGTCAACACACTTGTCATACCACCTACATTGGGGATTCCCTTTCAGGATCCTCGTGTCTACTCCTTTGAGCATCATCTCGGCCTTCTAGTTTCACCGCTCATTCAAGGGTTTCCTTTTTCCGTGCCTTTTTTTCTTCTGCATTGGAGTTTTGTTTGTTTGATCATTTCCCCAGGGGTTCCATCATTCTAGGGGGGCTTTGGTGTCTCTTCCCTCTCTCATGGGGGGGTTGGTTGTACTTATGGTTTTGAGAGAGTCTCTTGAGCCATTTATTTTTCTACTTTTTTCTATCTCTTTTTGGAGAGGGGTTTTTCCCACTAGGTTTTCTCCTTTATCTCCGGTTTATAGAGATTTCCTTGTATTGGGTCTCTGATCAGGCCTTGTTGCTAGGACCCATTTCCTGCTTTCATAGCTATGCTAGGTTAGCTTCCCCCTGCACTTAGCTTAAGGGGGGGTGTTAGAGTAATATTTAGTTTGCTTACTAATTAAATCATATTGATATAATTCATTAAGGTATTACTCTTTAGTGCTTAAGCTTTCTCTTAGGTGCATTAATAATTAATTCTTTTATTAATTATTAATGTGTAACCTAGCTTTTTTAGGCTTTAGATTTTTATTCACCTTTATAGGTTGAACCTTGTAATTATTTTTTCTTTAACTTGGATCATAATTTTGCTCTCACATTTTGAGTAATTTCTGAGTTCTGCCTTTTGCTTCTTTCTGCTTCTCTCTTGTAATAGGTTATTTGCATGTAGGTATTCTTGGCATTCTGTGGATTTATATCTCTCAAATCCTACAAGGTATCCTAACAAGTTTCATCTTTTGGACTGCCTCCTCTAAAATTATGTTATCAATTGAACTTGAATCAATGATAACTTTTCACACTTTTCCAAGGATCTTACATTTGATCCTAAAGAGTGCCCTCCTTTTCTTACATTCTTCTTTGATTGGTTCCTTACGTAGAACCCTCCTAAACATGAGGTTCTCACCATGCTCTGAATCCAAGCTAATCTCTGGTGACTTCACACTGCTCACTTCCTCTTGTGCATAAGCTATCTTCTTCTCCCCTTATGAGCTAGAGCCTTTCTCAGGGAACCTATAGGCAAGGTGTCCTATATGACCACAATTGTAACACTTCATGCTTGCAAAGTGTGATCCTCTACTAAAACTACTTCATCTGCCTCTTCCACCACCTTGAAATCCTCTTACTCTACCATAATTACCTCTCCCACTTGGCTCACTACTTTTCTAAACCATCTTAGAGTCTCCTTGACTTCTTGGCTCATTTCTTCTACCACCATATCCACCCCTATGTCCCCTAGAGTCTCTTCCTCTTTCTCTACCTCTAGGATTAGAGTCTTGTTTCTTCTTGTTTTTCTCTTCTACTTTTAGTGCTAATTGGAAGCACTTGTGAATAGTAGTAGGAGTCCACAAACTAATCTCCTCTTGGATACTCCACCTTGATCTACCCAAATATCTAGCTACACAGATGCTATCCTCTTCTTGGACTTTAGACCTTAAGAAAAAATTTTGGAACTCCTCAGTGTAAGAGGCCACATCCATTTCCTTTTGTCTTAGGCTTTTCCTCTTCTTGTGAATTTGGATCTCATTATCCTCTAGTAGGTAATTGTCTTTAATCTTTGTTACCATAGCCCTCCAATTGGCTATTGGTATTTTCCCCTCTCTTTCCCTCTCTTCTTGGAGGAACTTCCACCATGTTAGGGCTAGTCCCCTTAGTCTTGACTTGGAAACCTTCACCCTTTGTACCTCTGAGACTCCTTCACACTCAAAATTATTCTCCATCCCTTCAATCCATTCCATGACTAGCTTTGAGTCCATCTTTCCAGTGAATATGGGTATCCCCTCAAGTTCTTTGCCTCCCAATGCCTTAATGGCTTTAAGGAAGGGTTCTTCTTGCATTGGTGGATCTGGTTCAAGAATGTAGTCATCCTCAGCTACTATTTTTCCTTTGTTATCTTCAACTTCCAACTTCTCTTTCATTTTACCAGTTGCCTCTGCAACTTCATCAAGCTTATCCTTCAAAGCTTCTATAGTCTCTTCTAGGATCCGGTTCCTCTCCTTTTGTCCTACCACATCCCTTGCCAACTCAGCATTGGTCACCATGGTGGATTCTCCCATTGATGTACTTCCACCTTCTGACATACACTATGCCTTATGCTAATCTTTTATTGGCTCTGATACAAATTTAATAGGGAGGTCTTTACTCACTAGTCCTAATTCACCTAGGACTTGTTCTAGGCCCTTCTCCTGACCTTTTCTAGGGTTACCTTAGACCCTATTCACTGAGGGATTATTTTCTATCACCTCCACTCCACTAGACCTCTCTACCAAGTTATGTTTCCCTTCTTTCTCCTTAACTCCTTCACATGAACTCATTCCTCAGGTTCATCCTCTTACCAAGAAATGGTCAATACTCTACAATTAAGATAGAAGACTTCTTTTTGGATTGTCTTGACTTGATTTGAGGTGTTCTAACCTCTATCCACCTTCATTCAATAGTCAATCTCCTTGAACTAGGCCTAAAGTCCTATTAGGCCTTCCTAGGTCTTCAAACCTCCTTTTTGGGGTATAGCTCTCAAACCTTGCAAACAAGTTGAAAAAATAACTCTATATCCTGACACCCTTTTCGAAGTTCTTTAGGATTCACAAGTTCTTGGGTCCTCAAGGTGTTTGTATTGTACTTCTTATAACCATGCCTATTTTCTAGGCCTAATTAGGCCTCTCTAGTTTTCAATGAGGGTTTGGCTTCCACACCCTTTGTCAGATTGTTCATGGACTCTCCTTCTTAGGATTGATTCTTTTCCATATAACATTCACTCTTCTACACTTGGATTGATTCCCTCAATCCCCAAGCCTTATATCTTTTGTTGATTCACTGTCAAGCTTCCTAACCGGGCTATCACTGGCTCGCCTAGGGCTTGACCACAAAAATAGCTCCCCTGAAAATTTGGACAAGAAAATACATATTTATAGAGTATTTAAAATACCCTAGCATGTCCCAAGAGGCTATACAAATCCCTCCATGGGAACTCATGCTAGAGACATTTTATTGACCTCAACTCTAGATGCACCAGTAAACTGGTCACAGAGGAGGAATTTTAAAACATACAAAAACACTAACCTAGCTACCAAAACAAAAACACAAAAGAATTTAACAACCTATGCAAAAACTACACATGCAAAGAGATGCACTGGTCTAATCCATGGATGAAGGATAACCAAGCTTTTGTCTCTATTACAGTCTCACAGTCACACCAGTCAATTCATAAACAAAAACCAAAATGATTACAGAGATCCCACCTTGTGTTTTAGTTAGGATATTCCTTAAATAACATAATAAAACTGAGCTAATTCAGTTAGAAGGCCTCTAACTAACCCTGGCCCTAAAATAGTCATTTGACAAAATGTTGTCATGACAACTTTGCAAAATTGCAAAGTTGTCATTGACAACTTTTGCATTTTTGTTGACAACTTTATCTAAGTCATTCCAATAGGTCTTAAATGACCTCTAAGGCTTATCCAACCCTTATAGGACCATGTCTTATCTCATTTCTCCATTTCATGCAATCAATCCTATGCTTTGACTGACTAGCATGCTAAAATGGCATGTAGACCAAACTTCCTAGGTACACTCAAGCCTAATAAAACCTTAGATAAGACTACTAGAAACCTTCCTAAAAATATTGGATCTCTTCACACACACACTAGGGACTTCTCTAAGTCCTTATTGGACAGTGACTTGGCTAAGGTCACTACAAGCCAAAATCTAGGAGTTAGGTTAGCCAAGAACCTAGGTGCTCCTGCACCATTTAGTTGTCTTATTTTTTCATGATCAGTATGCACAAATATATGATATCTAGTTATATAATGTATGAAATTTTTTATGGAATATATGACAAAATATTTATTTCTCTATAAATTACAAAATTTTACTAACAGTGCAGCGGTTGTTGCTTCTCTTTGTAACAGCTCAATCTTCTGTTCAATTCTCAAAATGGGAGATTAAATAAACTTAATATAAAAAATATTTTACTAACATATAGATAACGTACTAAATATTCCTTATGTTTTTTCCTAGAACTACCCCCAACAACATTATCTAAAGCATCAATATGAATGTGGAAAGGTAATTTATAATTTGGTCCTCTTAGTGTAGGTGCTTCAGCTAGCAAGTCTTTGAATGCTTGAAAAGCCTTCTAGAAGTCATTAGTTCAATCAAATTTTGCATCTATTTTTAGTAGTACAAATAGTGGTGTTGTAATCTTGTTGAAATCTCTAATGAATCTTATATAGTAGTCAACATATCCTAGAAAAATTTAAATATCCTTCTACTTTCTTGGAACAAGAAAACTTATATGCACCAAAAAATTTATGCGGTCAACATGTATACCTTGTTGGGAAACATAATGGTTGAGCACTACTCCTTGCATCATCATATAACATTTTTCATTACTTAATGACATATTTTTGTCTTGGAACCTTTGCAACACTTTCTTTATATTTTCCAAATCTTTACAATAGGTATCACCATAAGTGGTGAAATCATCCATGAAATATTTTATGTAGTCATTTATGTGGTCTGACAAAATACTAGGGACCTCTCTCTAGAAGGTGGAAAGAGTATTGCAAAGATAAAATGGTAAATTTTTCATATGCACATGCTCCCAAAGAATAAGTAAATATAGTCTTAGTCTAGTCCTTAGGTGTAATTCATATCTTAATTTAACAACTAAAACCATCTAGGAATAAAAAATATCGCTTACCTACTATAGAGTCTAATACGTGGTCAATAAAAGGAAGGGGGAAATGATCCTTTATTGTTATTGAGTTTATTTCTCAATAGTCCACATAAACTCTCCACTTCCTCCTTTCTTTGGAACAATCACAAGTGTTGAAACCCATTAACTATAAAAAATGGGTATATAGATCCAACATTCAACATCTATAGTTTTATTTTTACAATTTCTTTTACAACTAGATTCATCCTTTATTAAAGTTTCTCAATTGGTTTGCAATATTATTTGATATATATTTTGTTTATACAAAGATTCGGGTCTAGCCTATTCATATTGTGATAGTCCCAAATGAAGATTGTTTGATTTTCCTACAACAAAGAAGTTGTTTTTTATGTTGATATTGATTGAGCTTTTTGTTAATGTTAAGATATTTTCCAAGTTTATTTCCACCTAAGTTGTAAGGAGGTTCATTGAAGAAACATTTATACATGTGATTCCCACATCATTAGTGTGAGGAATTAGTCTATGTAGCAAGTTTTCAGTAGAAAATTAGTATTCAAATAATGCTTCAAGAAGTAGAGTATGTAATAGAATTGGGGAGCTAGATAAGTATAAAGGTCTATCTAGATCCATGTTATAATTGTTTTAAGTTATATACAATAAAATAGTATCTCCATTTTGTATCCAGAGCATAATACTTCTATTGATTACTATGAGAGTTTGCAATGTTTTTGAACGTCATTATACCCAAGGTCAATATTGTCTAGTTAGCATCATGATTTGGTTGTTTCGATGGATAGAAAAACTATTTTTTGTGACATTATCATCAGAAATAATCATCTCTCACCTTATCTACATTCAATAAAGGTATCTGCAATGGCAAGATAAGTCCTTCCCAAGATGATTGGATACCCTCCTAGGTTGGCCTTAGGTTGTAGGATTATAAAATCTACAAGATATTCCTAGAAATATAATGTAATGACTAAGTCTTCTATAATCCCTTTAGGTTTAACTATGAAAATGTCTACTAACTGTAGCACTATAGGATTGGATCTTAAAAAAAATTTTGATTTCCCTTTTGATTACATTAATAGTTTTCTCAAAGATCAATCAATGTATTGGGTATAAATATTCCATTGATGGTAACATTTACCACGAAGCTACCAATATTAGTGGATTTGGGAACAATGATTTTTTATAGTATGATATCTACCAAATTTCTTACAACATGAACTATTTGGGGATATTTTATTTTCCCACCTAGAATCTTAACATATACAACTCTTTAATTATCTTATTTATAGATAGGCATGTCTTTGATTGCTTGGAGCAGTGAAATCCTTATACTCACATTTTTTAGCAATTCTAAGAAATCAAAGGCCAATTCAGGTTTACATTTTTGTAAATTCATCCTTCTAGATATGGTGGAGCTAAAGAATCATTAGGTGAAGGTTCTCTTCAAAAATAATGTCATTCTAAAGGAGAGGATCTGGGTATATTAATGGGTTGACATGCTAGTATCAATATGATGTCATTTTGATATCAGTAGAGGGTTCAAAAGATATTTTCTTAATGAGTAAATACTTGTACCATCCTAAAAATTTAGCACCCATTAATTGGTGGATTTAGGACCTATCAGACCCATTTTAGTGATTCCTAGATCTGACTTCATTTATGCTCGATTTCCCACATCTGTCATCTGACTTCTTTCCCTGAGAGTTTGCACATTGCCCAAGCCCCAAAATCACTTTAAAATTATCCCTTCAAAGACTAGGTTGACCTAATTTGACCTTTTCCTAGACAATACCGACCCAATTAATCCTTTTCCTTGGGAATTAATTGTAAGTGGGCTCTAGGCACAATGCGAGGGTGTTTTATCTCCTAATCTCAGTTGTGGTCAACCCAAAAATAGTGAATCCCAAAATGAGTATAAAAGGACATGAAGGCCTCTCATTATGATATCTATTATTATCCTTGACTTTTGATGATTATGTAAGCAATCTAATATTGTGTAAACTATTGGTGATTTCAAGAGCAAGTGCAATCAAGCTAATTAAGGATTTGGATTCAATATTTGAAGGCAAGCATCCATTGAAGATCTCCAAGTCTGCATCTCTTCAAGGTCCATTCAAGAAAAGGATATATTATCTCATTGATGAAAGTTTCTCTCTTCCATCATGGCCAAGTAGAGGAATTCTCAAGTAAGCAAGGAGATCCATATCCCTTCTTCTCTCTCCTTCTCCAAAAAGATCCTCAAGCATACATAGATTCAAAATCTAGGATTGGAAAGTGTAGATCCATTGTATTTGTGAAGACACCCTTGATTCTACAACACATTCCAAGCATACAATCATCTTCATGGGTTTGTCAAATCCTAACATCCATCCATGAGGGTTTTTTATGTAAGGTGAATACTTACATTTACTTTGCAGTATTTTCCTTATGTAATTTCTAATTCATTACAAGGTTGATTCCTATATAGGGGCTTGATAAAGGCAAGACCCTTTCCACAACATTTTCCCCTTTTTTCTGGTGTGCAGGAATAGGTTTTCAGAGTTTTGGATCTGTATTTTTACAGTTATAGAACCAGTGACTAATCTTACATAGATTTCACTAGATTTGGAGTCTTCGGGACAAGGCTTAATTTCTTGGACAAGGCCAAATTAAGTTGGAATATTCTTGGGAATTTGTAAATTTCACAATCAGTAGATATAGGTGTTAGGATCTAGATCCAAAATAGTTTATGATGCAAGACCATCCAAGGTGTAAGAGAAATCTTGCATCACCCAAAAATATTGTCTATTTTTCAATAAGAGCTATCTTTAGACAAGGTTATTGTTATTATTAAGTTGTTCACTTGAGAACAGTTTATCCCAATTGCTTCCTTGGAGGTTCATTTTTTATATATAAGCCCACTAGTAAAGTTTCATGGCAAGATCAAGTCTAATTTTGAATTACTTACATTTTCTATATTGGTAGGGTGGTACAAAAACTTTGAGCTTAGTTTTGAAGGTTTTAGAAGCTCTGAAAGTGGGTCAAACTTTGGTTTGATGGTGCTTCATGATCCTAGGGAATAGAGAGCTCCATACTATTTCCTAAATGGGGTTATAATAGGCAACCAACTCAATAGTTCACAAGTTATCATTTTCAGAAGCTGGACTTTTAGGGCTCTATTTTCAATAAAAGCAAAAAAGAGAGAAAAATCACTTAAGATGGAAAATTGAACCATTGGGCGCCAAAATGGGAAAATCTCACTTTCCAAAATGTTCTAAGGTAGTTAATTGTGCTACTTATTTAGGGATAAAGGGGAATTTTAGGGTTCAATTCCAAAAGTGTAAATTGTGGAACTTTCTTGCAGATTATTTTAATGAAAATGCCCATGTGGTTGTAGTATGTTTTTTTATGAATATTGTAATTTCTTTTCATTCAGGATAATAGAAATAAAAATTTTATGTTCTTTCCAATAATCTTTTCTTGCAATTTTTTTCCCCTTGTGTATTGTGTGTGCTTGATTAAATAAGGGGAGTTCCCTTCATCAATTTATATTTCTGACAGGTTTGATATAGTAAAACCCAGAACTGAAGTTCACTTGTTCCCTCTTAGCTTTCAAGGTGAACTATTTCTTTCCATTTTCTTCTATCATTTACTTATATGCATCAGATCTGATATTGTATCTTGTTAGAAGTCATTTCCTTAGTCATAGCATCAATTTCCTCTCATACATTTACACATCTTATCACACACATTCCACATCTTTTTAAGGAAAGTAAACCCCGATTCCCCACTCTCATTTGGATCTTGTATTATCACCCCTTCATCCTATTTGGGTTGTGTTGATATGATTTATTTGAGGGTGATCCTTTAGGAGCATACTTACTTTCTCAAATGTATGTACCGCCACAAAGAACTTGGTGAGTGATCCATTATTCTCTACATAGCATTTCTCACCATTTTCTTATGTACATTTTTGTGAACCCAACTCTTTCATGCATCATACTTTCTAAATTGGTATTTATATATTCTTTGCATTGCATTTATACATCTAGGTCTACTTTTTATGCATTGTGATAGATACTATTTACATTACAACTTTGCTACATTATATGCATTCATATCTAGTTTGAATTTGATAGTTAATGTGCTTTATTTTGCGTATTTCTTTCAAATCTCATAATTCCATTGTATTTTTAGTTATTTTCATTAATTTTTGAATGATTGTTATCACTTTGAGTCCAACCTATAGCATTTTGGTTGGAAGAAGCCATAGATTTATGAGTTCCTTCGATCCTAAACCCTCCTTTCCTAGGAATCTTGATGAGACCAACATGCATCTTAGTGATCCTAATCCTATCATGGAGAATAGATTTTCTTATTCTTCTCATGATGAAGATGAATCCTTAATGGTTTTTACTAACCAATTCCAAAAACATTATCATGATTTTAATAGTTTCAACATTGGCTAGCTGAAGAAAACCCTAATTTTGAAGCCCTTTCTATTGAAGAATGCATAAGGAAACTTATTCATAATTATGAACATGCTCTTAACATCTTTCATTATATTTCTCATCTTGTTCATTCCAATTTCAAACCTTTTAGGGATTGTTCTCAATATTTAGGCCTCACTCCACCTACTAGAAGTGATGAAGCCTATTTTCCTATCTCTACTTCCATTCCTATTGTGTTCACTTTTACTCGACCTATCATAACAACTTCAATCCAAAATTCCAATCCTACACATGTGAGGCTTCCTAATCCTATTCTTCCTTCTCTTCTTTCAAGTGTTCCATGTGTTTCATTACCTTCATCCATGCCCACTTATCATAGTGTCCCTTTTTTCTATTCAAACATTTCTACCATTTCAAACAATGTTCCTAATATTTCTTATGTTTCTCCTCCCACAATTTCTTCTAAAAATTATACCATTAATAGTTTGACTCAAACTTTGTCTTCTTTACAATAACAAATTTCCTCCATGACTCAATCCAAGTTTAACATTCCTACTTATGATATTTCTAGTCTTTTGTCTTTGGATATCATTTGTACTATTATCCCACAAAACATTGAGATTCCTCATCTTGTGACCTATAATGGTATGGGTGATTCTTTGACTCGTGTTAAGACTGTTAAAACCTTGTGTAGTGATTTATCTCATGACCATAGGCTCATGGAAAAGTCTTTTACTAGAACTTTTTTAGATAAAGCCTTGCAATGGTATTGCTCTTTGCCTCCTTATTCCATCAATTCCTTTCACAAGCTTGCTAATGGTTTCATTCAAAAATTTCAAAATAACATTGGTCCTCAAATCTATTTGACTAATTTGAAGGAGTTAAAGAAAAAGTTAGTGAATTCATTGGCAGATTTAATCATTTGCATGCTCATATTTCTTATCATGTGCATGACATTGATATGCAACACATTTTTATTACTAATTTACAAAAAGATATTAGAGATAATATTCTTCTTTTTGAATTCTCTTCCTTTCTCAATTATGTGCAATGCTTCATCATTATCAACTATAAGTGAGTCAATTTGAGAGTGCCACTCCAATGGATCATATTCCCATTGAAAAGAGTGATGTCGCATCCAATTTCAACAAGTTTTAGAAACTAAAAAACTTCATCAAAATCAACAACTCATCCAACATTGTTGATGAAAAAGTGGCAGCAACATCCAAAGGTGTGGCTCCTTTGTTATCCACTTTTAAACCTGCTCATAATTTTACTCAACTTTTTGAATCTTTTCATAATGTGATGTTGAAGTTAATTAATGCTAATGTGTTAGCACTTCCTCTTGTCAAACCAATGGATCCTTCTAAACCTAAATCCAAATACTTTGGTCCAAAATATTTTTTTCAATATCATCATCAACCTGGCCATGATACCTAGAAGTGTTATCAGTTGAAAATTGTTATTCAAGATCTTATTGATTCCAATGCTATATCTATGGAAGGTGACAATAACAATGGGAATAAATACATAGTACCTCCTAACCAAAACTTGTAAATCTATATCAATCCTTTTTCATCCCATTCAACCAATACCATTGACCAAACCCAACCTTATTCTTCTTCTCCTTACATTGATTACAATGAAAAAATTGATGAAGCTACTCATGTGGTCAATCAAGTTGAGCTACCCAAACCTAAGCCTCAACCTAAAACTTTAACTATACCATTCTCTTGGAGCTTATTTCAATCCATAAAATTCTTTAGGCAATTTAAATACCATGTCTTTACCTTTTTCAGTAGCAAAACCTTCAAATTGTTCAATGTAGACTTCTTCTAACACACCATTCAGAAAAGAATATTTTGCATCCATTTGATAGACTTTAAAACCTTTATAAGAAACATAAGCTAAAATTATCCTTACACCTTCAAGTCTAGAAATAGATGCAAAGGTCTCACCATAGTCTAGTCCTTCTTCTTGTGCATACCCTTTGAAGACTAGCCTTGCCTTGTTTCTGATTACTTCTCCTTTCTCATTCAGCTTATTCCTAAAGATCCATTTAGTACCTATAGCATTCTTGTTAGTACGCCTAGGTACTAAATTCCATGTATTATTTTTCTCTATTTTCTCTAATTCCTCTTTCATAGCCTTAACCCAATCATTAAATTCTAAAACATCTTTAACAGATTTAGGTTCTACTTCAAATATTAAACAAGTACTTTCCCTTACCTTACTCCTTTTCATAAATCCAACATTTGTATCTCCAATAATATGATCTTGAGAGTGATTAAGTTTCACATACCTTGGGATTATTGGTTCTTCTCTTTGGTTACCTTCATCATCATTCACCATTTGTGGATCATTCATCAGTTGTGGATCATTCACCAGTTGTGGATAATTCACCACTTCATTTATTTGTGGTACTATATTTGGCTCCAGTGTATGAACATAAACAAACCTATCATAGTCTTATGGTTCCTTCTTTCTATCTTCTTCATTTATCTTATAAAATTCATCAATTCTAACATGTGCACTTTAAACCATCCTTTTAGTACTATTTTTCAAACATTTATTAGCTTTACTTCTAGTATAATATCCTAGAAATATCCCTTCATCACTCTTAGAGTCAAATTTACCATTTTGTTCATCCTTCTTTATGTAACACTTACTTCCAAAAAATGTAAAATAACTGACACTAGGAGTATGACCATACCATAGCTCATAAGGTATTTTGTTTGTACCTTTCTTAAGTTGTACCTGATTCAAAGTATAGATAGAAATACTTACAGCTTCTCTCCAAAAGGTTTGAGCCACTCCTTTTTATATCAAAAGTATTCTTGCACAATCAATTATGGATCTTTTCCTTCTCTCAACAATTCCATTTTTTTGGGGTGTCCTGGGTGCTAACATTTGTCTCTTGATTCCATATTCTTCACAAAATGTTGCGAACTCTTATGAGGTAAACTCACCTCCTCTATCAGATTTGAGACACTTAAGTGTTTTACCTATTTCTTTTTCACCTCTTTCTTTATACACCTTAAACATATAAAATGCATTAGATTTATCCTTCAAAAACATAACAAACATCATTCTTGAGTGATAATCAACAAATAAGATAAAGTACTTATCTCCATACTAGCTCTAAGTTCTCATCGGTCCAGACAAATCAGTGTGTGGTGAAGAATTCTCTGTGATGAATAGACTTTAGTAGTGAAGTTATACCTAGTCAACTTTCCCAACTGACACTCCTTACACATAGCATTATCAAGCTTAGCTAAAGTAGGCATACCTCTAACACATATTTTCTTGCTGACCTTTACTAGATTATCAAAGTTAACATGAAAAAATATTTTATGCCACATCCAATGGTCTTCAACTTTAGCAAATAAGAAGTGTTTATTAGTAGATTTTAATCAGAATAGGTTACCTCTAGTTTGTTCACCAACAGCAATCAACTCTCCAGATTTTCCTAAGATCTTGCAAACACCATTACTAAATTCCAATCTAAAACCTTTTTTATTCAGTTGAGAAACACTTAACAGGTTATACTTCAATCCATCGTCCCAATAAACATCATCACAATTATTGTTTCCATTAAGTTTTATTGAACCTTTAACTCTTACCACACATGGAAAACTATTATTGAATTTGACTGATCCTCCATTGAAATAAATTTTCTTTTTTCATCAGTCATGTGATGGGTACACCCACTATCTATTATCTAGTAATTGTTGTAATTCGTGCTTGAAATCAATGGGTTTTCCTTATTATCTCCATCTACATCGGTTGAGGGTTCTTCTTTGACTACAACAAAGACTATCTCAAACTCTTCCTCATTATCTCTTCCATCTGATTCTTCATCAATCACTCCTACTAAGTAACATGCCTTGTTACTTTTTTCTTTGAAGTTCTTAAATCTCTTGTGCTTATCCTTCCTGTCATTTTTAGGACATCTAGATGCTATATGACCAATTTTGTTACATGTAAAGCATTTTAAGGGAATTTTACCTTTTTACTTTACTTTTCCTCTAGGTAACATCCTTGCTAGCAGTGCCTCCAACTCTTCTTGATCTCTTTCTTCAGATAAGATAGAATCGTATTCATGATTTCCTTCAAAATTGTTAGATATTTTTTTTCCTTTCCTTGATGAATCAATACTTAGAGAATCTTTGAATGCAGATTCTATTCTAGGCATATTATTATCAAAATTACTTAACTCAAAAGCAGTAAGCTTGTCGACCAAGGAATCTAGAGTCACATTCATAGGATTAATAGATCTCAATTCTTGTATAGAAGAGACCCTAATAGAATATTGTGGTAGTAGGGTTCTCAATATTTTACTTACCACATCATCTTCTTCAATTTGTCCACCAGCACCTTTGATTGCAGCAACAACCTCCTTTATCCTATAGTTGTATTAAGCAATGTTCTCACCTTCATGCATTCTCATTTCACCATATTTTCCTTTGAGACTATCCATCTTTTCTTCTTGAACATGAATATCACCACCATAAACTATTATCAACTTGTCTTTCATGTCTTTATCATTATCCATATCTTTGATATTTACAAACTCAACATCAGATGGAGCACTAGCTATTTCTATCATTACAGAGTTATGCTCCAATTTTCTCTTTGTTTGTTCATCAATTAGGGTTCCAATAGGTTGAACATACTTATTTGTGAGATGAACCAATGTTTGATCTCCAATGCCTATTAGATGAAACTTCATCCTACTTATCCATGTAGATAAATTGTCCTTAGAGAACTTAGGTGCTTCCTTCCTATACATCTTTAGATATATTCCCTCAAGTTTGTAATATTATTTCCAAGAGGACCAAATCTCAAATACTAATTTTTAATAGTACAGGTTTGATTATTGAGAGGGGAGGGGTGAATCAGTAATCAACAAATTCTCTGATTTAAAAATCCTTGAACTTTATGCACTAAAACATTCAACATCAACTAACATGAATAGAAACTTTCAAAGTATGCATCCACAAATAATCAATCACATAGTGAAGACACCATATGTTTCTTGTGGAAACCCAAATGGGAAAAACCACAGTGGGAGTAGATACCCACTAAATCTATACTCTTTTGGAATACGCTCTATGAGGAGCTTACATGGTTAAAGGTTTACAAAAGCATTGTTAGGTGCTACCCAATTAAGGGATTTGCATATAGACCTATTAGGATCTTTTCCCTATTAGGAGAAGCCTTGTTAGAGGAATTTAAACATTCAACATGAATTTCACTTTTGTTAGAGGATTTACAACTAAGATCTATTAGGATCTAGCTAGTAAAGGGATTTCATTATTACAATGGTTAGAAAGAAACAGATAAGATGATATGTGAAATTGCACTACCTTTGCATGATTGGATCCTATTAAGCTCTGAAAATATTCTCTACACACTATACTCTTTCTTGGCTTGATCGCACTTGATTCCTTTACTCGCTTTGTCACCTCACCCTTCTGCAATTCAGAATCAACAAATAACTCCTTTTTCAACTTTCCAATATATATATTTTCTTCCACCGACTTAAAATAAACCCTAGATATGAGATATGAATGATCCAAATCATATTGGGTAAGATACAATGTATCTAACAACTCATAAGCCTTTTTTCTCTGACCGTGTCAGCTTCCATATAGATTTCACCTTGAAAATTGAACCATCTTCAAAAACTCTTTTGACCAAAAGAAACTTCTTTGAGAATCCACCTCAAATGCATACCTCAGGTAATGTGATGTCAAACACTTTCCAAAAATCATGGAATTTCCTTATTACTTCGCTAATAACATAACCATTCCCATTGCCACTTTGGATTTCTTCACTAATTCACAAATCTTCATTACCTGTTCAAGAACTTTGTCATGTTTATCTATTTATTCTGTCAATACTGCTTCTAGTCAATTAAACCATCTTCTTTGGTCCAAAATATGGCTCACGATCCTCAACATAGTATCTAGAAATTTTTATCAATCATATCATATGACCACTCCATCCAACACTTTACTAATTTGAGATAACATTCAAATCTCTTACTGTTTGTCACTGACTATTTTAGAAGTTACCCAATTTGATTCCATTCAAACATAACCAACTACTTACTTCATATCAAAAGTCACAGTTAAAAACTTAACATCACAACACATAACATGTTCTTCCTTTAGAATAGAAACTTCAGAAACATATTGCAACTCATGATTTATTCCTGATGATTCCACTTTTGGTAGTGATGATGATACGGCTGAGGAGAGGGAAGCTATTGATGAGATGTTTGTGAAGATTTGCAAGAAGGGGAAGAAGCTTCGTGGAACCCATAATATTCCCTTGTATCACCCTTCCCTTGTTCCTTTTAAGGAGGCTAAGGAATGCACTCCTAGGATTTCTTTTATGGATTCCCCCTCGGCTAAAGGCATTCCTAAGCCTAACCTTGGGTTGAAAGGTATCTCTGAGAATAGTGCTAGTGGTATGGACCAAGCGAAGGAAGCCCTTAACTAGGTCTTCACTGAAATGACCAACCTGAAAAATGGTAATGCTAGACTCACGGCTAGAATCAACATTCTTGAAACTATGGTTCTGGGGAATAAACCCTTTTTTATTTTTCTGAATGAGGTTATGGTGGCTATAAACAAAGCTGATGGGATTGTAGAGGCTTACGATTCCAAATTTGTTGTGGTGAATGAAAAAATTTCTAAATTTGACACGATGTTGGATTCCTTGGAATCTAAGGCTATGGTCTTTGATCAAAGACTTTCGACCATAAAGGCTACTCTCAAGTTAATTGGGGAAAAAAGTTGCAATATCCTTCAGGCTTCAGTAGACCAAGTCAATTTTCTCATCAATAGTTTGGAGAAGATAAAAGATAATAAGGAGTCGATCCAGCATGGTGTGAAAGACGTTGGTCTAGTCCCAGAAGTGCTAGTAAAGAGATTGATAATCTTAAGGCTTCTGTCATAAACATGGACCTCCTGGCTTCTAAAGTGGTTGATCTTCTCAATAGCATTCAGTGATTATGCCTTTTTGGTTTGTTGTCCTTTTTGTTAGTTTGTGTTCTTTGGGAGTTATCCTTTGCCCCTGTCTAGCTGGCATTTTTTGTTGTCCTTCTCTGTTATCGGTCCTTTGGCTGTCCTTTTTTGTGTTTCAGTTGTTCGCTGGAATTGGAGCTTAATGTATTATCTTTCTGGTCTTTTGTTAAAGATTCAGGACCTTTCAAATCTTTTTTTCCTCCAAATCAGAACATAATGAAAACATGAAGTCAATCAGTTAACATCAATGACAACCAAATAATTGATTCACCTATCATTAAATCTGTACCAATCTTCATCAATGTAACACTTAGCATCACTGCATTAGTTATGCTAACATATGGTGATCTTGGTTGTGTTGATTTGAACTGTGATATTCTATCCAAATTTAACTATGATATACCTTTCTTGTGGAGGCCTAACCCTTTGTCTTGATAATGTATGCTTTGATAACTACTAATCAGATACTTGTTTGGAAACATGACATGAGTTCCTTTTGAGGTGGACATGGTACAAAAGATATGATAGGAGTGGCAAGTAAACTAGACCAAATATAAGTGGATGAACTCTTTTGATATGTTGTAGGGTCATAAACATCTTGCATAAACTTTTTGGAATCATGAGGGGATCAAGAGATATGACAAGTTCTTCAAGTGGTGGAATAATAGGAATTTTGGAATCATTTAGCAAAATAGGGTGTTGTGGTGCACATGAAGTAATAGAAGATGCAAATGAAGGAATGGAGGGACCTGAAGGGATGGTAGGATCTTGGGGGGGATCCAAAGGGATGATGGGATATTGCAGTGGACATGGTGATAAATAAATGATTTGATATTGACTTGGAAAGGGATCATCAATCTCCACATTAAGGATATTATGTTCTTGACCTTGGATGGAGTCATTAGGGAGAATGGATGGGGTATCATGATCTTTCTTAGGAACATGAAGGTTGATAAGGCTTTGAAGGACACTTTTTTCTTGGTAAATATGAGAATCCTCATTGATAAGATGATCAAAGATGGTAGGATTATCATTACATTCGAGGAAGATGGGATCATTGTCATCAATTTGTTGGGATTGGTCATGTTTCGGATCTTGATCTATTTTAGGACTTGTTTCTTCATGTTTTGAATCATCCTCTTCACATGGGGTATGAACTAGAATATGTATAGGAAATTCAAGGAAGGAATCAATGTCTTGACATATGGAAGGAGTTTGAATATGAATCTTTGAAAAGGGCTTACTTGGGAATGGAGCATATAGTGGCATTGGATCTAGAATTGTTGAATTGTAAAATGGGATTGTACCAAGGAATGGATTAGTTTGGAAATCTATTAGGAATATCCCTTGAAACATTTCATCATTGGATATTTCATTTGATGGGGATGGTGCAGATTCTTCTTTTGAAAATTTAGGGGTTAAAGGAACAGTGGGAGACATGGAGGCTATTTGAGGAAAAAAAATTTGATGGGATATGGATATGTCATTGATGTGATTGTTTTGGAATGAGCCATTGATATACATGGGTAAATAATTATGATCATGCTCAAAGATAGTTTCTTGTGTATGACCCAAATTTTGACGCAAATCTTTAAGATTTTTATGTTTGATTTTATGTTGTTTTTGTGGTTTTGTTTTTGTTGTCACATTAAAGATTGCACGTTTCAACACATTTTTTATTGGACTTGTGACACATTGGGTTGTACATTGGCTATGTTTTATCTGTGTCCAAAGGATGGTGTCTTTCTAGTTGTGTTAGTTTGGGAAGCCCATGGTGGTGCACTTAAGGACATAGAAGGAGATTCATTAGCATGTGATGTCACCAATGGTAAGCTTGTTTTTGTAATCGTATGTGACCTTGATAAGCATTGACTTATTTTCTCAATTACTTGGGTGCCAAGGGTCATTTGTTTTCTTGAGGAACACTTGGTTGCATTAGAAAAATTGGTTCAAGATTTGATGGTGGGCTTGGTTGTGTTGATTTGAATTGTGATATTCTATCTGAATTTAACTATGGTTGAGGAAAGGGTATCCTTCTCACCTCATTTGAAAATGAGAATTTAAGTTCGGGTATGCGCAATTTAGGGAAAACCTCATTAGGTTGTTTTGGTCCAGGTATATGCAATTTAGGAAAAGCCTCATTTGATTGTTTTTCTCCAAGTATGTGCAATTTAGGCAAAGCCTCATTTGGCTATTTTAGTGCAAGTATACACAATTTTGGAAAAGCCTCATTTGGTTGTATATTTTTGGGTGGGCCACTGTTATAATATGAGTCAGAATTTGGTTGTGTGATGTAGCCTTGTTGTTGTGCTGGACTAGGTTGGCATGATGTTTCTTGTTGTCTCCTAAAAGATTGGGATATTGTTTCAAAACCCATGGTGCAAACCTATATGGAATATGCATAAGGGAAATGCCTAATATGATTCCAAAGGAGTGGAAGATGAATGTGGCCTAAAGGAGATAAGGTGTACCCTATAACTCTAAGAGGATTGGATAATGTAAGTCAAAGGTGAAAAATGATATGAGAAGGGACTCTAAATATGATGCTCTAATAAGATGATGGAAAAGGATAATATTGTAAGGACAGTACAAGGTTCTAAATGAAATGTAAGGTCATAAACTAAGACAAGTGAAATGGATGATCCAAGAGGGTATGAAAAGATGGACTAAGGAAATGATCAAAGGGATGACCTAGGATGAAAGATGCAAGTGAGGAAACCAATGGAAAGTTGAAACAAAGCTGCAAGGTTTGAGTTTCCTATGTTTTGAAAGTTTGGACAATATTTTTTATCAAGGTTTGGTAATGTGTTTGTGTAAGTTTTCGAAAGTTTGGACAAGTGATTGTTGATTAGGAATATGTTTTGAACACACACGCCAAAGAAAGTGTTTTCTTATAATAATGAAGACAAGCACAACCTATGGTTAGGCAAGGACAATACTCATTGAATTCCCACTTGGACAAGTCCATCCACGCTTACTCGGAGTGGATATCCTAGAATCTTGGAGGCACGAACTCCCCTTTAAAGTGCACTCACTTCTCAGGCACACAGCCAAGCTTCAAATTCCAAGGGTCATGACCTCCCAAGGAACCACTATCTCTATTAAGAGCTGTGAAAGTGTGGGATGTCTTCAAAGTTTCCCCTTGCATCAGTGAATAGAAGGTTTTTTTCCACTAACACAATAGGTTTCTAGTAAGGGCATCCGTTCAGGTGGCTATACATGCAGCAGATTAGCTCCATTATGGAGGCCTCCCAGCCTGCAGAAGTTACATTCTACAAGTTTTTGCATACTGCGTGGGTATTGGGGGAGATCTTCTTCTCAGTATAGTGCAATCAACACCTACTAGTTGTGACACTAATCACAACCACTTTTCTTATATAGCGGTATGGAAGGGCTTGGCTTCAGCTTGTTATCTCTTGGATCATCCCTTGGGGTGAGTACCTCTTTTCCCACCAAAGGTCGGCCTCTAAAAGATAAAACAAATTTCTCTTCACCCAAGATCCACGAAGGTGAGGGGAGAGGATATGTTTGTTTTATCTTGGGTTCTAAATAAAATGTACCAACACCAAACACGCCAAATGCTTGATAAATTTTAAGCATCAAATCAAAATGTTTTCTAAATAAACAATTAGTTGATTTCAAAAATTAAGTCTTTGACAAGTGTCCTACACCAAATGTTGTTAGTAGTTTCAAAATAATGTCTTCAACAAAATGATCACCACCTGCACAAGCCCACACAAAGAAAAAGTTAGCTCCCCCAAAAAGAAAATAAAAACACAATTTAATCTAAGAAAAATGAAAATCTAATCTAACTTTAAATTTTAATCTAAATATGATAATCCCATAGTGAGTTAATTCCACAAATTGATTTCAAATGACGTTAAAAATCATAATAGACTCCTTTAAAAAAAACATAAGATGATCCCATGATGAGTTGAAACATGTGTAAATAAAATACAACCTTGTCATAAAATTAAAAAATTTTATTTTTTGAGTTTGACCTAGTCAACAAGATTTGGACTTTTTGCTACAATTTTGGCTCTAAAAACAAAATCTCAAAAAAGTACATCTCTATTAAAATCAGAGAGCTTTTTAAAAATATAAGAATTTTAGAAACAAATCTTTCAATTGTACCCTATGGAATTAATTTATCAAAACATATCAGTTTTCAAACATTGAAATTTTTGATAAATATATTTCATCTAAATTAAAAAAAATCAAAGAACAAACTCCCCATGGAATTTCAAGATATTTCTAAAAATGTAAGGTTTTCTGAAATATTTGCTAATTTGAGCCCAAAATTGATTTTTCATTAAAAATCATGAAAATTTTATAAATAGGTAAAAAATGTTCAGAAAAATCTACAATAAGAACTAAGATCTCTTCAATATACCTGAAACCTTAAAAAAAAATCAAACAAAAATACTAAACGGATTCAAAAATATGGCTAGATCTTCACATCGGGTTCACCATTTGTGGATAGGGAGGATAGGGAAAATCAGTTTGGTTTGAGAATATGAAAACTTCAACCACAAAAAGCATAAATCATATTCAAATTATCCCAATCACTCAATGAAGCAATTAAAAATCAGATATACATAAAATAACATAAAAATGTAAATAAAATCATGCAAACTCTCTATTCTGCTCAATTGTTTTTCTTTCTCCTATTTAATTTGATGTTTCTCTTTCTTTGACAAGTGCACTAATATGACCAAAGAAAGAAAGTATAAAAACGTAATAAAAGTGAGGATATTTGAAGCGTGGTTAGCCAAATTAAGAAGAAGAAAGCCAATTAAATAGAAAAGCAAATTGAAAGTGAACAGCCACAAAGATAAAATGAACAGTCAGAGGGAAAAGAAGAACAAAAAGACAATAATAAAACAAGATTTATAATTTCCCTCCAAAAAGCCCAAAGGTTATTTAAATAATAAAAATTTTAAATGAGAAATAAAATAAGTCATTAAAAAGTCGTTTGAAATTAAAGGTGAAATAAAAGACAATAAAGCATAAATAAATGAGTTTTATTTACGCGAAAAGGGACATTAGGGCATAGGGACGTTAATTAAATAATTGATTAATCCCCTAGAAAGAACTATAGACATTAATAAAATAATTATTTAATTAAACATGCGAAAGTGACCAAAAATGTGACGGATGACCAAGATAAAGTGAAAAAATGGTAGATAAACCACAATAATTCAAAATAAATTTAAATGACTTAAAATGAACAAAAAGAGACAAAAATTGAGCAAAACTGACCAAGAACATAAAAGACGCCTGAAAGGGGAGGGAGAGGCGATGACCATTTTTAGGTGTCTACAAGATGTACAAGGGTTAGGACCCTTTCCAATCACTCTTATCAATATCAAAAACATTTCAAATGGGATTGTGTAGCTAAAGTAATGCTCGTTAATATTTGTTGTGTAATCAATTTATATAAAATATTATTATATATTTCATTTATAAAATTAATATTAAAATCTTCAATTATTTATGAATAAAAATAAAATTTATCTTAATAATTATTTTGTATTTTAAAATTAAAAAATGTATTATTTTTACAAATACTTTTTCAGAATTTAAAGTTTAAACAAATCTTTTAGAAAATACTATGATTTTTTTAATTCATACATTTCATTTTATATTAGAATGTTCTATTATAAAATAATATTATTAAATAATAGATTTTATAAATAAAGAAATAGATTTGTTTAATTGTAGATTATATAATTCTACATAAAGAATTATAAAAATTACTATTATAAACTAGATTTCTTGAAAAAATAGGTAATATTATCTTAAAAATTGTTTGAATTTTAAATTTACCCATTTCCATTAAAACATTGTGAGGAATAACACATTTCAATCACATTTCTCATGTATCTCTTAAAATAATTTTCCTTAAAAGCTAGAATTGTTAAAGTTATAACTTAAATATTGGGTTTGGTTTGAAAAGAATATTCTACCAATTGTGACTTACTGAATATGTTTAATGTTAGTAATGTGTTTCATAAATCTTATATTAGTAGAGTATTTAGTTATCTTAACGTATAAAACCTTGCAAAAACATTTAACCTTTTATTTATAGAATAACCATTTGTGTTGATGTATAAAATCCTATAAAAACATCTAATTTTACAATTATGAAAAGGTTCTCTTCATCATTTATGAATTTAATCAACTTGTTTACTTTGTAAAGAGATAAGATAAGATAAGATAAATTTATTAATGTCCAATGAAAGACCAACACGGGTCTATGGGACAGGAATCATACAGCCAAAATAGCAAGAAACCACCAAACCACCAAACATTGGTCGGGGGAACATGTTGAAAGAACAAGGAACCAAACAAGAAGCAGAGAACACAGAACCACCAGGGCAAGGACTAGGGGTCCTTCCCTTGCGGAAAGAAATCCAACACAGAAGGATAGAGACCTGGAAGAGTATGGGTATGGTGTCGTCACCGTGATCTGCTGGTGGTCTGTCGCTGATGGGTAGAAGCACTGCGAGGTCTCACGGATCTGGAGTGACCGATGGTGGAGGCACATGAGGGCCACTTCACACCCTGAGCTGGGGGCGAGGGTGAGAAGAAATCCATAATGAGTTGCTCTATAACCTACTTCTGGGGAAATAGAAGCTGCAAGGTAAGGTCCCGGAGCCAAATCGTCTCCCATAAATAGAGTGCCAGACATCTCTGGTCAGAGTAACAAAAGAAGGAATTCGAGGAGCTGCAATATCTAAATAAGCAATAGAATCTCCCTCTGATCTCATAGTATATAGGGTAGCCAAAAATGAAATGTGCCTCAGTCTCAATCTCAGACAATGTACATAAACTACAAATGTGATCCTCTCTGTCAATGTGATGATCAGTTTGTGCTCAGATCTAGCCATCTCAACAGAAGAGAAATAGGTGAGCTAAGAGTATCTACTCTGACCATCCGAAGACTCTGCAAAGCAACGTAGGTGGTGAAGAAGCCAAATCAGATCGAAGATGGCTTCCAACCTAAAGGGATGAGCCCTGAACTTAGCCAGGATGATGCTGTGGGAGGTGGTACGGTGACATCTGATGTTACACCGAAGGAGGAGAGTTTGTATATGCTCAATAGAGGCCCAGTCAGAATCAAGAAGAGATGGTCCCCAAACAACAGAGCCATAGAGTACAGTAGGTCTAACCAGAGAATCCAGGAAGGATAACTTGGATGAGGTGTCTTGAAAGTGGTGTTTGAAGCATTGTCTCTCAATCAGGGTGAGGGAACCCATCCCTTTGTTGATTCTGAGCTGAATAGCAAGTCTCAAATTGAAGCGAGGACCAGAAAACTTAACCCCGAGGTAAGTGTATGCGGAGGCAATCTCGATCTCCTGTCCCTGGAAGTAGAAGTGTAAATGTGAGGTCTTCAAGCAAATGAAGACCATGACCCGTGTCTTCCCCAGATTAACCACAAGTTGTCTCAAATCACAAAAGGAGGCCAAGATATCAAGAATTCTTTGGAGACCCTCAGGTGAGGAGGCTAAGAGAATCACGTCATCAGCAAAAAGAAGAATGGAAACTAAGATCTGGTGTAAATAACAACCATCACCTGGGAGAGACGAGCCTCTGATGAAATCCTCTAGCTCGTCAATGTAGATGCCAAATAAGGTGGGGGAAAGAGGGCATCCCTGTTTCACCCCAATAGTGCTCTGAATAGGATCCGAGAAGCCCTCCAAGGTCTTGAATCTGCCCTCAACACGCTCATCAAGTCTCATAATGGCAGTCAAAAGAATCTCAGATATCCCAATGTCTCTAAGTCTTTGGAAAAGGGCCACCCGGGGAACAGAATCAAATGCCTTACGGAAGTCAATGAAGCAGCAATAGACTTTCACAGAGCAATAGCGAGCCTCCTCAGTGATCACCCGTAGTGTCAAAATGTGGTCCATGGTCTGGTAATCTGCACAGAAATCGGCTTGACCTCTAGCCCTGCAGTCCAACCTATCAAGCTATGAAGAGAGGATAGTGTTCAATGTCGTGGCATAGATTTTGGCAAAGGTATGCCCAATCATGATGGTTCTGTAGTTCCTGGGGTCCGAGACTGATCCAATCTTGTGGATCGAATGAATCACATGTCTCGACCAAGCCCCAGGGAAGCCAGTGCAAACCACTCTATTAAAGAGTGTGGGAAGATAAGAGCCTAGCACCGTGATACCGAGCTTGAGGAGCTCTGCCTAGAAACCATCCTCGTCAGCTACACTACTGCATCTCATAGATCTGACGGCCTCGTAAATGCTATATGCAGTGAAGATATGGCAGTGAGGGGGTGGGATGAGGTGGAGATATGGCTGGCCCAAGATGTCATAGAGAGTGGAGGTGTGGGAGATGAGGGAGGTAAGGTCGATGGCGAAGGGCGGAGGGGGGTGCCATGGGAATAAGGTACACCAAAAGAGCTTAGGATCCTAGATAAGTGTGTTACACAAGGCACTGCACTATGAAGTAATGAAAGAATGTTTCTTCACACGAAGAAATCGGTGGTAGGAGTAACGAAGATCAGAAAAATTAGAAGGGAGGGACTCAAAGGCTGAATGTAATCTGTGGTGGAAAGCTTTACATTCATCATCGAACCAACGGTTCATGGGGAAAGTGTTCCGATATTTAGATCTAAAGATAGGGCGATGGGGGATGGAAAGGAAAGCCGACTCCCAAGTGGCCTCGGTCAGTAGATCAAACATGGAGGTAACATGGCTACACTTAGAAAAGCTCATGGGGGAGAGGAGTCGACGTAGGTGGAGGGTGAAAAGGTCACAATCCCACTCGGCATAGTGGAAGCAGACATGGTTATGGGTGTGTCCCAAAATAGATAGGAGGCTGGGAGGGTGGGGCGGGCCACATTTTTCAAGATGTTAACTTAATACACATTTTTCAAGATGTTTGAAATCTTATTAGAGATGCATGTTGGAGATTTGCCAGCAAGCCAATGCTGACTTATGTTTGTCATTGATGACAACATATGGTAAGCAGCATGCGTGGAAGCCTAATGGAGAGATCCTTGAGCATATGTTGCCTAGATATGTTATCAGCATGATATCATAAGCGCAGAGGTTGATTCTGAGTGATGACAGTTATACAGTTAACTATTTCAATAAGTGTTCCTGACAGGTCCCAGGAAGAGTTCAGTATGTGATTTGCAATACGATTTTGGTGGAGCCTTGCGTGGTTACATTTATGTTGTAGACATATGTATGATGCTATGTTCATGGACGCATAGTCTGATATGCAATACAAGTTGAGTTATGAAGTCTCCAGCTGCCAGTTACAATTTCCTGAGTTTATATGACAAAGATGACATTGTTTTTATTGTTGTAGTAGTTGTGCCTATCAGTTTGATATGTGTGCTTGGATTATTGTTTGTAGAAGAGTTAAGAATGTTTGGTTAAGAGCGCATGATGCAATTCAGCATGAAAAGAAAGATTCAGTTAATTTTGTGGAGGTGACAGTGTGAAGTGACGTGTCTACTCATATGGAGTTGTGCAGTCTTAATTTGTGTTGCGTGCTTAGTAGAGCCGACTGAGATGTTATTGGAGAGTTGTATTGTTTCTCTAATATGATTTCAAGATGGTTCTAACAGGCTGACTTGATTATATCATTTAGAGGAAAGATATTTATAGGCAGACATTTATGATTGCTAAGGATGGCATTCCGTTGAAAGATAAGAGCAGAGCAGAAGGTGTGAAGTGATGTACCATCAGTAGAAGGTTTATGTGACAAAGTAGAGAGTGTATGCTATTCATTGGAACTGATCAAGACAATAGGTCTACATCGCAGTTCACCAAGATCCAGATATAGTGTGTATCTGTTAAACAACAGGTTGCAGCCTTCACCCCTTTGAGCAGTGAGCTCTCGGACAATGCGTCCTCACCCCTAACAGGGTTAATTGTAAAAGGCTCCTAACAGGATCCGACCCTTGACCAGGTCACTGTACTTATTGCTTTGTAAAGATCAACTCCTAACAGGGTTGTAAGATCTTCTAACAGGGATCATTATACACTAGTGCAGTTTATAGTGGGTGTTAATTCCCACCTGGGTTTTTACCTATTTGGGTTTCCCCGTAACCAAAATTGTGGAGTTGTGTTTAAGTTTTATTTCATTGTGTATGTGCTTAATGTTCTTATGTACTTAATTGGACAAAGAATTTAATCTTGTAGATAACTAATTCACACCCCCCCCCCCCCCTCTCAGTTATCTCTTGGGACTATTCCTAACAATGCCTTCAATATAAGTGAGAAAAGCAACATAAGTCATCAATGAGTTACTTGATCTCTATCATTTTCCAATATCTTTTAGTTTCCTCCAAATCACTAACAATTTACTTACCTTTGTATTTGTTCTCTTTAAAGACCAAAGCCAAGGGCATGTTTTATGTCAATATATTCATCATCACAAACTTAAAAGGCTTTGAAGATAACACTTAAAAACACCATATTTTTTTCATTGGGTGATTAGAAGAAACATGTAGATAAAGGTGAATATGAGTGAATTTCCAATATATTGAGCATTATAAGTAGCAATCATGTTTTTTTTTACTAAAAAGAGATGAAAGGTAGCTTTGTATTATAATTCAACAATTTTGTAACTTAATGTTGTCTAAAATATAATGTAATTGGAATTTGTATTTTACCTTTTGTTCATGTCCATCTAAGCTAGTTAGTACACTTAAAGATGTGATTGGTTGTAGGAACAAATTTATGAACATGGGCTAACTAATATAGGCAGTTAAGTCTATCTCACTAGTTGAGCAGAGTGTCATTCCTTGTCACTCAAGTACTAGCCTATGTGGATATGGATAGGTTGGATATATTTGTTTGAGCCAACCCTTAAGGTACTGTAGAAGGACGCCAACTATTGATGATTATATTAGATAAATGTTCTCCCAGTGGTCTAACTCTTTTATTATATGAGTACCTTGATCTACTGATAGAAAGCATAAATATCCAAAAGTCAAGTGTTCCCTCATTTGATGAACCTAGTTAGTAGTTCTTTTTGCAAAATGTGGTCATTAAAAACAATGGGAAAAATAATTTGTTAAAAGTTTAATTAAACTCACATCAAAGGTGTTTGTGTAAAGGTACTTCAAAGGGTTTAAAACAAAAGAATTGGCATTAACATGAACTCAATCACTATTTCACTCTTCACCATAGAAGATATGAAAGATAAAGATGCTTGTCATCAATCCAACCCTAGAAGTGTTATTGGAGAAGGTGCCCACTTATTCATGATTCTATCAAACAAATTCTCTCTCAATAATCTAGCATTTACATTAGATGAATGCCTCAAACAACTCATAAAGAGCATAAACACCTCAATAATCAAGTTTTCACTAATTGGATGAATCATATTAGTATTGTTTTTCACAATAGTGAGAAAATCAATTCATTAGAAATTAAACAAAACCCATATCAAAATGTTTTTAAAAAATACTCCAAGGAGTTTAATAATGAGGTATCTTCATTAATACGAACTCAATTATTACTCCACTCTTCACCATTGTGGAGCTCTTATGTATGGTTGAATAAAAATAGTCTATCAAATTCCATTAGTAACGACAAAGCAACTTCACATAGTTTTACCAACAAGAAGTTGTTACCCATTCCAAGCCCTTCCAACTATTCATGAAGAGATCCACTAAAAAAAATTAAATGTCAATATCGTAGACAATTGAACTACTAACACATTTCATAGTACATGCTCCATAGTTCATGCATCATTTTTCAATCTCAATCATCTCACTTATTGAGAATTTGTAAACAAAAACAACACATTGAATCTTTCCAGTATTCATCTACCCAACTTTCCTGAATAATTAACAAGAGGAGAAAGATCTTAAATGTACAACCAAGTCTTCATCGTGAACAATTTGACTATCTTTGCAAGAAAAATTATCAACTTGAAAGGGTAAACGACTACCATCTATAATTGTTTCACCCCTTTAAACTTTGCAAGAAAAGTTGTCAACTTGCATAGGGTTAAGAGGTTTCCTATCCTTCATTAACAATTTGACTCATAACTTTTTTCCTATGTTCCTTCTCACATTTTATCATTTTTGTATTGGAGATGCTTCAAAGATGTGGCATGTCTCAAAAATATCCCAAATCATCCTTTATATCTGGAAAAAAATTATGGTCATCCAAAAATCTTTCAATGAGAGATTCAGGAGGACATCCTTAAAATGACTAGAGACATCCCAAACATCCCCTAACTATTCTAAGAATGGAATGTTGTCCCTACTATAGATTAGTAAACTTTTATTAAAAATGTCTAAAATGAAAGTGTTTGTTTTTTATCTTCAATAATAAACCACAACTTGGAATTTTATATCCAATTAATAAAGTCTATAATTTAATTTTGTTTGGGGATCCCCTAGAAATTACAACTTAGATGATCTTTAATTATTTTGCACTTAAAAGTGACATTTAGATGTTTCTCCTATTTAGTTTATAATATAGCTTTATATCTATATGAATAATCCTCCTCTCCATCGAAAGCTACCAAATCAACCATTTTTCATACCATTTGATGCTATGGTTGAATTAAGCTTCACAATCCCCACTTTTTCAACATTCTATAAACATAAAATTCCCTTGTAACCAGCTTTTTTAACATCCTATTAACATATAATGCACCTCTAACTAGTCGTTTGTAGTAACAATTTCTAGGTAGTAAGTTAAATAGTTGTAAGAGTCAATATGTCTAATTGGATTGGTGTGTACTTCAAAAAAAACTTGAACACTAGCATTCTTATATTTAGTATATGCTAGATGGTTCAAAATATACTTGATCTTGTTAGCATTGAGAGGAGTTGAAGATAGAAAATAGAATTTCATGTCAATAAATTGCAACCAATTAAAGTGGCATTTTGTCTTCGAATAAGACTATACGAGAATTTTAGAGTTACAATTGTCTTTTATGAGGTTGTTAGGGTTGCACATTAATAGCATAGGCAAGCAAGCATTTGGAGATTTAAACATATTATTAAGGCTTTGTATTATGATCTTCATATATTTTTTATTTAAATTAAACAATCAAAAATAAAAAGATTAATGATTAAAAAAAGGAAAATAAACAAAAAGAAAAAACAATCATATAAAACAAACAATGTTGTCATGTATGCAAAAGAGATATCAATGGATTTTTACCATTCATGGAACTTGTGTGATTATACACCATTAGGTGTAATCTTTTGCATTTCTTGGCCGTTAATAACTAGTGTATATCTCCTTGATACAAAATAAAACTCACAAACAAGCTCTGCATTGAAACATACTAACAATCATGGGATATTATTTAAGCTTTGAGCATGACCAACTCAAATTCAAAAATGGACCAAAAGAAGAAAACGAATCTTGTCAAATTTTTTACTGCCAAAAATAATGTTCAAGAAACTTTTAGCTCTCTAAAATGTTATCTTTTACCTTTCCTCCAATGTAAACAAAAAAACACATCTATTTATCCATCAACCTATTTATATGTTTATAAGTTTAACTCTCTTTATCCTCTTAGTCAAATACCCTTGTTGGGTACATTCTTTGTAGAGATGTGGTTATATATGCGGCATATATCCTATACATGTAAACAATAAATTATGAAAACAATTTTTTATTTTTTTGACTTGTTAGTTTGTTCAACTCTCGTGTGAACATCCAATTCAACTCAAATATTTGCTATTAGATTAAATGAGAAACAAAGGTCACAACCCTTTTACAAAGAAAGCCCACAAGTTCAGACAAATATAACAACCTTCCATATGGAAGTAAGGCGCAACTAAAATCAGGCTACCAAGCATAAACCAAACACATAAAATAAAAGAATATTTAGGGACCTAGCCTACAAAAAGGTAAAACCAATCCTATTCAATCTCACACCCTTCACTTTAGTATAAGATTAGGAGATGGATTTGGAAATACTACTACCTTTGTATGACTATCAAGAAATATTATATTTCAAGTTCTTAGATGTAGGAGAAGTGAGGAGGATTCCCCTACAAAGGGTGCGACATAAATAAGGTAATATTAAACTAAAGTAGTCAAATAATGAGCAATCACCTCAAGAACGGGTGAAAGCTAAATCAAAGCCAATGGAATAGTAGATTAAGCAATCAAAGCAGAAGGTTGGTGAGGTTCACCAATAGTAGTCGAAGGAGAGGCAAGAATAAGATTCATTAGTTGCATTTATTGCATGAGAAACTCCCTTGAGAACCACGAGGGGAATGAAAAGAGAAATTCCAAATCTTGAGAAGACTTGTCATCCTAAGAGGAAACATCAACCAAAGAGTCAAAAGCATAAATATTCAAGTGATCTTCATGGGCATTCTTCCACCATGTCAACACACCATTACTCTAAGTGTGAAGAATATCAAAGCTAAAAGAGAAACCCTCATGGTCAAACAATTAAATCAAGGTCTATCCTTGCCATCAAAATAATATCCCCATGAAGAGGCTTGGAAATATCAATATCTATTAAAATACAAACAAACATAGTGTGACCCATGTAGGAAGTAGCAGTGTAAACCATCAAGAAATGATCCATAGCATTGCAAGTAGCCTCATAGCAAGAGTCCTTCCAAAATTGGAGAGGTAGATTTAGAAGTCAAACCTACACAAGTCTAACATTGAAAGACTCGCAAAAGGTGTTGAACTAGATAGACCTAGACTTTATTAAGAGAGTTCTTTTCCAACATCGTATACTACCACCAAACACCAAACCATTGTCCTTTGAAGAGGCAAGTGATGCTATGAAGCCATCCTTGGCACAGGTGAAGGCATCATCAATCTTGCCCTCGATGAGAGGCTTTCATAAGTTGAAGACCCAATTGTGTAAAATTGGGAAGAGAAGGCCAAAAATTGTTGAACTTGCAAACCAAGCCCTATATTGATAAAAATATCCATTCTTGAGCACACCATGTCTACAAATCGCTTATGAGGAAGATTGTACATAGGGGATGGGCCATATTTTATCTCACTGAAGGCATGAAGCACCCCCTGCACTAGCAATAGTTCCATCAAAATATTGACACCCTATACTCAAAGCTACAAATTTTGTAACACCAATAACACAGCCATAGAGAACCCTCAATCACCGAAGGAGAAACCCACAAGTTCTTGTCTACATTACCAATCCTAGAATCCAAACCAACACCAACAACAAGGTGTAAAGGTCAAACTCTAAAAATGTTGCCTAAATCGGTATGAACAAGCGACAAAAAGAACCTTGTTACACTCTATAAGGTGCTCCATAACTCCCATACTAGAGGTGTCCAAAATCACACCACCAATAAAACCACCAAAGAAATTGAAGAAACCCCATTTTCACAACCATTGTTATTAAACACAACACCAATGTCGAATGCATTTCCAAGAGGTTGAGAGTAGGGTATATACAAGAGGTTGCACCAACAACCAAACAATCACCAAGGTCATATCAACAAACACACAATCAATTCAATGAGGGAACCTGCAATGAGCAAGATTGAGAGCACTATTAGTTGAATGTACTTGGCCAAACAGTGCAATAACATACGAAATGATATTAATATTGTGTATTACAGATCTACAATGCATGTGATGAATTTATTATCAATGTATCATATGAATATTTGAAATTTCTTATAGTATCATCAAAAATCATAATTTCTTATAATTTCCCCAAAATGACCTAAGAAAATCTATCCCAAAAAGAATACATCCACCCTTCTCCTAAAAACTTGGTGGAAAAAAAAAATTCCACTCTTCATAATCAAAGGCATGGGGTTGTAATCAAACCACTCCTAGTTTCCACATTAGCCTATAGGTCCACTCTTTCACCCTAAGTTCCAAATTAAAAAAATGGTTAACCTATAATGTGATACGTCAATTTTCTCCACCAATATCTCACATTAAAGGGATGAAACGTGTGCAATGCCATCTAGCAATTATGTGAGAGGGCAACTTCCATTCAATAGGTTTTAAATTGCTAAAAAAATTCAGCCAACAATTTTATATTTGGGTTCTTACCAACTTGCTATGGGATAGTATTTAGATTTTGTTGAATAACTTGAATTGTTTTTTAAATGTGTATTTACTATTAGTGAATTGTAATTCTCTTGTTAAGTGATCTTTAGTCTAATGGTAAAGTTAAATTCTATACAAAATCAGACCTTGCCAAATACGCTAATAATAAGAGATAAAGCCCTCTATTGAATCTTCATCATTGGGTGTCTAATTCTTGGAGACCCTTAGTTCCTGGTAACATTAAGCTCTTCCCTTGTGCTAAGGAGTTTGTGATTGTTGATTTTGTTTCTTCAAGATTCGGTGATGAGCAAGTTGTGGATTTGGGGGACTCATTCCCTTTCAGCCAAACCCTAGACAGCCTCCTTCAACCCTCTTACTGAACCACTCAGTGTGTGTCCAATGTGGGTTCATCTCCCCAATCTTCCTTTGCATTTTTGGGAGAATTCTTGTTTTGAGATCATTTGCAACTCTATTAGTCATTTCTTAAAGGTGGATGATAACATGGCCTCAATGGCTCTCTCTACCTTTGCTCAAATATTGATTGACATTGACACCTCCACACCTCTTTCTGGAATTGTAGTCCTTATGGTTGAGTATAGTCCATGAACTCAACTATTGGATTATAAGGGTCTCATTTTCTGATGTCATGAGTGTTTTCTTCCTCTAATGACTCTTCACAAGCTGATGATGACTCCCCTTAAGATGATGTTCCTACTGTTGATTTGGCTTCCTCGGACCCTCTGGATCCTACCCCACTTCTTGCTACTGGTGTGGCCCCCTTTGATTGTGTGGACCCTTCTTTGTCTACAATTCCCGTTTTGTCAACCTCTAACTAATGATGTGTAGCCTTGTTAACACTTCGCTCATTGTGATGACAATCTTGCAAAGAGGATTTCCCCACTTGTTGCCTCTTGTGGTGTGAATCCTAGTGATAGTATCGCCTAGACGATGGTCCGACGATGTAGGAAATATCATTCTTCAATTTCTCATTCTCCTTCCCACGTTGTGGATGTGTTGTCTACCCACTCTTGATGTGTGTTACTAGTTGTTCTACTAATGTGTTTTTAATGGTCTACTCCTTTTTGTCAGTCCTTGTAAGGACCAACACCTTTGTTTTGCTACTTTTTCTAGTTGTTAATTTTGGGCAACATCTATACAACACCCAAAGTGCCCCATTTATTGCAATTATTAATTAATTAAAATTAAAAGTTAATTAATTAAAAATTAAAATACAATGAGCATAACATTTTTTAATTAATTAATAATTACACTAAATGTAACATTTTGGATGTTGTGAGCATACTTGGAAATGGATCCCACTCTCCGCATTCAAATGCTTTTGAAACTTCCTGCTTGCACAATGCTTCTTTGGCTGCAACGGCTTCCGACCAGCCATATGGCTTGTTGCCTAGGGTGTCGACTCCCTCTGCAATGGCTTCCCCTATGGGGTCTCTTGTTGTTGTGAAGGGCCTTGTGGAGTTGGTTGTTTCTACAGTGTGACCAATCTTTGGGCATTGGGGCAAGGCATGTCTCTGCCAACGTTGGCATGCCTCTGTTGGATGTTAGGTCTAGGTGCTATGTCCTCACCCAAGCTGAGACTATTCCAGGTCCTCACTCTATTGGTGGACCTTCTACTTCTGGTGTTGTCAAGGGAGGGTTTCCCCCTCCAAAAACTACTACCGTTAGTGGAAAGAGTTATACTCTTGTTGCTAAATCTTCTGCTACCATCCCTCCTAAGGTGAAAGCTCGTCCCATTGCTTGTAACAAGACGTCACATGTGGTTGTCTATGGCCCTAAAGTGGTGGAAAATGTTGAGTTCTAGCAACAACATGCTTTGGTTGGTAAGTTTGCAGGCCTTTGGCCCTCTCTCCCGAACCTACATGGTTGGATTTCTAGCTCTTGGCAGCCTCGTTTCAAGTGATATTGAGCTATATCCATGTGCTAGGAGATTTTTTATTGCCTCATTTTCTTCTTCTGAAGATCATGATCTGATTTTGAACAAGTTGTGAGTTTGGGGAAATCATTCCCTTTCTGCCAAACCTTGGACAGTCTCTTTCAACCCTCTCACTGAACCACTCAATGTGTGTTCAATGTGGGTCTGTCTTCCTAATCTCTCACTCCATTTCTAGGAGATGTCCTTTGAGGCTATTGGGAACTCCCTTGGCCAGTTCCTCAAGGTGGATGTACCCATGGTATCCTTGGGCCATACTACTTTTGCTCGTGTTTTGGTTGATATAGATGTTTCTCTATCGCTTCTTGGTGATGTGGTGCTCATGGTTGGGGATAGGCCATGGACCCAAGCACTGGATTATGAGGGTCTTCCTTTTCGTTGACGGTGTTGTTTCTCTACTGGTCACTTGGCTACCAATTGTGCTCTTCTTCGCACAAAGGTGTTGCTACTTGGTGGAAGGTTGCAAGTAATGAACACCTAACAATCTGAGCTAGTGACTCTCTTTCTGAGTCCTCTGAGGATTCTCAGACTACTAACGAAGTTGAAACCCCTGCGGACAATCTTGGTGAAGCCCCTAATGCAGATCTTGTCCAGGCTTCTGTGGTTGATTCACGTCTTGCTCTTGATGCAACCCTTGTTCCTAATCATGATGGTGTTTTGGCCTCTGGCCAAGGGGACATTTTTGCCCCCTCTACTTCTGCCATGGCTCTGCACCAAGCATCTACTAACACTGCTCAGCCCCTTCAGCACTCTGTCCATTGTGTTGACAGCTGCCCCAGCGGGGTCTCCCTCGTTGGGGAACCTAAAGATAGTATTGCCTAGACAGTTGTCAGAAGGCAGAGGATGAACTCTTGCCCCTCCTCTCATGTGGGGTGAGTTTGGCCCATTCTATTTGGGCTTAAGCCTTTGTGCTTTGTTATGTTAGTTCTGTTTTTCTTGTCAGCACCTACTGTGCTGACTTTGTGCTGTCGATGGCCTGCCAATCTTTGGTCGGCCTTGCTTGGTTATGGGTCAGCCCCCTTCTTTTTGGCTGCTATTTTTTTCTCTACTATGTGCTCTGGATACGATTAATATGCTGATAATGTGTATCTAGTGTGTTGTGATTGTACCACGGGCCAGCACCCTCTTGCTGCTGATTTTTATCAAAAACATTTTGGATGCTGCATAGACAATGGTTTAATTTTGACCTTTTTGGGGAAAAAAGTCAATTTTTAAGCATCTCGTTTGTCTATTACATGAAAGGGTATTAAATTGCTGTTGATAAACATTATTTAACAAAAATAATGCTGCATAGACATTCCTCTTTGATTTTAATACATGAAAGGGTATTAAATTGTTGTTGTTGAACATCGTTTAATTAGCATCTCCTCAGAAATATGTATAACTTTCCTGTCTCCATTTTGGTGCACATCCATTTCGTAGATTTGCTTTTTTCCTTGAGAGCAGACACATTTGATTAGTTCAAAAGTTTAAATCCCATTTTCTCTCAAGTGCCTAGATTTATGAATTTTAATCAAATTTTACCATATAGAATTTTGATAATACAGAATTAACAGTCAAAATTTTATGACAATTTGAACAGGGACTCCAGATTTATAATTTGAACATGATTTTGATTTGGCTACTTCTGGAAATGAGTAAAAATTAGTACATATCGGCAAGACCACGATTCAACTATCTTACACCCTACCATTGATAGTCACTGTGCAGGAAATTGCATCATTTTTGTTACATCCCCACTCTCATCACTGCTTCATATTTGAACTTGCACACAGCAAGTTTCCAGCTCACCATGCAGAAAAATCCTTGAACTGTGTCCCAGAAATTGCCAGTTTCCTTTTCTTGCTCAGACCATTTTCATCCTTGTTTTCTTCTATAGAAGATTTCGATGCTTGTTTTTGTTCATCTGATTTTGCCTTCAAATATTTCCCAACTCCAGAACCGTTAGCTGAAGGTGCTACTCCAGAATTTGGATTGCTATACCAAGAACCAAACTTTTCCTGAAAAGAAAGAAAGAAATGTAAAAGGCTATTAGCAGATTTTACCAAAAATCTATTAACAGAAATATTCTCCAAGCTAAGCACTTAAAACATCATTTTCAAAATAATTAGAAACTTACACTTTCACCGTCGGCAATATCTTCTTTCACTTCTTTATTTTCACCATTTTCCTCTTCATCTGGCTCATTGTAAGGATTAACAAATACAGTCACTTTCAAAATTTTAATTTCTTCCTGCAAAAAATATCAAACAGAAATTGGTTAGTGTCAATAAACTCTTCACAATAATATTTTTTGTCATATCATATACCATCTAGCATTTTCTTAAATCTTATGTACCTGGTGCATGTGTCCTATGTATATTTTGACCTCATCACCTATAGGGAATGTTCCACAGACATAAGGACAGGTGCGTACCATGCCCACCCAGAACCCAATTTGAAAAAAAAAGTAGAAGCATTTCAATGACAACCAATTTGAGACAGGAAACGCCACACGCAGTTTTACATGCACGCTTTATTTAATTTAAAAAGGAAGGGGATAGAGGGACCCACAAGGACCCCCACACCCTTTTACACCAATCCTCAACTTAAAAGGGCCATACTAACAACTTGTAACAAGAAGACAAACACATTTTATCATTATCCATATTGTGAAGAAAAAGGTAGAGGGAGAACAATTGTCATAAGAGAAAACAATGACTGTGAGAAGGCAAGAGAGCATCAAAATCGTATGATTAACTTCAGAGCAATAAAATTATCAAAAATGACATATGGCTTGAAGGTTTGTGTGGTCTCAAAGGCTTTAACTTAAGAAATGGTAGTGAGGACTCCACCCCTCAACTGCATCCTATGTTGTAACAAGGAACACACAATAAGTGTTGCCACCACTCCCCACAAGGGGCACTATCCCCAGACCTATGGAAGGGGTGTTGCACTTCAACCCCACTAGGCCCCTCGACCTCACAATTTCATATGGTTAATTAAGAAGAATACGCTTTACCTCTTCAAAATTGGAGAAGTTCCTGATTGTGCCTAGAGCCTTGCAATTTCAAAATTGACAAAGAACTAAGTAAAGTTATACTCTAACCACACACTAGGATGTTGATCCCGAAGATAACACACAAGTTGATGAGGAGAAGCCACAAGAGGAATAAATGGGAGTTCCATTGGATGAAATAATCCCTCATAGCCCAGAATTAGACTCCAATTTCGGTACAATGTTAGCAGGTGCTGATTAGGGGCAGCAATATATTTTCTATGTTTTCGTCATTTTGTAGTTGAAACTTGCAACTTTTGGGCATTTTGTTATAATGTTTATACAAATATGAATGCAGATTCGCAATGAAAACAATTAAATTTTGCTAGTTTGTCAACTCTCACATGGAATCCCAATTCAACTCTAATGTCATATACTAAGGTTCTGTAACTTATATGATGAAAGCAATTAACTACTGCTAATTCATTTGTCAACTGTCGTGTGAAATCTCAATTCAACCCTAATGTTATGTATTAAGGTTCTCTAATTATATGATGAATGTCATTTGTCAACTGTCACATGAAATCTCAATTCAACTCTCTAACGTTAAGGTTCCTTTAATGTATATGATGAGAATGTCTTATAAATGTTATCATATGGATATTTTAAATTTTACTTTTTCTAACTAGCAGTCCCTTGAAAAATGGCATCCAGAAGAATCCATCCTAGAAACATTTCACATTCCCTGCTGTCCCCAACCTGAAAACTTTGTTGACATAGCTAAATCCATGATTTTGGTTGTTTTGAGAAACTAGACTATATTGCAGAAATGCAGAAAGTTTAAAGAACTAATGATCTTTCATATTATCAGAAGATGGGTGAAACTGGATAGAAGCCATCTGCATACTCCCATATTTAATACAAGAATTTCAGAAAATCAAACATGCTGCAGCACCAAACTATTACACCTTTTACACTGTAAAACTGAATGGTAGGCAATCCAGATTAATTTTATTGTAGTTTCATGTTCCATGAAACTGCAAACAGAAAACAGAAGAATGTGAAATAGCTATAACTAAAAACTTACAATTCCCTAGAACAAGACTGATTCAATTTATAATTTTGAGCATCTCTCCACTGCACTTAATTCCTACTGAATCTATAAATCAAACTGTCAAACAAGTTAAAAAAGAATGCAAATGAATCGACAAATTGGAAATCAGAATATAGATTGCTTTCATGTTAGCAAAAAGCATTCCAATTTCAGAAAATGCAGAGCCTAGTGCACTCACATCCAGAACATGTCAGGAACGATGACAAACACAAAAAAGGTAGACATTATTTCCAATGTATTTCTAGCAAGTTTTATTTGCTTGCCTACAAAATGGATAAGCATACCCATGCTTGGCCAAACATTGTCAAATTGAGTTTGACCTTTCAAAACTCAATATTCAATATTAGTGTTGTTAAAATTGAACCAGAATATAGCAAAATGAAAGAGAGCTCAAAACAAAACTGAATAAAACAGAAGGCACAATCTTTTATCCTGGGAAAAACCCTCCTCGCCGAGGGAAACAACCCAGCCCACAAAAATAGTATGACCTTTATTGAAATTCAACACCCATTACAATATCTTGATTTTGATTGTCTTCTCAGCTTGACAGTCAATTAGATTACTAATATCTTGAACACAAAATGGCTCAATGATCATACGATGATCATACACAGTGATATAAAGCAACTGAAATAAATCGCATAACATGAATGAGATAACCGCATGTGATATAGCTCACTCACAGAGCATATATGAGAATGTCTGCAGATATATTGATGCACAGGCTGTGATCACTCCTATATGGAAACACTTCGCAGAGAGAAAACAAATACCAAAACTGATATGCAATACTTTTTGCTTTTCCTTTGATCGCGCCCAGAACGAAAGACGGGACTGCCAGCGATCATAATGCTTCGCAAAATGAAGACTTGCAATAATATGGTGTGCCAAGGACGGTGACACTTCACCTTACATGGCATTCCACCAAGTAAGGTGAAGCGCCATCACCTTGGACGTTACAAATATGGAGATGCCGATAATACAAAACGGACATCATTAATAATATCAAATGCCAATAAAGATGATACTAATAATAAGAGCGGCCTTCCAAAAGTTTATGAAACAAATATGGAACCGACAATAATCAATTGGTTCATACCGACAGTAAAATAAATGATGATGCCAAATGTAAAGGGAACGCGGCCCATAAAGAACGTATGTTTGTCGTTGGTGGTTAAGCACTTGCTTAATCACCAATGACAATGATACAATGTACATGAGTGTCAATAACATCACAGATATGCGGACGGGCATCAGCAATATAGTTCACCAAAAAACTTCTCACATAAATAGATGTCGAAGGCAATAGTAAGAATCGAAGTTGAAGTCTCTGTCGCAGCTACTCAACTTCAACACTCCCTCTTAGCAAGAGAGACTTTTAGAGAAATTCACCTAGACAAATGCACTCAGCTGGAAAATAGTCAATGTCAATAAATACTCTCAATATATTTCAAATTTTAGTTATTTCCGTACAATAGAAAATCCTAGAGGGTGAAAATAGAAAATAACAGAAACATTCACCATAGCTGCTCCTAGAGGGTGAATACAAAACACATAAAATGTAATCAGCAAAAGTTATTCATGATAGCTACTAACAGAGAATGACTTCAGAATCACAAAAATGGGTCATGGGATCACACACATGATGTCTACCATGGCTGCTTCCATATGGTGGATCAACGGCTTTCACCTCAAACTTCTCCCGGAGAAGAATGCATTATCACCTTGCCTACTCGCAGAGGGTGATTCCACCATACCTACTCACAAAGGACGGATCAAGGACTTACACCTCAAACTTCTCCCAAAGAAGAATGCTTTACCACCTTGCCTACTCGCAGAGGGTGGAACAAGGGCTTTCACCTCAAACTTCTCCCAGAGAAGAATGCATATAAGTAAGGGAACACTCAAGCTGAGACACTTTCTCAGCAAGAGCATCATTATCCACTAAGCCAAGCTTTTCTCGAAAATAAAAAAACTTCACTGTCGAAAGTGGTTTGGTGAGAATGTCCGTAGTCTACTCTATAGAGATATATTTTAGTTCAACTGCATTTCTTTGAACCATATCTCTCAAGTAATGAAACTTGATCTCCACGTGTTTGGACCTGTCATGAAACACTGGATTAACCGAAAGCTTTACACAGATTTGGTTATCACTGTTTGCCTGTTGGGGTAAACTTACTATTGCTTAGACATAACACAGACTTGCAAGTAACTCACAAAATATCAGAGAACACAATTGCTTTATTGATCGTTTATGTATTCCACAGTACAAGCATAGCATAATATCCCGACAACAATCACACATAATCACTGTAGATTCGAGAGGCTTCCCAAACAACCTTGCAAGTAATTTACGAAGCCATACAAGCTGCAACATACTCTGCTTCAGTTGTACTCTGAGCCACACGAGATTGTTTCTTGCTGCACCAGGAAACCATGGCAGAACCAAGGTTGAAACAACTACTTGAAGCGCTCTTTCTATTAGATACACAACCTGCCCAATCTAAATCAGAGAACCCCTGTAACTTCAATTCAATGCAAGAAGAGTATTTTAACCCATATCCAATTGTACCACGAACATATCTCAATATATGTTTGGCTGCCACAAGATAGATTTGCCTTGGTTCACACATGAACTTAGTGTATTAACTGCATAACATATATCAAATCTTGTGTTAACCAAGTACATTAAAGAACCAATTAGTTGCCTATACATTGTAGGATCAACCAAATCTGGATTAGCTGAATCATCATGAAACTTTTTCAGATTTACTTCCATGGGAGTCACTATGGATTTGCAATCTAACATGCCAAATCTCTTTAAAATATCAAAAGCATACCTTCCTTGACAAAATGATTTCGCTTGAATTTTGTCATACTTCAAGGCCAAGAAAATAACGTAGCAAACCAAAGTCTTTCATTTCAAATTCTAAAGTTAGCTCCTTCTTGCATGTGATGATGAGATCATCATTACCTATGAGAAATAAATCATCTACATACAAGACTAAGATCAGAATTTTATCATTATGAACCTTGAAGTATAGATTAAGATCAGCATCATTCTTTTGAAAGCCCAAGCTCAAAAGATACTCATCAATTCTCTCATACCAAGCACAAGAAGCTTGTTTGAGTCCATATAATGCCTTTTTCAGTCTACACACATGAGACTCTTTGTTATGAATGATGAATCCTTTTGGTTTCTCTAAATAAACTTCCTCTTCAATGACTCCATTTAAGAATGTTGTTTTCACATCCATTTGATGAAGTTTCCAGCCCCTTACTACAACAATGGCTATAATGGTTCTAATGGAGGTGTAGCGAGCTACCGGTGCAAAGGTTTCATCATAGTCTATGCCTTCCTTTTGGGAAAAACCTCTAGCTACAAATCTGGCCTTGTACTTGTCTATACTTCCATCAGCTGCATGTTTAATTTTGAATAAACATTTAGATGAAACTATTGATTTACCTTTAGGCCTCGGGACAATGTCCCATACATAAATTTTCATGATGGACTAATATTCTTCCATCATGGCATCTTTCCACACTTGATGTTTTGAAGCTTCTTCAATATTAGGAGGTTCAGAAGCAATTATGTGACTCATTAATGCAACGTAACCAGCAAACTTATGAGGCCGTTTGCTTTCTCTAAAGGTGTCAAGAGGGGCTGCAAAAGGTTCAGCTTCCTCCACAATGTTCCTAGCTCATAACGGCCTTTTCTTAATGGAAGGAGTAGAATTGGGACCTGAAGGAACAACTACATCGGATTGAGTGACAAGATCTTTTGAATCTTCATTCTCCCTCTGAATCTCTGAAGGAGGATCTGGATCAGCCATGACAAAATCTTGAGAGTGTTCAAGATCTTCTTCATCATTTACAATGATGGACTCTTTGAGAGACTTGCAAGCTATATCTTCATCAAAAGTGACATCCCTATTGATTTCAATTTGCTTTTGACCAGGTACATAAATTCTGAAAGCTTTAGAAGAATCACTATATCCAACAAAAATCCCTTTCTTACCTGAAGGTTCCAACTTTGATCTTTTCTCTTTTGGAATATGGATGAAGACTAGGCATCCAAAAATTCAAGAGTAACTAATGTCTGGTTTTGATCCTGAGAAAGCTTCTTTAGGAGACATGTTGCCAAGAATCTGATGAGGACTACGGTTTTGAATGTGGACTGTTGTTCTACATGCTTCAGCCATAGGAAAGTAGGAAGACTTTGATCATGGATCATAGCTTTTGCTGCCTAAACAATAGTCTTATTCTTCCTTTCAGCTACACCATTTTGTTGAGGATTATAGGGAGCACAAAGCTCCCTCTTAATTCCAGCTTCAACACAAAAGTTTTGAAAAATACCAGACACAAATTCTCCACCATTATCAGATCTTAGGATCTTAATCCTTTTGTTAGAAAGATTTTCAACCAAGGCTTTGAATGCTTTAAAACGGGACAGCACTTCATCAGATTCCTTAGACTTAATAAAATAGATCCAACACTTACGAGAGAAGTCATCAATGAAACTAATATAATACCAGTAACCACTAAGACAAGCAACAGACATGGGACCACACAAGTTTGAATGAATTAATTCCAGAATCTCTTTAGCTCTAGATTCACTACTATGAAAAGTATGCTTAGTGTCCTTACCTAGAGCGCATCCCTTGCAAACTCCTTCATGGTCTTGATTCAGCTTTGGAAGACCAATGATAGCTTTATCCATAGAGGCTAAGGTTCTGAAATTCAAATGCCCAAACCTCTTGTGCCAAAGAATGTTAGGATTTGAGGAAGTATGAGTAAGAGCTTGAATAGGACGGGCTAAAAGCTTGTAGAGACTATCATAACGAATTCCAATCTCACGGGCTGAAAGAAAATTTGAGTTCTTCCATGCTAAGACTTTGCCATCAACAAAAGAAACATGATATCCTTTGTCCTCTAGAGCTGATATAGAAATCAGATTTCTCTTTATGCAGGTACAAAAAGAACATCACTCAAGTGAAGAGAAATGTCTGAATCTAGTTGAAAGGAAGTAGAACCGACTCCTTTAACTGAATAGCTAGCATCATCTCCAATAATAACTTGAAGATGTGAGTCTTTTTCTTTCAAGTTGAAGAGATGATTACGATAACCGGTGATGTGACGCGAAGTTCCACTATCAATCAGCCAGGTATCACTGTTCATAGGAATATTACTAGAGAGAGCAGAGATGAAGCAAAATCCTTCAGAGTTATCTCTTGATTCCTTTTGAGGAGAAGAGTTCTCAACAAGAGCAACAGATTGGCCTTAAGGTGCAATCTCTAGCATAGTGACCAAATTTGTCACATCTAAAGCATTGAACCTTTGAAAGATCAATTTTCTTCTTCTTAAGAGCAAGAGTAGAATCTGAACCTCTATCTCTAAATCTCTTAAAATACCCCTTCTTCCCTTTTCCTTTAGAGGTGTGGACTGCAAGCACTTGATCATCTTCATGATGGTTTTTGCAACCATTTCCTCTAGCTTCAAGTCTGCATTCTTCTTGAATGCAATCAGCTCTCAATCTGTCAAATTTAGGGAGGTCATCTCTTCCACTGATACCTTGAATGAATGATTCCCAAGAGTAGGGAAGACCATCCATGGCAAGCATAAATAAGTCCTTGTCAGCAATAGAATCTCCAATTGCACTTAGTTGATCTTTTAGTTCTGTGATCTTCATAAAATATGATACTACCCCTCGAGCCATCTTAATATGCAGGATCCGATGGCTCTACTAGTGTTATTGAACTCATATAAATCTTTTAAAGTCTGGAACATCTCAACGGCTGAAGATAATTTGGAAAGAATGGGAACCAAATGATCCTTCACTGAGTAAATCAAAATTTTCTTAGCCATGACTGTTCTTTCTCCATAAAATTTTATCAGCATCATCAGAAGGTTCTGTAGGATCAGAATTCACATAATCAAGGAGGTCATTCTCCTCAAGTGCAATCAGAATCCTAAATTTCCATGAAGAGAAGTTAGAGGATCCATCAAGTCTATCTTCAACTTTTAAACCATTAACCATTGTCACACGCTGAGAGCAAAAACAACTGACACAAATGACAAGGTGCTTCTGGTTCTGAATCGAGATACTCAAACCCGCTCAGATACCATTTTAAAATTGAACCAGAATATAGCAGAATGAAAGAGAGCTCAAAACAAAACTGAATAAAATAGAAGGCACAATCTTTTATCCTGGGAAAAACCCTCCCCACCAAGGGAAACAACCCAGCCCACAAAAATAGTATGACCTTTATTGAAATTCAACACCAATTACAATATCTTGATTTTGATTGTCTTCTCAGCTTGACAGTCAATTAGATTACTAATATCTTGAACACAAAATGGCTCAATGATCATACGATGATCATACACAGTGATATAAAGCAACTGAAATAAATCGCATAACATGAATGAGATAACCGCATGTGATATAGCTCACTCACAAAGCGTATATGAGAATGTCTGCAGATATATTGATGGACAGGTTGTGATCACACCTATATGGAATCACTTCACAGAGAGAAAACAAATATCAAAACTGATATGCAATACTTTTTGCTTTTCCTTTGATCGCGCCCAGAATGAAAGACGGGACTGCCAGCAATCATAATGCTTCGCAAAATGAAGACTTACAATAATATGGTGCACCAAGGACAGTGACGCTTCACCTTACTTGGCATTCTACCAAGTAAGGTGAAGCGCCATCACCTTGGACATTACAACTATGGAGATGCCGATAATACAAAACATGCATCATTAATAATATCAAATGTCAATAAAGATGATACTAATAATAAGACCGGCCATCCAAAAGTTTATGAAACAAATATGGAACCAACAATAATCAATCGGTTCATACCGACAGTAAAATAAATGATGATGCCAAATGTAAAGGGAACGCGGCCCATAAAGAACGTATGTTTGTCGTTGGAGGTTAAGCACTTGCTTAATCACCAACGACAGTGATACAATGTACATGAGCGTCAATAACAGCACAGATATGCGGACGGGCATCAGCAATATAGTTCACCAAAAAACTTCTCACATAAATAGATGTAGAAGGCAACAGTAATAATCAAAGTTGAAGTCTCTGTTGCAGCTACTCAACTTCAACAAGTGTCAAAAAAGTGCTTGCAATCTTCATCAGTAATTGGTTGAATCTGAATGCTCAGAAAATTCTCCATCAAGGTAGCTTTTTCCAAATAAAATGTACAATGTATATTGGTGTGAACATGGTTATTTGCTAACCGTTTTGCCTCAAGTTAAATTCACTGGATTATTTACTTCTTCTGTCTCATGTCATTAAATGTCAACTAATCCTATGTCTAGTCAAATCTAGCAGGGTAGCTTTGCCATTTCAGTTACTTTTTAAAAACAAAAACTTACAACCTTTCAATTCTTGTTTGGTTTATGACATGCCCATCTAGTGTTTACAAGAAAATATGAAAATTGTGTGCACCATGAAGGCACTGCCCCCAGACCCTGTGAGGGGCACTACCACTCGACCCCATTGGGGCGTTGTCCCCAAACTCCCATCAAACTATAAGTCTGAGCAAGTAAAAGGCCAATGAAGAATCACAGTGATAAAATCTATAAAATACATATCCCTTGTTGCAAATCTTGGCAGCTTCACAGTTAAAGCCACAATCAAGAATTATCTTGTTTTATACATTGGACACTTGTTTAGAATACAAGGAATGCCATAAGAAAAGTTGGCATGCTAGGGACGTTGTACTGCTGAATACAAGTCATAGTTGGCAATAAATGCCATTTTCATAATGCAAAAATATATTAATCATGCCCTATACATACAACTCATAAAACAAATCCCATCTGTTAGTATCCTAGCTAAGGTCAAATTTGAACATAACCATTTATCGCTTTTACTTAACCGTTCCTCCTTGTCAATGTGCTTGACAACAAAACATGCAGTCTTGAAGGCTTAAGAAAACTTTTCTAATAAATTCCTCACTTGAATATAGTAATATACACACCAGTCACTAGACAAATCACAAAAGCAAACATCATGGCTACATTGTCCACCAAGACCTATCTTAAATGGTAGCCCATGACTTGCTGTAATGCTAGGATGAGTAATGCAGGATTCTCTAAGCCATAGACTTACATTTTAGTGTTGATATTTGTTTTGATGACATAGATTTCATATTCCATGGGTTTTGTATACATTTGAGTATTTGACGATTTTGCATTAAACTTATGGAATCAATGTATACTTGAGTTTATACTTTATACTGTCATTGCGGTTTATTTATTAAAGGTTGCATGAAACAAGTTTTAAATCCTTAAAAATCTCTTAATTTCTTTGGGTTTTTCATTTTGCCAAGTTCACGTTAAGTCCAAGTCCAAGTCCAATTCAAAAATCAGCTTGCTGAATCCGAGGCAAGTCCGAATCTTGTAACCCTGCTCTTGAGGAAGCCAATCAATGACCAAAGCCTATCTAAGGGTGGTTAGGAGTCGACTGACAGGAGGAACTACCCTGACACTAGCTAGGAAACAAAGAAAAAAATAAAAAGTAATAAGAAACTACTTCTCCAGAATAATAGTAGAACCAACTATTATTGCTGATTTATACGCAAGAGGACTAAAATTATTGATAAAAGTTATGGTCAAAGGGACACGTGTAAACCTAGAACCACTAAACACCCTACAAAGATCCATATGATTGAAGCAAATATTAAATAAAAAGATGACTGAAATTGACCATAAAAGAAAATCTAAAACAGACAAAAACATTGACAGTAGATGCAGATCAGCATGAAATACCCACTATTTCACTTGCGGACATAACAAGTATCACCAAATATCATACCTGTTAGTTGTTCCAACTAATCGCCTTGAAGTTTCCTAAAAGTATGCCACTCTTTATGCTTAGAAACCTCAACATGTTGGCCAACTTGATGAAGGATCACCTCTACTAATATGATCACTTCCTACACTTTAGGCTCTGCTAGACCTAGGTGGGTGAACTTATATACACTTGACAGCCTGTGAAAATACAATTGATGACTGCAAATAAATCTCATACCTTGAGACAAGAGAATGCAAGGTTTAGCATGTAAATGTGCAGCTCTTGTAGACTTTTAGGCTTATATGAGATAGAACAGGTCAAAAATATAAAAAACTTAAAAAGGGAAAGGATTTGTAAATTATGTTTGTGAAATGATCTGGTAACCAGGAAAGCTTCTAAGTAGGTAACACCAAGGTAAGACTAGCCTGCAATTAGGCACAAACTCACATATCATGCATTCTATATTTTGATGTTGTAACATGATCTTGATGGTCTACTCACATCTACCAACTTGTGATACAAAGACCTATGTTAGCCTTCTGTGCAACTCTACTTAATCGTCCATCTGTAAACACAACACTTTCATTATCTTCATGCAAGCATTTACACCAATCCTTGAATGGACAGCAAGTGGATAAATAAGTAAAACAGCCAATGCGTTTGAAGAACCAAAATAGCCTAAATTACTTAGTGCATCTAGACTACTTGACTCAAAAAGAATTACATCCAGACATGGAGACAATTGCACAACAATTGCACTAAAGAATGTAATCATATATATACTACAAATCAAGTTACAGGAACATTAAAACATAATGGCTGACAAATCAAGGACCTTTGCTTACAAACAGGTCATCCTCTTGTGCCAAGGGACCAAAACATGACCAGAAACGTAGAAAAGTAGAACTCAGGCCAACTAAAGGAAATTATCCACCCTTTGAAACAAAATTACAAAACTTGCCTTACCATTGAGCCATAACTCAGATAAAAAATTGCATAATTTAACTCTAAATCTCACCCAACATGGGTTGACAAAGATCAAAGAAATATGATCTACAAACAAAGAAATCAGATTTGTAAATGAAATATCATATATTTTATGTATGCAGATCATTCCCTAATCAAAGAGACCAGATTTGCAAATAAACTATAATATTTTTCCCACCATTTCAGTTTGCACTTTATTTTGTCTTTCTTCTGAGATTTTTCTTTTTCCATTCCACCGCCTGATGTTCCCATGAATAGCTTCACTTGGGTGAAAAAGTCACTCATTGCCGCATTCTTACCTTTGCTAGTAAAATTAATTACTCTCAGGTAAAAATTCAAATCCATTGGCAATTGAAAATTCCTCAAAAACACCATAAAAATATCTGCAAGGCATGGGAACTTGTTGTTGGATTGTTTTTGGCAACATTGGGTCGTTTTTGGGCTCACTGGTACCATAAAAAAAGGTTAAAAGAGCTCTAAAATTGGTGCCAAGACATGAATAAATAGTTTGGGCAAGCCTCTAGACCAAAACAAAAAAAATGTATTCAGGTTGTAAACACTCCAAAAACTAGCCTCAAACCTTTAAAATGTGATTTGTGTCCTTTTTGGCACTGTTTTGCAACTTGCCGGCATGCCTGCACGTCACTTTTGCCTTGACATTTCACTCATGCGGGCTAACGGGCTGCACATAAAGATGACATAAAAATATAGAAAAAGATTAAAAATTATTTTTCCATTCTCTTTAACCTCCCCACACACCCGCACATCACTTTAACTTGCCCATTTCACCCATGTGGATAGCGGGCTGCACATAAAAGTGACATAAAACAAAAGAAAAAAAATACAAAAATTATTTTTCCATTCTCATTAACCTCTCGCCACATGTCTGCATGTCACTTCAACTTGCCCATTTCACCCATGTGGGCTGGCGGGCTGCATATGTTAATGACATAAAATAATTTAAGTGCTTTAATGTTTATTTCGCCAGCCTTTTAAATCTCCCCGCATGTCACTTTTGCTCCAATTTTTGCCCATGCAGCTAGCAGGATGTGATTTTTATGTCACAAAAACTATGTATTATATTGCCTTCGATAATAAACATGCCACTCTTCATGTCTCCCCGCATGCTCGCAAGCTTTTATTTGACATCTTCTCCTTCATGCGGGCTTGCGGGATGCATAAACTATAACAAAGTTTAGTAAAGCTTAATAACTTTCAATTTCTCTAGCGTGCAAAATGATGCAATGACACCGCGGGCACACAGAACGTAGAGGAGAATAATCAATTATTTAGAACATGGGTATGTCGCCAAAATTTACACTGGAAAAAGTTTTTCGGGACCTCCCTTGTAATCGGGCCTTGCCGAAGGGGGGGTGCCCAAATAAAAAGTTTTTGTTAATATACCAAAATTCATCGGATCACCACAAAACTGAAACCATGGGCCTTTCAGACCAAAACAACAACTAGGTCACCCTCAGAATTGCAAGATTTGAAACGCTTTTTAAAACCACTTCTAGCCTGCTTGCAATCAGATGCACATTAAAAAAATGTCAAAACTCCCCCACAGACCACAAAACTTGACAACCTTACTAACATTTGTTCCTAAAACCTTTCTACCAAATGGATTTGCATGATGATGACCAGGATGCAAAATTTTAATTGTCAAATTCATGGTCTCAGGTAGATACAACAGGGCCTATACACTGAATCAGTACACAAACTTCTCATCATAACACACTGCAAATGCCTGAGATTTGCAGGTGCTAACAAAACCTTAAAACTAAAAGTTAACCAAAGTGGAAGAAAAAAATTGTGGTGATTCTCGTTGATTGAAGGAGCACTCATAATTTGATAGATGCGGAATTGGTGACATCCACAGGTCTGAACATTGTCTCACTATAATATTTTCTGGCGTCAGTGACCAATGACAACATAATGCAATATAAAAAGTGATAAAGGGACACGAGATACAGCTAGATAGGTAAGAACTAATTTGTGATTTCTATAAAGTGAGTCTGGTATGGATTTGTGCGGTCATAAGAGGACAATGTGTGAAGAACACAAGTGAATTTCGAATGAATCTTGATGAGCCAAACATCAAATTCAAGAAAAAGAAAAAGCTGATTCCAACAACTGCAAATGAACTGATTTCAACTCATTAAAATGGACAAACAACTTCCAAAGGTGAATTACGTTATTTCATTCAATGTAACTCTATAGATGGGTTGCATGTTAAAGTTGAAACAGCTGATAGAGAGAAAGGCTGCAACTGACTGAAGAATATGAAATCTTTTCAACGACATACCACCAGGCTAACTCTGAGTTTATTAAGACAAGAATTTCAAGCTGTGCCAAGGTCTAAACCGATTATTTTTTTTTCTTAGAGTTCTAAAAATTAGATGCTATTCGAGGATGAAAATGAAAAAAACGTACAGCACTGATTTGGTCTGGGTAATATTTTTGTGTTTGTGTCATCTCCAAGTAACTGCCTCCTATTTTTTTGAAAAATGGCATACCAGTAAGTCTCCCCACTGCCAGTGTACCCATCTCCTGGTAACCATGAAATAAGGGTTTCTCTTTAGTAACAAACGGTGATCTTGTTAAATAATTTGAGATCAGAGGATAAGATATAAACTGAATATATGTAGTAGATTTCAATTGCCTTGGTTATTGATTGAATCTACAAATTTGAATATCTATATATATATTGAACACAGGAAGTGACGTGACTGTTCACACTTGAAATGACATGTTAGTTCATAGTGAAATGACGTGACAGTCCATAACAAATATCGGTTTGTAATAATGCAATCCGCATTAGTTGCTTTAAATGTAAAGATTACTATCGTGCCTGTTATGTATTAACAGTCATGATAGTATCGTGACTGTTAATACATAACAGTCACAATACTGTCAATATTGTCTGCCATGTCACACATATTTCCACAATACCCATGCGCTAAGATAAACGGATACTTAATGGTATCTCTGCAAAGTTTATTGTTTATAAAACAGTCGATAACATATGGAACGTATAACATATGACGTAGCATGGAGAACGTATAACATATGCTATAGACGTGTAATGTCCATTACACTACCGTCGAACTCAATCAATGTTTAAGTGGTCATGTTCGATAATAACACTCACCCGATAGTGCATATATTCGATCATGACTGACATATATTAATATATATAGATATATATAATAATGATAATATATTTTAATATATATGTATATAATAATAATATTAATATTATCTACATAATATTATATATATATATATATATCATGATTATTCTATTATCTGATCGAAGCTATATTTATTAACACTCCCTCTTAGCTAGGGAAGATAAAATATAACTCACAATAAGTTCATAAACTATGAGGGTTAGTTCCCAGGTGGATTGCCTCTATCGGCGATTCTATCCACAGTTCCCAGGTGGATTGCCTCCATCGGCGATTCTATCCACAACTCATGAGCTAAGGTGTGGATTGCCTCTATCGGCGATTCTATCCACAACTCATGAGCTAAGGTGTGGATTGCCTCTATCGGCGATTCTATCCACAACTCATGAGCTTCAGAGTGGATTGCCTCTATCGGCGATTCTATCCACAAGCAAGATATATATATTACAACAGAAAAATTATTGCAAGATCGTCACCTTCCAATAATTTTAACAAATACAAGTGATAAATAATTTGGAAGTCGTCACTTCCTTATGATTTACACAGGGCTCATAATTATAAAATAACATTAACATAATAATCAATAATCATTACAAGTTTACCTCAGAAGTGTTTCACCTTCAATAGTGAACTCCCTCTCAATCATAAGGTATCTTGAATTCTGTTTAGAGAAGGCAATTCTCTGAACATACATTTGATTTATTTACTTCAGCAAGGGAAGCTTGCATTCTAAGTCTATCAAAACAGTTTCTTGCACTGTGACCATATTTGTCACATCTAAAACATTGCATTGAAGAGTAGTCTCTTGGTTTCTTGAACGGCTGCTGATCATATGTCTTCTTGCCCTTTTTCCTTTTTGAACAAGTGACGAGAGCCTGAACATCTTCTTTAGTGAATTCCAAGACTCCTCTGGATTTCAGGTTGTACTCTTCTTGAATGCAGTCAGCTTTTAGTCGATCAAATTTGGGGAGTTTGGTGCGAGCACTTACTCCTTGTCTAAAGTTTTCCCATGAGATAGGGAGCCCATTTAGAGTTATCATAGATAACTCCTTATTATCATAAATGTGACCAATAGAAGAGAGTTGATTCCTTAGTTTTGTTATCCTCATAAAATATGAGGTGATAGTCTCTCCTTTACTCATTTTAATATTAGAGAGTTGATTTTTAAGTGTAAGAATTCTGCTGGTGTTATTGATTTGAAACATGTTTTCTAGGGCTTTGAAAATGTCATGAGCAAAGTCCAACTTTGTGATGACAGGTAGTAAATGATTTTTCACTCCATCTACTAATAATTCCATTGCTCTAATATTGTCCTTTTCCCATTTATTTTTCTCATCATTTTCATTAGGTTGAAGAGGTTTCTGTATTATTGACTTCAAGTCATTCTTCCTTAATATTAACATCATTCGAAGTTTCCATGATTCAAAATCGGAGGCACCTTCAAGTCTGTCTTCTAGTCTCATTCCATTTGCCATTTTGAGATTTTGAAAATAAAAAACTGATCTTGATCTTCCTTCAATCTGTTCGGATCTTCCTTCAAGTGGTTAGACTTCAATGAAGGAACCTAGCTCTGATACCATGTTAAATAATTTGAGATCAGAGGATAAGATATAAACTGAATATATGTAGTAGATTTCAATTGCCTTGGTTATTGATTGAATCTACAAATTTGAATATCTATATATATATTGAACACAGGAAGTGACGTGACTGTTCACACTTGAAATGACATGTTAGTTCATAGTGAAATGACGTGACAGTCCATAACAAATATCGGTTTGTAATAATGCAATCCGCATTAGTTGCTTTAAATGTAAAGATTACTATCGTGCCTGTTATGTATTAACAGTCACAATAGTATCGTGACTGTTAATACATAACAGTCACAATACTGTCGATATTGTCTGCCATGTCACACATATTTCCACAATACCCATGCGCTAAGATAAACGGATACTTAATGGTATCTCTGCAAAGTTTATTGTTTATAAAACAGTCGATAACATATGGAACGTATAACATATGACGTAGCATGGAGACCGTATAACATATGCTATAGACGTGTAATGTCCATTACACTACCGTCGAACTCAATCAATGTTTAAGTGGTCATGTTCAATAATAACACTCACCCGATAGTGCATATATTCAATCATGACTGATATATATTAATATATATAGATATATATAATAATGATAATATATTTTAATATATATGTATATAATAATAATATTAATATTATCTACATAATATTATTATATATATATCATAATTATTCTATTATCTGATCGAAGCTATATTTATTAACAGATCTCTTATGGGCATGACATGTTTACCTCTTGGAAGCAAAAATAAATTGTCTAATAATGGTATATAGATCAGAAACTGCAATGAACTGTTGAGTTGGCATCATTTTGGTGGCATCACTCATTGCTCAGATCCAAATCTTCAAAATGTGTTGAAAACTTAGGTTATGAACAAACTTCAGTGACCCGAAACTCGAAAGGCAACTAAAGCAACCTTCTATCAGAATTTCAATAACGCAGAGAAGAAAATTTCCACTATGAAAGACCATAAAATGTGAAATAAATCAACATAGAATTATGAAAGAAAAAAAAAGATTTTTGAACATCTCAAATTTCTGTCCCAAACTGCCACCTGGCAATTAACATGTGCAAAGAAAGATCTGAGGTCTACAGTTGATAGGGTGAACAGTTCAAATTTCTGTTCTAATGATCTAATAAGAATTCTTAATCCTACTATTATTGACAGATTCTAATGCTTCATGCCTTGATATATATTCCGGTGTATGATTCGTGCCTTATGTATTCATGTTCTTTACGCTCCACATGTATTCAGGTACATACTTCATGCTCTATGTGCAATCGTATGCATGAATCAGGCCTTATGTTTATACTGATGCTTCTTTTTGCCTTATGCTTTATGTGTATTCATGTATATGACTCATGTCTTATGTCTTCATGCATGTACTCATATTTAATGTGTTGGATTCATGCCAAATATGTTTTCACACATGAGCTGTCATGCATCACTTGTATCTTATTAATGCACTGTGTCCTACAAAAACTTGTATGAATGTACCTAATCTATGCATATGTTGATTCATTTACTCTATGATGGCTCTCGAGTACACATGAATCCTTTTGAAAAGCAATAGTTATCCATCAATTAAGACGTAAAATCTTTCAAGTATTTTGAGTTAAAGATATTGATGGGTCTGACTCTGAATACAAAACTAAGGATGATAGCTCCCACCATCAAATTCCTGTGAACACAACTAGAAGGTCCTCATTACTAAGACTTGGTCCAACAAAGGTCTAACTCCTCGACGCAGTCAGGTGAGATAGGTTCCTGCAAAGGAATCCGAATAACTAATTATTCTTTCAAGGCAATGAACTTCTCAAGTCAATAAGGACCTTAAGGATGAGTTATATAAATATCAATCTCTCTTATGTGTTCAGACCAAAGACAGTTCAATGGATATTAACATCATTTAATCAACAAAGTTCTCTATCGAGGCTGTACACAGTCCTATCTGACAAGCTCAGTAAGGCAAGAATCCCTTATGTAAACATCGGCATGGCAAGCCACACTTCCAATCATAACAACTGTCAATTATACCTTTGTTAATCTAGTAAATGAAGATAGTTGACATTGAATATAAATATATCAATTGAGTCATATTCAAATAAAAGACATTCTTGATCAAGTAAACTTTAGATACACCCTACAATGTGTATGATATCAAAAAGGGTACACAGAAATTATACTATAAAAACTTAGGATTTGGAAACCTTCATTTACCATTGGAACGCATGCAACATATATGAACAATCCTTCTCCTTCAGAGATCAAAGTCTAATACCATACACATGGGAAAGAAGAAATTTGGAAACCTTATGATTGAACTAGTACGAGGACAATTAAAAGAAGATGAAACAGGGTATAAATTCATTCTCTTCCGAAAGAACATCACGAATAAGATCTTAGAATAGTGTCATGCTTCTAATCCTCATCCTAATATACAAGTTTTTACTTTAATTTTGTGCAAACATTGAGGCAACCTAAACATCTCCTTACAAATTGCAAAATGATGCATGGGAGAAACTTGCAAACCTTGCCAACTCTAGATTCAGTAGTTCAAAATTGCACCTAGGGTAATATCACAACAGCAGCCAATTGCGCCATAAACTCTAAGCGTTGCTTTAGATATGTATAGTAACAAAGATTCAATTAAAATTGTCATTGCTTGAGAACAAGCAATCTCAGGAAGGGCAGACTGTCATGTCCCACCTCCGTAAGACAGAAGTAAACTATATTAAACAACCTGACTGCAATAAGGCTCTTCCCTCACGTAAGCAAATACCAAATGCACCCAATTCACAATAGCAACAACATACCCGATAAATATTATGAATAAAAAACTTTTAAAACATTGGACCAATAGTTAGAGACTCCACAGCTAGGAATGATTTAATTGGAAATTAGCATTTATCCCTTATGCTGCCCCCTTCAAAAAGCACATGGAATATTATACTGCACTTCTAATATTCACAGGAGGCTATACTTTTCAGCACAAATAATATACACATCCACTTCATGTCTTTAGCATCTTTCAAGGTGTCATCTGGTCTCCCATTCGAAATTTCAGGGATTATTTCCAAGTGCTATGCATCTGTAATGAAATACTTCATAGTGTCTTCATCACCTAAGCGATTAGAATAAATAGTGCAGCAATTCACTTAAGGAAAAGAACTTAGTGAGCAATCCCTCAAGAGGTGTGTCGCAAACTAATTGAGATAACCGATGATTATCCAGGGAATACAAATGAAGAGTCCCGACCCTCATGAAGGGATAAACAGTAAACTTTCCAAAGACGCGCCCCTTGAGGATCACAATAGGTTATTAAACCACGATAGGAAGAAGCAACGGAAGACATTGAACAAGAGAAAATATAATACAAATTATCTTGGCAGCATTCTGAGCATATACAGCAGAATACAAATTGCAAAAACAGTAACCAGCGATTTACATATACATATAATATATATTAATTAATGACTTACGCATCAAAGACAAGAAGAAAGCATTGGATCCAAACAAGAACATTAAGACCATCAGCAGAACAAATCTCCACTACCAAGGACAGGATACAAATCTGAGTCTATTCTGAGCATATACAGCAGAATACAGATTGCGAAAACACTAACCAGCGATTTACATATACATATAATATATATTAATTAATGACTTACGCATCAAAGACAAGAAGCAAGCATTGGATCCAAACAAGAACATTAAGACCATCAGCGGAACAAATCTCCAGTACCAAGGACAGGATACAAATCTGAGTCTAGGGTGCTTGGATTATCCCATTATTGGTAATGCAGAAACAATGATTAACTTATTTGCATGTACTTATAATGTATCTGTCTGTTGTTAATAAACATTAAAATATGAATTTGATTTTGCAATAGTCTGTAACAAGGGAATTGGAAAAGAGTCTATAATTAAGGGAGAACTGCTAAGGGCACCCTGTTGCAGTGACAGTTAAGGGAGAACAGCTAGGAGGGCACCCTAGTGGACTGTGAGAGGAAGAACCACTAAGGGCGCCCTATTGCAAGTACCTTTCCAACTCCTACGTTGAGGGACTATTGGTGAATCATATTTTACTCCAACCATGGAAGAATGGAGGAGGACCAAATGGAGGCAGAACCGCTATCTTAGGGTACCTTAGTATGCCTCCTTACTCCACATCTATTATTGGAACTCACAGATAATTTTACTGCATAAGGATGAAGATATATTATCTTTATTCTAACCCTTGATTTATTATGAATAAAATTTGCATTATGATTTAATCTTAACATTATATCTATATATATATATATATGTTAGCATTGTGTTTATGTGGTGAATGGTTGTGGATCACATAATTAAAGAAACCATTTATTTGGTAAACCCTAACCCTACTCTGTTGCAATTGTGATTTAAGGCAACTTCTAGGGTGAATTAGGAAGGGGACATTACAAGGGTCCTGGCATCCCATTCTAAAAGTTGGTTGGTTTTTCAATTATAAACAAGATGTTGTTGTCTTTATAGTATGATGGTTGTATTCATTTGTTTGTTGCTTTATGGGCAAGGGCCCCAATGAACCTTTTATATTATGTTCTATTTCAATTATTAGTTTTAAAATATAATCCCCCCCTTGCTGCCATTGTAGTTACACTTTTTGGCATAATTACATTTCTGGTTGCTGGTTCCTTTTTGCTGTTCTGAACATCCCCTAAGATATAGAAATTAAGTACTTTTCTAAGCCTGCAAACACATAACACCCTTTAACAGCCAGCAATTTGCTTTCTGGTCAAAACAAAGTTGTTATCTTCCCCTAAAAACTCAACATTAACCTTGCTTAAACTTAAAAGGTCAAGGAGCTTCCAGTGATGCATTGCTAAAAATACAACTGGAACTATAATTCCTTTTTCATGTTTCTGATTCTTTTCTATTTTATTCTAATTATCTCCTCAAAAAAGGGGAAAAGAATATTTTTATGTCTACCTAAATACCTTAACAGGCAGTGATTAAATATTTGCACAAAATGATGTAAAGTGAGCAATAACCACATAAACTCCAAAAGCTAAAGAATTTTGAGTACTACATCACTTTAAAAATGTAAAATACAGCTCAGAATGGACAAAAGACAGAAAAAAAATTCACAAAAACAGCTTCAACATTGAACACAAAGATATCACGAAAAGGAGCCCTATAAGAAAATTCATTAACTGTGATTTCTTATTTCAATCATGAGGCATAAAATTCCCATACAAAACCAAAAATTATCAAGCATGCCTTCCTAATCAACATAAAATGAGCAATTGCACATCTACTAGAACCTTGCATTATTGATCTTCCTTGTCTTACCAGAGGCTTATCATCGTCATCCACGGGAACCTTCTCTGTTGCTGAAAGAGTGTTCAACCCACCCACTACTCGACCAAATACTGTGTGCTTAAAATTCAAGTGCTTTGCAGATTTGTAAAGAATGAAGAACTGTGATCCATTTGTGTGAGGCCCACTGTTTGCCATACTGACAATGCCCCTCTCTGAATGAAGCAATTTGGAATTCAATTCATCTTTGAAAGGTTTTCCCCAGATCGATTCTCCTCCTCTTCCAGTCCCAGTCGGATCACCACCCTGAAGCATGAAATTTCTACAATAACAAAGAATACAAGTAAAGATAGCATAACAAAAGTAACAGAAACCTCAAGCCACCTGCACAAGGATCAAAGGAAAATATGATAGATAACTATAAGTAATTAATAGGCATACCTAATATTTCGGTGAAAGGCTACTCCATTATAGTACCCACGTTCACAAAGTGTAAAGAAATTTTCACACGTGCGAGGTGTTATATCACAGTGTAACTCTAAATTAAGATCTCCGTGTGTAGTGTGGAGTTGAAGATAGCCCTTCTTCTTGGGATTCTTTTCAACTTTGACATACTCATATTCATTTGTGGTAACTGGATCATAATTTGTTGATGTAAATGATCGGGATGCTGCCCCAGACGTAAATCGGCTTTTCACCTGTAAAAGTTAAAGACTGCTTGGTATTGAACATGATGCCATAAACAGTCATAAAAAACATCTAAATTATATTTAAGTATTTAAACAGTTACAAACTTCACTGAATTATATTTAAATTTTAACTAAACTAACCATCTTTCCATTGACAGGCGCACATTCACCTGCCATGTGAACAGCCACACGTGCAGCAGTCTTTTCTGCTGGAGCTGCTTTAGCAGCTGCAGCACTTCTTCCATACACTGAAGCAGATGCAGCATCTACAATACTGAAAGCCTGAGTGCCTTTGGTTCGACCAGAGTTGTCTGCCTTTTCTTTCTTTGCAGTATCTGCTTTGGCAGTATGTATAGCAGCAAGTGCTGCTGCCATTTCAGTTCGAGCTTTGCCACCGCCTCCACCAATCATTGCAATTTCCTTTGCTTTTTCAGTCCCAATTTCTTTAAGCATTCTTTTCATGTCTCCAGACACATTTATACCATGGAATGGATCATCCTTTGTCCCCATTAGTTCTGGTTTGATAGAATCAATGATTAAGAAAAGATTATGATCCAAGAAATGCAGTAAGCACACCATTCTCAGAATGAGACCAAGTAAAAATCAGTAGATGATAAAGAAACAACAAAAGACAAATCTTTAAGAAATTAAAGATTGTATACACACACCACACACATCTAAAAATGAAGGGTGACACACAAGAAATAAATCCTGCCTTAAAAGCATCAACCGGAGACCCAAATTAAAACCATAATCATGATGAAGACATACATGAAAGAAACTTGCAAACCTTCATCATCTAGTTTCAATTCTTTTTTAACATGATCAAAATCTGAAAGGACCTTTGCATCAAGAGCATTTGGATTCTGCATCAAATGAAATTCACAGGAATTATGGAACGGAAACCACAAAGATGAGGAGAATTGATTGGGAGAATTGTTACATTCTTGATCTGAATAGGAAAAGAAAGTGAATGAATGTTAATCAAGATCAAAAGCACTTATAATACAATTGACCAAAAAACAGAACCACACAGAAATACCAGAGAACTCATAATTTAAAGACAATAAAGTTCTTTCCTTTGAACAGCTGAATTTTTTTTATAAACAGAACACCTGAATTGTTATTATATCGTCCTTTGTAAAAGGTTCATCAGTAAGCAATTCCCTCCAGTTCTTTGGTTTTATATTTAGCTCCTTGACTGCCTGCAGTACACAAATGGTTAATTATAATCTCTCCAAGTTCAATAGCATCACCATCGAAACGCATCTTTAGTTGCAGAACTTTTCATTCTCACCTACATTGTAGAATTATGCATAGCCTTAGAAGAAACAAACATTAAAATATAAGACTAAGTAACTATCCTTCACTTGTGGTCTATACCAATCATACCTCATAACAAAATACATTTCCTGTGGTCTTCACAGCAACAATGTGAGTGAACTCTGTGAACACCTTATCCAACACAGGACAATGATATTTACCTGCTTGAGAAGAATGAAGCTTAAAGATAATTATAGGTGTACGATCAAAGAAAGATGCATAAGTCTGCAGATTATTGAATGCTCCACAGATTAAAAATAAGAGTCTCAAGAAAAACATATTATCAACTTAATTTATTATAATGGCAGAACACACATCCAAATATCCCTGATGCTACACAATCAAATGTACCTTTTTCTAATCTGACAAAGTATTTAAACCTAGTCAAATTATATAAAAAGTAAAACAATTTACAACCAATTATTTCTACCATTAGACCAACAGATAGAAAATACATCTTACGATATAAGTTTATTTATTAATATTTAATTTAGAAACATCATAAAGAAATCCAAACTGTTTCAGCAGACAACCATCCTTACAATTCAGTTTATAATTATAAAAAAGATTAAAATTTTCAACTAAACCAATAGATCAAATATTTAATCTCTCAAAAATTATGACATTAAAGAGAAAGATGAGAAATTGCAACTAAACCAAAATATCAAATATTTAATTTCTCAAAAACTATGTTCACCAAAGATCTCCAATCATCTAAATAATAAGAAATGGTGGTATCTGGTATGACTCCCATAGTCATTGGAAGACATTTTCTTAACCAATTGCCATACAGTTCAGAAACAAATACACAAATTGGGCATTGTTGTAAGAACCCCTGCTAATTCTGATCTGTTTTTTTTCAAGTTTGGATGTTTGACATTTTGTCAAACACTTGACACACAACTCACTACTATCTGATTTTCTGATTATTGTTTATGTTTTGGGGTCTATATCTATTGCCAAATCAAATAGAAATGATAGAAAATGATAAACAATGATTGCATTAAACTTTGACAAGACAATCTCAAAGAAATGATATTGCATTAGGCATAAATCATAACTGAGTACACTTATTATCAGGTCTGATACGAATGTTATCAGACTGCAACTACACATGGGAAGTGCATTAAATTGTGAATACAAAGTCTGAATTCAATTCCTTCACATACCCGATTTGCTTGCTTGCTTGTGTGGATTCTAAATGACACCAAATGCAACTTGTGGTAGGGATTGGTCTGCAGCTCTGCTGATGAAGTCCAAAGCAATTCTGATCCAAATTGAAGGTGATGGCAGCCTCTACAAACCCTTAACACCTACAACTATTCTCTTACAATATAGCCGCCTAGGGCTAAAGTGGTAACAATGAAACCCTATGCTGATATAAAGACAATGTGATGTCAAATGGGTCACCAAACCCTTGCAATCAAAAACTGATATGAACTTGGTGAAATCTGATTACCAGACCTGCAACTATCTTCAAACCCTAATCATCCCAAATGAAGAAAAATTTGTATAGAATCATAAACAGCTTCAAAAATTTTGAAACCACTTGCAATCATCTCCAAATGAGCCCTTCATGAGGTTGCCCAAGCTGGAAAATTAAATAAAATTCATGTAACCTCCAACCTGCAATATGGCTTCATTATTGTATCCAAACCCTAGCTGGAACTTCCACAAATCTGCCCAAAATCCTGCAAATAAGCTCAATGGTAAACTCGAAAAGAATCCACCTCACAAGTAGAGTTGGGTTTCCGTCCAACCTACAAATCTCCGAGGGGTTTTGTCCTCAGATATGGATAAATATCAAGTATCAAATAATCACATAATGAGTCTTGGAGAAGGAAGAGGCCTCTTTATAAAGACTCCCCAAGCCAATTGTGGACCCCAAATTCCAATTTAATGATTTTTAATAAATTTTTCCTCAAAATGCCTTTAAACTTTATGCTGGTCTGCATATTGCTTTTGTTGGTTTTGGGCTTGTTGAAGATTTTATTTCAAGGATTTCATGATGTCTTGGCTTTGCTACAACAAATCCTTAGCTTTAGGTACCCTATTGTCCCCAAATAATAAATCCATGAAACTCAGAGACTCATATCCATAGAGGGCCATAAATGGAGACATTTTGATTGACATATGATATGTGGAGTTATAACAATACTCGCTCAAATGTAACCACTTCACCCACGCTTTTCGCTGCCCTGAAATGTAGTTTCTCAAATAGCCCTCCACCCACTTGTTTATTATTTATGTTTGACCATCAGTTTGTTGATGATAGCTAGTGCTAAGAGTAAGTTATGTTCCACTCAACCTGGACGACCCCTGCCAAAACAAACTCAAAAATTTTCTGTCCTATCACTTACTATATTCCAAGGTAACCCATGCAATCTAAAAGCCTCCTTAAAAAATAAATCTGCCACTTGAGCTGCTATAAACATTGCTAGAAATGGGCAAGTTTAGTTAACCTGTCAACTACAGCGTAAATGCAATTCTTTCCTTGGACATTGGGAAGCACGGTAATAAAATTCATTGAGATACTTTCCCATTTTTTATTGGGAATTGGGCAGGGGCTGTAATAGGCCAACAAGATATGTGTTCTCATGTTTATTTTGTTGGCATGTAGGGCACTCTTGAACAAACTTTTGAACTTCATTTTTAAGCCCTTTCCAACCAAATCTCTCCCTTGCTTATATGCTTTAAAAAAACCAGGATAACCAACTATAGGAGTATCATGAAAACATTTTACAACTACCAATTTGAACTTAGAATTAGGCACCAAAAATATTCTACCTTTATAGAAAATGAGCTCATTCTGATCCGTGTACTTGTCATCATATGTGGCACCCTCCATAATGCTAAAAGCCCATGGAATTTTTGCATATTCAATTGTTATTGATTCCTTCCAATATGTTGTAATTTCAACTAGAGAACATAAATGTGGTCTCCTAGACAATGCATCAGCCCCTACATTCTTGTTCCCTTTGACATTAACTATGTCAAAATCGTAAGCTTGCAACTTGCTTACCCACTTTTATTGTCTTTCACTCAAATCCTATTGATTCAAAAAATATTTGAGACTGTTATGATCAATTTTAACTGTGAACTTACCTCCCACAAGATATGGTCTAAATTTGGCTAATGCGCATTACTGCCATCATTTCCTTGTTGTAAACTGAATAACATTTGTTTGCCCCTCACAGTTGCCTACTTTCATAAGCAGTAAGATGTTTGTTTTGCATTAAAACAGCACCTACTCCTTCACCAAATGTCTCACATTCAAGCTCAAAAGGCTTAGAAAAATCAGGAAAAGCCAACACAGGACATGTACTCATTAATTGTTTAAACTGATCAAAACATTTATGTGCTTTCTCAGACCATACAAAAGCTCCCTTTTTGGTCAAATCAGTCAATGGGACAGCAACCTGTGAAATCCTTTTACAAATCTCCTATAGAATCCACACAACCCAAAGAAACCATTAAGTTGTGATAAATTTGTAGGTGGAGGCCAATCAATGATTGCTTTGTTTTTTTCAAGACCAATACGAACACCTTTAGAGCTGATTATATGACCAAGATATAGAAGTTTTGTTAATCCAAATGCACATTTTGATTCTTTTGCAAACAAAGATTCCCCCTCAAGAATACTAAGCACTTCTTTCAAATGCTTCAAGTGCTCATCATCCCATGTCCTACTATAAATCAAAATGTCATCAAAAAATATAAGGACAAACTTATGGAGCTGCTTGTTGAAGACTTTGTTCATACAAGACTAAAAGATTGTTGGAACATTAGTCAACCCAAATGGCATGACTAAAAACTCATAATGTCCAAAATAGCATCTTAAAGCAATTTTCTCAACATCTTCCTCTCTAACTCTAATCTGATGGTAGCTCGATCTCAAATCAATCTTCAAAAAATAACAAGCACCATGCAACTCATCAATCAATTCATCAATGTGTGGAATTAGGTTTCTATTTTAACTAATCTTCTTATTTAATGCCCTGTAATCAATGCACATTCGCCTTGTTTCATCTTTGTTTTTAACCAAAACCATTGAAGAGGCAAAAGGACTCTTACTTGGCCTTATGTGTCCCATCTCCAACAATTCTTTAATAGCCTTTTTGATTTCATCTTTATATCTTTTGGAGTGTCTATAAGGGGTAGTAATTACTAGTTTGGCTCTCTCCTCAAGTTCTATGATGTGCTCAATTCCCCTATCAGGTGGTGTCCCATGTGGAATGTCACTAAACACCTTGTTATACTTGTTCAACAACTCCTCAACATTTGGATAAGTTCTCTTTTGCTGTCCTGAATCATTAGGCATGATAATACATCCAACTACCCACTCTACTTGGTCATGTCTTATCAAGCTTTCCATCCTTTTGAAAGATACCACCCTTGGTCCACCATTTTTCATGCCCCTAAGAAGAATTTTCTTACCATTCACTTCAAATTTCATTTCCATAGTTCGTAAATTCATCCTGAACTCACCAAGTGAACACAACCACTGAATCCCAAGCACTACATCTGTATCGACAATGCTCACAGCATAGAATTCATCTCTCAACTCATACTCACCTAACTAAATACATAAATTTGGGATCTTCCTAGTGCAAGTGAGAGTGAAACCATCTGCAACCATTACCTTAAAGCCCTCACACTCTTCTGCTCTCAAAACCCTTCTTGCCACAACACTCTCATCAATAAAATTGTGTTGCCCCTGTATCAATAAGAGTGACTATTCGTTGCCCACACAACACTCCTCTAACTCTAAAAGATCCTATTTTATGTAAACTAGATAATTGTATCATAACATTACCTCTTCCTTGTTCCTTTTTTGACTCTTCTGATGAAGTATCCTCCCCGCTAGTGTCAATTCAGTTTGTTGTTTTGAATTTTCTAAACTAGATTCAAGGGTTGTAAAGTATTCAAGTTGTTTTGTCTTAGCCTTAATTGCACACTTGTGAGTTGGGTCCCATGGTTCTCTTCATTGGAAGCACATTTTTTCATTGAATTGGTCATCATCAAGCCTAGGTTGCAACTTCTTGTTATGATATGAATCTCTATAAGAATGTTTTTTGTCTTTTTCCTTTTTGTGGTGAAAACTCCTGACTAAAATTTACTTCTTGAGGTTTAAGTTTCCATTTCCCTAGCTCTTTTGATTGCTTCCAACAAAGTAGAGGGTTGAAAGTTTTAACCCACCCCTTAAAGGTTTTGTTAAGCCATCCACAGAGAAATACCCGTCTTCTTTCTAATATATCAGTCCCTGTCACTAAAAGTTTCTGAAAATCTGCAATGAATGTTTCCACTGTACCCCACTGTTTAAGCTGATTCAACTCCTTGAAGTTCAACTCTGGATCTTTCTTATCAAATTTGTCTATCAATCTTTCTGTAAACTCTGCATATGACACAATTTGATCATGACCAAGAGTAATCAACCCATGGTACCACCACTTGTGAGCACTACCTTCTAAATGCAGTGTTACAAATTTAATAGCTTCATCTTCAGCGATGGGCTTAAGCTAAAAATAAGTATCTAATTTTTGGACCTAAGATCTAGCATTGACTTTCCATGAACCATCAAAATATGGAATAGATACCTTGCCAACTTTCTTTTGCAACTCTTGATTTTGAAACCTTCCACCGCCTCCTCTACGTGGTCTATTTCTTTCTCTGAAAGCTATATACTCTGAAAAAAGCATTTCCTACTGATAGTCATCACCCAAGCCTTGCCAATCAGTCCAAACTTGCCTATGAAACTCTTGTTAGTCGGTTCATTTTTTGTTGGTGGATTGTTTGCCTGTGTAAATGTTGGCATTAATGGTCTAGAATTAACTGTAAACCCAAAAGCTCTTAGCTGTTCATTCCCATTGTTTGTTGATCCTTGCCCATGATTCTCGTTATTTCTATTGTTAACATTTTGTCCTGTATTACCCTGGTTTCCATTATGTTGCATCAATTGAGTAAACATTTGTGTCATTTGTTGGTGGGAGTAAGTCATCGTGCTCATTATTTATCTTTGCGCTCTAGCCAACTCTCCTAACGCATTCTCAACACCACTTGTTTCAGTTCTTCTTTCACCACCTCCAAATGTTCTATATTGTTATGTGCATCTTTGCACCCATTGTTCCTATAGGAATTTCAATCTGTTCAAGCACTGGTTATTGGTCTAAATTTGGGTTTGATCTATTCTTCCAAAGGCAATAATGATGCCTTATTGGATGCATACCCTATCCCAACAGGCTGCAAGAAATAATTTGTGCTCTAATAGTAAGAGGCTACCCCTTTTTAAAACTTCCCCTCTTAAATTTTAAAAGAAATTAAAACTTTCTCACTTCTAGAGTTTTAAGTGACAGGCATTTTGTCAAACATTATTTGTCACAAAATGTTAATACTAACCAATTCTTTGACTATGCTTCAGGCAGTAGAATAGATACTAAAAGAATTAAATAGGCTTGAAAATCTAAACTCAATTATTTGCAAGTGGGAATGTAATCTTAAATTACCACTGCACACTACGAATTCAAGAAATAATTAACATGGATACAGAAAGTATTCTATTAACATTGAGCATTGTTTGAACAAATTCGAGAATAAATAGTGATAAGTCTGACCTCGAGTTCGATGAACCTGTTTTGAAGATGTTCAAACGATTGGAATAAGAAACCTTCGACCTAACCTGGGCACTGTGCCAATGATTTAGACTCAATAGAGCAGTTCGGTTCTCTACCTATAATGAAAGAAAATAACTTATATTCTTCTCAATTCTGTGCTATGCAAAATTCCAAGAGGTGGTTAAGAACAGCAAATAATTTCACGTAAAACTTGGTGTCTAGAATATCTTAATCATTGTCAAACTTATATTGAATATTTCCTTCAAAACCTTAAGTTTCTCCTCTTGATTTGACTCCACACACACACAATGGACTTTGCGAAACTCTCAACGTACAGGTAGCTCACCATCCAGTCCAGTCCAACGTTGAATGCTTTGTGCTCGATAATGCGTATTGGACACTATCGGCTCCCTCAACTTACAAACCCGTTACTTCTATACATGTTGTTCAAATTAAATAACCTTCAATGGAATTTCGCACTTAATTCACATTAGTATTACTTTGTATATGTCGCTCGATTGTCCCCTTGTTTCCTATGTTGTACAACCACCTATGTTTCTATTCCTCACCACCCTATTAACAAATAAGTTTCTTGAATGCATACCTCAGCATGTACACCTTTAGCACCTAGACAAAGCCTTCAGACTCAACAAGATTATTTCTGTCAATGGTTTGTTTGCAGTATATTGTATGGGTTAAGACAAATTAATCAAGTCCACTCTTCTGCTCATCTGTGCAGGTTCCCATTAGCGCTTCTTTCCCATTATACAATATTTATGGCATGCCTCATTGTTTCTTCCTGAACTAGTAAGTTATAATTCCAGTTTGTTCTTCTTCCCGACCCGAATATCAATCAAGACTTAAATATTCTAAAAACTGATTATCCAGAGAGCATCTTTCGGCTCTGTAGATAATGTCCCCCTGTTGAATAGTCATTCTCCAAAGGCTGTTACAAAATCTCTACAAGTCTGCAAATTTCGTATGCAATTATTCTCCATTCCCCCTTCTGAGTGACATCTCATTCCTTTTTACATTCTTCTTATGTGAATGCACAAGATTTCTTTTAAATCCTTAGTTATCTAACTCCCCCACTAATGTGACAAAAGAAATATTCCACATCTTACAAAAAAGAACAATAATAATGCAAGTGAAATATTTTCTTATTAATTAAATGCTAATGTGGGTTAATCTTAGCATTTAATTAAATTATTAGAATATTGGGACTTTTAGTTAGGGGGGGACTTTACAGTTGACCAACAAGGAGATGTGGAAATGAACTCCCACATGTCAATGAAACAACACAAAAGGCCACCCAACATTGTTATTATAACTCAGACCAGCAACATGAATGATGTCATAGGTGTCGACAAACCAATGTAAACCAAAGAAATCCATCTCATATTCATTGTCCATCAAGTGTTTACCGTCACGGGTAAACAGGTTTAATGCATACCATGGAAGTAAAGAATATAACACAATGTTCAGAAACAATGATGCTCATTTCATTCATTGGTTAACATGTATAATATTATGTCCAAAACATGCCCTCCATATCATCCGGAAGGTACATACATATAATGTCCGAGGGGTGCAGGGCGAATCGTCGTACCCGTGTAACTCCCTCGGCCCGAGGGGGTGCGAGGCTAGCCGTCGCACCCGTATAACTCCCTCAGGTATGCCAACTACCCATATTTCCCGACATCATCCCCTCGAAAAAGAAAGTCGTCTTCGGCGACTCACAACAGAAGGGAGATGAAGTACACTACATACAATAAGAAAATCACTGAGAAGAAGTCACATCACATTCCTCCCGTGCCTACACCAAACTTGTCTCCAAAACACGCTTTTCAGTTGTAGCCTCCACTAACTCTTGTTCAAATGATACTGTCTCCCTAGCCAATCTGACCTCGATAGCCACCTACGTCGCCTTCTCCGCTTCCAACTCCTAGGTACGCTGAGCCAAGTGTCGCTCTACTGCCTCCAACCGGGTGGTCAGCTCCTCCCGAGCTTTTTGTGCATCCACCAAGACAGCCTCACGTCCAACCAAAACCTACTTTGAGTGCCTCAAAGAGTAATACCCCTCTCAAAAGGCTTGCTCCAGCGCTCTCTCCACCTCTGGTGTGTGGACAATCCATGCCTGCAGTAGCTCCGAGTCTCATCAACTAGTCACACTCCCCAAAGACTGATAATTGAACTGAATAATTGTCTCGTGTCGTACGACTTCTTGTTCTTGCATGGCCGTCATTCTTGCAATGCCTTCCCTCAAACTTTGTTGGTTCGCAACCACCAAATCCGTCTCCCTCTGCGGCATAGGGCTTTCCTTCCAATGCTTGATTTCAGGCTTCTCTCTCATCGTAGGAGACAAACCCAACGCTTACCTTGATTGCTCCAATGCCCCAAACTCACAATTGTAGTGTACCTCAAAAATAAAATGGGGGTCGAGGGGCAGTGCCCCCACCGCCAAGACCAAATTAGCACCTTCAAACCCACACAAAAGTCCATGGGGCACACCATTTTCGTGATTTTCTTTCGATGCCATACTCTTTCTGCCAACCACTTTCAATGCCTATGTAAATGGTCAATAACTATATTTTCTTCACTCCCTGCTTATGTCCTTCCCTCCGGTGCCATACACTATTCACTATGAACTGTTCTTTATTTGTCATCATTTTTTTTGCTTAATACCTTCTCTCTGCGTTTTATTTCTCCTTTCACCCGTGTTATGGCACCGTGAACGACTTGGCTCTTTGCCGAATTGTTTCCGCGGACTATCCTCCTTTGAAGCGGTGAGTTGTCACTGTTCGGTGACTTCACCATTTGGTGCCAGTCACCGTTCGGTGACTTCCGACAGTTCTCTCTTTTTTCTTTTTTCTTTTTCTCTTTCTTTTTTTTTCCCCCACCGTACGGTCGTACAGACATTAGCCATACGTTTTTGTTTTTTTTCTTGATCTAATTACCTTCCAGATGCTTCTCTGGTCGCCTGTATGGACGGCTCTCGGGTCACCTGCCAACCTCTCGAGTCCCTTTCCATCCTCTCGGGTGCTTTGTCCCTCCTCTCAAGTCCATCCTCTCCGGGTAAGGTTTCAATTTGGACCCATTGATGGCCTCATGTATCTCCAGTCTGTCGAGAGTCCACAACTTGACAGCCCCGTCGTAATCAACTTCTCGAGCTTTGTATGGTCCCACCCTTTTTACTTCAAATTTTCCTGGCTTAATCTCATTCTTTCCATTATACTTCAGCACCAACTGGCCAGGGGAGGAACGCATTTTTCGTAGGTGCTTATCATGCCAATATTTTCTCTATTGTGCGACCCCAGTTGCCCAATGGGCTATCATTCTTCTTTCCTCTAATTTATTGAGAGTGTGCAGCCGCTCCCACAAGCTTTCCCTATTGCCGAGTTTGTTTTCAATGGTGATTCAAAAGCTTGGAACCATAAATTCTACAGGGACCACGGTCTCTTGCCCGTACATAAGAAGAATAAAGATTTTGAAGGCTACGGTCTTTCACTCGGGATTCCAATTGTCACTGACAAGAATGATCTTAGGTTCCTCTTCCTTGCCCAGATTCATTGGTTTGACAGACGGCTCCTTATACTTCATGGGGTTTTCCTCATCAAATTTATGCGTCAGGACTTCGCTTACTTTCGCATCCCCTTCCTTGTATTCACCGTACTCTGGGGGAAATGTTTTTGGCTCTTCCTCAATACTTAGTACATTTCATGCTGGTTGGAAGAGTTTGTAGTCCTCTATTTGCCAGTGGAAGAGACCATTCATGGAGTAGGCGTCATCCCACGAACACTCTTCCAATTCTAAGACGCCTTCTTCGTTAGGTTCCATACAACTCCTTCCTTCATCCCTTCAACCATTCTCACTGTCAGATTCTGAGTCTAAAGAAGAGGCTATCTCTTCGCTCACCATCTGGGTGCGAAGGTCAATGGTGAACTTCCTCCCCCCATTCTCCATAGAGAGGGTGTTTTTCTACCAATTGTGGTTTACCTTCGCCGTGACCAGCCACCCTCGACCCAAAATAGCATCGTAACCCTTCTTTTTCAAAGGTATCACCACAAAGTCTAGTACAAATGGTTGCAAGCCAATGGTGACCCGTTGTGCCATCAACGTTCTGAGAGGTTTGATATCCTACTGATCGGCGCCCAATAAGTTGAAGGTTGGGGGCCACAAGGTTGGCTTGCCCAATTTCTTCCATGTCTCCTCTGGAAGGACATTCACTCCTGACCCTCTATCCACTATAGTGTCTGTTAGGATGGTCCCAAGGATGCCCATCTCGACGACTGTCAGGTACCTGCCGCTATTTACAGCAAGTATCATAAGGTCAGTTGCAGACCCTTCGGGGATGTCCGTACATGTGGTATTTGGTTGCGTGGCCAAGTTCCCCAACAGCAATGTTCCCAAGTGAGGCATAGTGTGAAGGAGGTCCTGGAGTTTCACCAGTACCTCTACATGTAACATTTGTCTCAGAATGTTTTGTTCTGCCTCCCTCCGGCCCAAGGTGGTGGCCATCTCCCATGTTTCTTTTTGTGCCTTCATCACCTTCTCGATTTCTTCCTTACCCTACCATACCCCTTGTTTTTTTGTTCGAGGGTTCGGATATGTGGTTTGTTTTGCTTGTGCTCATGTGATGGCTAGTAGCCCCTCATCACTTCTCGTTCCCTCGATGTTGAGCAAGTTAACCCCGGATTTTGGGCAATTGGCGTTCTCGTGGTTGCAAGGACCACACCAGCAACATAGCTTCTGCGGAGTATCGCCCCTATCGCAGTCCCTTGCAAAGTGGCCCCACTAATTGCAAGCTCGACACTAGATCATCGGCCGACCCTTGGAGTCGTAATGTATTCAACTCCTTGTATTGGTGTTGTTGTTATTGCCCCTTCCGCTACCGTGTTGATTGCCTCCGTACCCGCCCGAGGATGCGTTATTGTTAGTCTCTACCCCCAATGTAGATGGTTGTTCTTGGGTAAATAGCACTTGTTGATTCCTCACTTTCATGTTGTATGAGCATTCCTTGGTGGAATGGCCCATGATCTGGCAAATGTCACAAAATGCCTTTTTGGGACACGACCCCTTTGTACAGTCGCTCTCCTTGCAGTCCGTACACCACATGTCATCTTCCCCCTTGCTGGTACCCCCTTTCATGGTGTTGAACTCCATCATTCTCTCCATGTCCTTTTGGAGTGCCATGACTTTTTTCTTCGAGTCGCCATCAGTGTTATTGTCATCGTCCAAAGTGTCATCTTCGTCGGAAGAGGACTTGCTTCTTTTCTTCTTGGAGGTCTTATGTTCGCTCTCCAAGTCTATCGCCCAATTATAGGCATCTCCATATGAGGTGGAGGGCACTATCTTCATTTTCCTCCATAGGTTAGATTTCAAGCCCTCCATGAACCATCTTTTCTTCAGGCCATCCGCTAGCTAGCTATCCATTTTTTCGACTAACTCCTTCAATCGGCGACCGTAAGCCCGCAGAGTCTCCTTGCCTTGTTTGGTACTATATATCTCAGAAACAATTTCATTGTCATCCCTCAGGAGTCAAAACTCCTTCTGGAATTTTTTCTTGAGGTCAGCCCAAGTGGTCACCTTTGTTTTGTCCACATCGAAGTACCAGTCAATGGCTACCCCTCTGAGTGTGGTAGGAAACTGTTTCACCCATTCTGCGCAATCGGCAACTCCATTCTGCGTGGTCGGCGACTCCATTCGCCGACCAGATTGTCTCACACATACGACAATGTCGTACTGGATCTTCCTTTCCATCTCCATGGAATTTTAGCAACTTCTCCTTGTTGGTCGCCATTGGGGTGGGTTGTGTCACCCGTCATGGATTTTGTGTCTGTGCTCCTGCACCACTTGTGCCAGCACCTGTACTCGCGTCGGTGGTGTTCGTGGTATTGATAACTGGCACTTGCACTTGTGCCTGAGTATTTGTTGGTACCCTGGTGTGTGGTGTCATTGGCCCAAACAAAGGTTCCTAACTGTTAGACGCCTATGCTTTAGTGGCACCTTCAGTCGTACGGTCTCCCCTACTGTAATTGTATGTACCTTCAACTTGGATCTTTGTACCTGGTGTAAGAGATAGATTCGTAAACCGGTCTCTAGTTTCCTCCAGTAAGGCCCTCCTTAGCCTTGTCTCTTCAAGCAACTCTTCGCTGCTTCGCACCCTCCGGCAAGTTGTTCCTCGGCAAGTTGCCTCAGCCTTCATTGGCGTTCTATTTGTTGCTCAAAGATTAAAGCCTTATGTGCTACCTCCCACTCATCGTTTGGTGCCTTCTTATTCCTGTCTTTATTTAAAAGATTGGGCATCAAAACTTAATGCAAACTCATTATAATTGTTTATACAGTGTCCTCCCTACTTTCATTTGCTTTTTAACCTTCAAATGTTAAAACCCCCTACGATGGACGCCGCAACTGGCAAACCCATTATGTCTGTGTGCCATTCAATCTTTTCCCTTCCCGAGTATGTCCAGGCAACGGCGCCAAATGTTTACTGTCACGGGTAAACAGGTTTAATGCATACTATGGAAGTAAAGAATATAACACAATGTTCAAAAACAGTAATGCTCATTTCATTCATTGGTTAACATGTACAATATTATGTCCAAAACATGCTCTCTGTATCATCCAGAAGGTACATACATATAATGTCCGGGAGGTGCGAGGCGAACAGTCGTACCTGTGTAACTCCCTCGGCCCGAGGGGTGCGAGGCCAACCATCGCACCCATATAACTCCCTCAGGTATCCCAACTACCCATATTTCCCGACAACATCAAGTAGGTATGTCCCCACACACTCTCGTGCCACTGAATAGCTGATGTAGACCATGCCAAATATGAAAGTGCAATGGAAACCCAAGTAGGGCAACCACTAACCACTAAAGAATCTATGAAGATTAAATCACCAACCAATAAATTAACAACTGCTGAAATTGGTGACAAACCTAAAAATGAATTGTAGATGACTTCATCACCCACAACTTGAATGCCAACATGGAAAAACTCAATAGTATCATCATTCACATGTGAAAGAGCTATTACCTTGTGATGATGTAAAGAAATATGACTGTATTGTAAAAATCATGATTGATGTCATACATTTGTGTCATGTCTTCAACTTTTGCATCCGCTCCTTCATTGGAAACTTTATGGCAAACACTTGCACTTTGAGTGCCAACACTTGTAGACTCCTCTTCATTAGTTATTCCATGTGTAAAGGCTGCAAATCCATGCAAATGGGAAGGTAAACAACTGCTGTCCCAAATGAGAATTGTGGGCTCCTCTATAGGTTCTTCTCTTTGTCATCTTACTTGAACTATATGATCACAGCGTTCCTTGACCTTTTGTAAGAGTTGTCTTTCTTGGGCAGCCAATAACTTAGCTTCCTTAGCTCTCTCATTCCATCCATTACATAAACTTTGGGTCTTCAATACATCGTCCATGCTGTGATAGATTAAATCAGACCTCTTGTAGATTAAATCTATATCAAAAACATCATGTCTAACTCTTAAATCATGAGAGCCATCATTGGGAGACTCAATAACACTCATAGGATCATTCCTGTAGGCATCAAGATGATTCATCTCTTCCCATGGCTTATCACTCATGACCTTTAAGTCACCCACCAAGAAACTCTTGCACTCCCTACTTTTATCAAGAATTGATTCTTTAATTACACGAACACCTTCGGACACAAAAGAGCAACTTCATTTTCAGATTTTTCAATCTGATGAGCAGCAATACACTCATATTTACAAATAACAGCACCCATAGACTTAGCTTCCATCCCGTAAACTGACACTACTCTAAGCCCCCCATCCGATAAGGCCTTCAACACAATCTTCTTCCCATCAGCTATGAACTCCAACTACATCTTGCAATGATCTATTATGTATCTACCAATAGCCTATAACAACTACATGCCCAGAACCACCTCAAATCCTTCTTGCTAGATCACATAGAAATCATCAGTCAATGTGTAGTCACCCAACTGAATGCTAAGTTGAGGAACTCTTATAGCGCAACTCAAGGTGGCACCACTTGCAACTATCAAGTCAAAACCCCAAAATTCCTCTACATGTAATATGTGATTCGCAACCGACCACTCATCAATGAAGGTGTGCATGGCACCAGTATCCACCAAACAAATCACTCACTGCCCCTTGAGTAATCTCTTCAATCAAAAAGGAAGGTACCTAGGTACTCTTCACAACGTAGCAATGGTAACATTAGGCTGATCAGCTACCTTGCCCTCATCTAGATTTAATTGTGGCTGCTTAGGATACTCGTCATCATCATTGTCCTCAATTTTGTTCTCATGAATCTGCTCATCTTCAACATCAGAGATGACCTCGATGTAGTGTATTTTGAGCTTTCCAAGGCATCTATGCTCGGGTGTCCAATGCTCCTTGCACAAAAAACACAATTTATTCCTTCTTAGCTCATTTCTTGTCTCATAATCCTCCTTAGGAGAGGTATTCTTAGGCTGATTAAAAGATTTCAGATTTGGTTTAGTGTCTTTAAAAGTTCTTTTTGGTGGCTGATATGAAGAAGATGAAGTATCAAGGTCCAATGTCAACTTGATAGCATCATGTAGTGAGTTAGGCTTAAGCACTTTAACAAGTCTCTTTGTCTTATCATTCAATCCTTCAATAAACAACATAATCTTCCTTTTTTCAATCATATCTAGAACCATTACAACAATCTTTTGGAATTCACTGATGTAGGAATCCAAAGACCCACTTTGGCTCAATTGCGCCAACTCCCTATAATACACCTTGACATCCTTCTGATCAAATCCAGCAATCAACTTGCTACTAGATTCTTGATAAGAATGAATTGATTCATGGTTTTGTGTTACCAATCCATGGTGCCACCAATCATATGCAATTCCCTCTAAGTGCATGGATGCAAATTTTATTGCATCTACTTCCTTTATTGGTTTGAGAGTCAAAAAGGTATCTAGTTTGTGAATCTATGCCCATGCACTTGTTTTCCCACTACCATCAAAAGTAGGAAGCATTAATTTGTTGGTAGCATACTTGAGGTCCTTCTTTTGTTGCCTTGGCCTCCATTTTTGCCTTGTTTTTCTACTTTCTCTTTGCTATCCCAAATATTGACTTGAGGTCAAAGCTGCTCATACATGTTGTGGTAGTGTACTCCACTCATCATGCAAGGTCATCACATTATCCTAGAATGCTATGTCTCCATCAACATCATCTACCTCTTCTTCATTTCCAACTAAGAAATTTGGCATCATAGGTCTATTTATAGTGTGTGTAGGAGCCCTATCTCCACGTATGGAACCAACCATACTGTCATCATCTGCTTGACTATGGTGTTGTCTCCTAGGTCGCGCTCTCAACTGCTGAATGGCAACTGTGAGTTGTAAAACATTGACTACCTGTTGCTACCCTGCTTGAATTCCTCTAAATAATTTCTCTTGCTTCCCTGTTATCATCACGTGTTGGACTGTTGTACCACTGTCTCTCCTATCACCCATATTCTCTACAAATTTGGAAGATGAGCCTTGATTAATACCTAAGATTCCAGACACTGTTTCCCCTTCGGCCACTTGCAAGGGTTGCCAAACTTTCTTCAATTCCCTCTGATAATACCTCCTTTCTCTGTCACTTGCTTGCATGAACAAGACTGAAATAACCCAAAGGATGGCAAGATCCAAACTCTAATACCACTATAAGAACCCCTGCTAATTCTTATCTATTTACTCTGTACGGACCCCTGCTAATTCTGATCTGATTTTTTCAAGTTTGGATGTTTGACATTTTGTCAAACACTTGACACACAACTCACTGCTATCTGATTTTTTGATTATGTTTATATTTTGGGGTCTATGTCTATTGCTGAATCAAATAGAAATGCATAGAAAATGATAAACAATGATTGCATTAAACTTTGACAAGACAATCTCAAAGAAATGATATTGCATTAGGCATAAATCATAACTGAGTACACTTATTATCAGGTCTGATAAAAATGTTATCAGACTGTAACTACATATGGGAAGTGCATTACATTGTGAATACAAAGTCTGAATTTAATTCCTTCATATACCCGATTAGCTTGCTTGCCTGCGTTGATTCTAAATGACACCACGCAACTTGTTGCAGTAGGGAATATTTTGCAACTCTGCTCATGAAGTCTAAAGCAATTCTGATCCAAATTGAAGGTGATGGCAGCCTCTACAAACCCTTAACACCTGCAAATGTTCCTTTCCAATATAGCCGCCTAGGGCTAAGGTGGTAGTAATGCAACCCTATGTTGATATAAAGCCAATATGATGCCAAATGCGCCACCAAACACTTGCAATCAAAAACTGATATGAATTTGGTGAAATCTGATTACCAGACCTGCAACTATCTTCAAACCCTAGCCGTCCCAAATAAAGAAAAATTCATATAAAATCATAAACAGCATCAAAAAATGTAAAACCACTTGCAATCACGTGGTCTCCAACCTGCAATATGGCTCCATTATTGTATCCAAATCCTAGCTGAAACTTCAACAAATCTGCCCAAAATTTTGCAAATAAGCTCAATGGTGAGCTCTGAATGAATCCACCTCACAAGTAAAGTTGGGTTTCCATCCAACCTACAAATCTCCAAGGGTTTTCATCCTAAAAAATGGTTGTCGCTGTCACACTAGCAACTATGAAGAAATATCAACTATCAAATAATCACATAATGACTCTTCAAGAAGAAAGAGGCCTCTTTATATAGACTTCCCAAGCCACTTGGATACTCAAATTCCATTTAATGATTTTTAATAAAAATTTCCTTCTCCGAGAAGGTTCGACCAACTTCTAGGAGGAAAATAAATTAAATAAAATTACCTTTATTTTATTTCCTCCTAATAAAGTCACTTCATGACTATTATTATTTTTATAATTTAAGTTACTTTAATTTATTAATAATTTCAATTTATAACTTAAAGTTTATTCTTGAAATTCAATATTAATCCAATAAAATAACATTTCACCTTTTTATTTCTCCACCAATGAAAATAATGCCACGACCAACATATCAACCTTTGTCTCCTAATTAGCCTATTGGGATGACGTGGATTAGGCTAATCAACTCTAATGTGAACAATGAGGAGAAAGGGGCATTACAATTCTAAGCACGGAAACATCTCCTAGTATCAAGAAATGTTGGCTGAGCAACCCTTCCATATCCTGAAATTCCCTGGTGAATTTCTTAGTATGAGTTAATACTTATTATTTTCTTCTTAGTATAAGTTAAAACTTATTATTTTCTTCAGTTCCATGATGTGTACTTTAGCTCTTTGGCATTTTGCATTTAATCACTGTATCATTTATGTATAGTTGAACATAAATAATAAATCTGGTAATTCTTTAAATTTCTTTTCAAAGTATACGTGTGCGAATTCTGCGCTTCTTGACATCCCCTCAGGCCCAATCCAATCACTTTTCTTTATTTATCTTGAATCTTCTGTTTCTCGCTACTATATAGAGGGGTTTCTCCATTCAAAGCACTTCACTGATAGTTGGACCTGCACATCTCATACATTTAACTAAGTTCGAGCAGTGCCATAGGTGTCCAAATAGTAGTAGAAGACCTTTTGATAAGAAGAAAACCTAGAGATAAGGTTGGCCCTTCTGATACCCGAGTACCAAGGCCAGTCTATCTCTAGAGATACAATATTGCTGACCAGATGCAACTGCATTATTGGGAAATTAAATGATTTCTGTGATATCAATTGCACCATATACAACGGAGTTCAAACGGGGAAGAAAAATAAGAAAAGGCAGGTGACCCATGCCTGAAATGATATCTAGGCTAGGCATGAGATTTAACCTTTTACGCATTGAAATCCTTAAGCAGCTTGAACAGCTGACCTGACAAAAGCCCCTAAGGAGGTCTGGTTAATGCATATTGAGATTGCTGGCCCACGGTGACTGTGCCTATGACATGAAGAATAAAATACAAGAACAAGGATAACTTGCTCAGAACTTACAGATTGAGTCTAGATAGTTGATAATACCTACCTAGCTTACATGATTGCAGATACTTTGCAACACAAACATGTTTCACTCCAAGAGTGTTCTACAAGAAGGCACGTTAAGAAAATCCTTTGAACTTCAGAAATGTTAGAGAAACTTCAATACATATCATATATAATAATTCAGCATCACAATTATTTCTTTGCTTCTTTATTCATCAATTTATGTAAAATATTTGATAAAACCAACAAACAATATTATATAATTATACAACAGTTTTGAAAGCAAATTTAAAACAATTGAAAAGATACACAGAAAATTCATTTTCCTTTACAGCGTGATTTGTAGTATAAAATTATGCATGTACATATAGCTAAAATAAATTCCATCGCTTTTCAAAACAATGGTTCCTAGCCTGCTTAGCAATACAACAAACAAGACACATAGAGACAACCAACCAAAGTTGGTACCAAAACAAGGATACTTGTTTCACCAATTTGCCAAGATGTCCAAAAAGATGACAAACCTAGGATTGTTAGAAAATCAAATTGATAAAAACTACAAATTACAAAGTTCAATTCACTAAAGATGTGATGTGCAATGACAAATATTTAGGCCAGCCACCATTTATAAAGACCACCTGTCCAATTTTGCTATAAGTGATTGACAATCATTATATGTCATGCAAGCAAAAGCAAGTTGCAAAACAAAAGATCAGGATAGACCATTCCAATTATTGAAATATTCTGTGGAAAAACAGTGGCCATATCAGCTAACAGACTTGAGTAAAATATTCTTGCACAAGCAAAGGCATTTGTGAATAAGAAACAATTTGAAGCAAACTCTGCCAGAAAGGATTCTTGTTGAAAGTTTTCCTAGATTGGTCAGTTATAATACAAAGATGACCAAAAGATTAATGAAGACAGTGGTAATTCAACTTTATGTGAAAATGTATTAAAAATATGTTCAACACATTTGATATTGAATATCATTAAATTAAGAAGCATACACGCAATAAATGGCCCAAAAGTGATAAAAAGCATAAGTAAAATTCCATTACTCAAATAAACAATCAAGCTTTTTCGACATTAAACATCTAAAGAAAAACCTAGAACAGGAAACATTACATGTCAGAACCTAAGTTGCCAAATCGGGAATGGGAACGGGTATGGGTACGTGGGTACGAAACACCAGTACGGCAGGAAAAAAAATTGGGGGCGGGGGGGGGGGGACTTTTGTTACGTTCATATATATATATAGACACACACACACACACACACATATATATATATATTGTTAATGTTTTAGCTAGTCGATTTACTAGCCAACAATAAAACTATTAATTAAGATCAAATCTTTAATTTGATCTTAACAAACGTCCAAGGGTAGACGTTTTCTCAAGTCGGCCCTTCCTTAAATCAAATTTCTTTTTGGCGCCAAAAGAAATAAAACTAACTCTATGTGGGTCGGCCTCCTTAATCCTTCTATTCGGCCAGTATATAATGAAGTTTGCCACAAGCATCAAGAACACAATCCACACAACACAATCATCAGCGACTATGATCAAAAGCTCTGCTCTGCCCTACTGAATGTGAGTTTGATCCTCAGCGAAATAGCATCAGTCTACCCTGAAGAATATTGTGCCACACATGCCATTTCCTGCGATTGAATAAGTAACTATATCTGGTCTACTCGGTGTGCACAGTACTCCCTGGTGAATATCTCACTTCAGATCTGATCTATTGCTGCAGCAACTTCTACAGGAGACTGAGAACACATTGAGAGTTATCTGATTCATATATCTCTGAATTCGATCTTCCTCTGATCCATGACTGACTGTTCAAGTAATCATCCAGATCTGATCACATACAGATCACTGTAAATCACATCTCCAGGTCAGATCTATTTTGAAACTGAACATTGTAAAAGTGTATCTGGGCCTAATAAATTCATCAAACAAATTGCTGGGTTTTCACCTCCACAAGGGAGGTTTCCTAGGGTATATCGTGTGTTGTGTCTGTGTCTTTAGTTATCAGTCATTGCATCTATTTCTTCATTAATAGTAAATAGTTAGATCTGAAACTAAATTAACATATATATGCTTAACAAAACCATTACAAATTATATATGCAGCTAAAAAATAAAATTAAGTTTAGAATGTCATATACCAATATATATGCTTAACAAGACCATTACAAATTTCAAATTTTGAAACATATCAGTCTAATTTAAATTCAGGTTTCTGTATCAAAAAGATCAAGCCAGAATCTCATGATAGATAAGTTCAGAGTTCACTAATCAGAAGTCTAGGTCTTAAAAATATCTAAAAGATCAAACTACAATCACTAAACATTTTGGCATTTAAAAACACAAAACCTAGATGTGTACCCACAGGAGATTCATTTCAGTATCCGATTCCAGTACATTTCCTACCTGGAATCGCCCGGAAAAGTCCCACAATTCAGCAACTTAGGTCAGAACTTAACCAAGTTGGGAAAATTCATGTTAATCTAGTTTTTGGTAGCATCAAACCTTATGGATTTATTGACCCCTTGGAATGTTAAATGATAAATAACATCTGTAGTGTACCTACAGTCTGTAACTGTAGAAAAGGCACAGCCACAACACATGACGCATGTGGCATCACTTGCACACCCAAAGTAGGGCTGCACAAACTCTTACAAGCTCTAGGTGAGAGAAATCACTCTTCCTCCAAAGAATGTAATAAAGAGAGAATTTAATTATATTAAATAAAATAATTACAATGTAAGAGATGGATCCACTTCATATGACAGCAAGTTTTTGCAGTGAAGAATTTTTTATTCATGGCTCTAACATGCTTCATTTAGCGTTGAGAGAACTTAACTGTTGGCATAGGTGTTCTAATGTAATTTTGCATGTTCTTAAATAAATAATCCTAGATATGCAGGGAATTTGCATTGTTTACCCACTGGGGTAGACTAGTTTACTGAAGCATAGACATTATACAGGAAATATAATAAACACAGAATATATCAGAGAATAATAGATGCTTTCATTAACCATTCCAACGTATGAGTACATTTACATCATAATCATCCTCATAACAATCCTTCACCCGTAGGTGGTACATATTTATCTACCCGAAGGGGTGTGACCAAACGTCACCACCCAACCCAACTGCCCTTTGGTAATAACTAATTACCATTGGAACAACATAACTAATACACGACATATAATAAAGTAGTCTTTCCGGCTAACATCATCCCCCCCAAAAAGAAAGTCGTTTCCGGTGACTCACAACAAAAGGGAGATGAAATACACCACATAGAATAAGAAAATCACTGAGAAGGGGCGGAGGAGTGTCCCTGAAAAAGCTGGAGTGTTGCCCTCCCCATCAATGCTGCTTCGAGTAGTTCTTGTTCTGTCACATCACATTCCTCCTATGCCTGCACCAAACTGGTTTCCAAAAAAACACGTTTCAACTGTAGCCCCCACTAACTCTTGGTTAAACGATACTGTCTCCCTAGCCAATCTAACCTCGATAGCCACCCGTGCCGCCTTCTCCACTTCCAACTCCTAGGTATGCTGAGCCAAGTGTCGCTCTACTGCCTCCAATCGCGTGGTCAGCTCCTCCCGAGCTCTCTATGCATCCACCAAGACAATCTCACGTCCAGCCAACACCTACTCTGAGTGCCTCAAAGCGTAGTACCCCTCTCGAAAGGCAGACACTCCATACCTGCAGCAGCTCCGGATCTCATCAACTGGTCACACTTTCCAAAGGCTGATAACTGAATAATTTCCTCGTCCCATTCCGATGCCCCCAACTCACAATTGTAGTGTACCTCAAAAAAAAAGGGGGGTCTAGGGGGCAACGCCCCCAGCAAGGTCGAGGGGCAGCACCCCCACCGCCAAGACCAAATTAGCACCTTCGAACCCACCCACCCAAAACTCCATGGGGCACACCATTTTTGTGATTTGCTTCCAATACCATACTCTTCCTGCCTACCGCTTACAGTGCCTACGTGCTTACGTCCTTCCCTTCGGTGCCATACGCTATTCAATTGTTCTTTTGTTGTTTTTTTTTAGAACCTTCCCCTCACTGCTGCCACTCCTTGTCGTCAATAACTGTCTTCTTTGAATTGAACTGGCTTTGATGTATTATGTCGTTTTCTCTTCCTTCTGGCTGTAACGTACGGTCCTGCATCTGCTTGCTTGCCGTACGATGGTACTAACACTATGTTCTTTGCACGTGTACGGCTTTGTCTCCCTACATGCGTTTTAATCAATGCGGCCGTATGATTTTTTCTTATGTTTTTTTTTGTTGGCTTCCGTACATCTTTTACCCATTGCTTTCTTTCCGTATGGTGTTTTGTGTTGTACGGTCGCCAAGCTTTGCCCTTTCTTTGTCATACGGTGTCTCCAACTTCCCTTCCTTTGCCGTACAGTGGAATGACCGTTCAGGCTTATATGTCGTACGGCCAAACACCGTACAATGGTTTTTCCATGTGGCTTTCGGGCCATACGATCATCCTTGTCCTTTTTTTTTGTTTTTTCCCACCATACGGGCGTTTGGACATTAGTCGTACGGTGTGTTTTTTTTTTCTTTTTTTTCCCACCATACGGTCATTCGGACATTAGTCGTACGGCATTTTTTGTTTTTTGTTTTTTTTATATTTTTTATATTTTTATTCTTAATCTATGTGCCTTCCGGATGCTTCTCCGGTCGCCCATATGGACGGCGCTCGGGTCGCCTGCCTGATCTCTCAAGTCCCTTTCCATCCTCTTGGGTATTTTGTCCCTCCTCTTGGGTCCATCCTCTCCGAGTAAGGTTTCAATTTGGACCCGTTGATGGCCTCATGTATCTCCAATCCGTCGAGAAACAACAACTTGACAGCCTTGTCGTAGCCGACTTCCCAAAATTTTCCTAGCTTAATCTCATTCTTTCCATTGTACTTAAGCACCAACTGGCCAGGGGAGGAACGCATCTTTCTCTGCTATTGTGCGACCCTCGTTACCCATTGTGCTATCATTCTTCTTTCATCTAATTTATTGAGAGTGTGCAGCCGCTCCCTCAAGCTTTCCCTGTCGCCGAGTCTGTTGTTAATGGCGATCCAAAGGCTTGGAACCATAAATTCTACAAGGGCCACGGTCTCTTGCCCATAAATAAGGAGAATAAAGATTTTGAAGGCTGTGGTCTTCCACCCACGATTCCAATTGTCGCCGACACGAATGATCTTACGTTCCTCTTCCTTTCCCAAATTCCTTGGTTTGACAGACTGCTCCTTATACTTTATTGGTTTTTCTTCGTCAAACTTGTGTGAGGGGGTTTCCCAAATTCGAAGCTCTCCCTCTTTATACTCTCCGTACTGTGGTGGAAAGGTAGGCCTTTCCTCTCCCTCATCTATCTCCAACATGTTGGAGTGCCTCAATTCATAATCTTCCATCTGCCAATGGAAGAGCCCATTTAGTGAGTCCATGTCATCGTCGGAGTATCCCTCTATTTCTAGTACACCTTCCTTGTTCGGCTCTTGTCTCCCTTTGTCAACCTCTTCTTCGGTGTCCGATCCTGACGAAGATGCCAGGTCTTCACTAACCAATTGATTTCTCAAATCGATTGTAAATTTCCAGCCATCTCTCTCCATCGAAATTACGTTCCATTTCCAGTCATGCTTAGCTTTTGCTTGCACAAGCCATCCTCTCCCTAGGAGAGCGTCGTATCCTTTTTTTTTCACTGGAATGACTATGATGTCCATCACGAATGGTTGGGTGCCAATCATTACCCTTTGTGCCATTAATGTACCTATGGGTTTGATCCCATGCTGGTCTACTCCTACCAGTTGGAAAGTTGGTGGCCACAGTGTCAGTCACCCGAGTTTCCTCCATGTCTCTTCGGGTAGAACATTAACACCCGATCCTCCGTTGATGATATTGTCAGTAAGTATTGTGCCAAGAATTTCCATCTCCACTACTGCAGGATGCCTTCCCGTGTTGAGTGCCAACAACATCAGGTCCTCAATAGACTTTCCCTTCCCGAGGGGGTTTGCCTTCGTCTCGGTCACCTTCGGCATGTTAGGAGATGGTACCATGTTAAGCAGGGTCGTTCTTAATTGTGGCATGGCTACAAGGAGGACTCCCAATTGTATTGGGATTTCTGTCTGCATTATTTGCCTTAGTATTTTATGTTTCACGTGACCTCCTTGGAAGTTCCTGCGGCGTCGTGTTTCTTTCCATTCGGCCATCATTTCTCTCTCGATGTCTTCTTTGGCCTCGCGTACTCTTTTCTTCTCAGTCTCCAGATGTGGGTAGGTGGCCTTCTTTGCTTGCTCTCGGGTGATTGCCAACACCTCCCCTTCATTGCCTTGGATATCCAAGAAGTTTATGCCAAGTTTTGGGCATTTTGTGTCATCGTGGTCTCCGGGCCCGCACCATTTGCAAAGTAATTGTGGCTTTTCCCCCTTCGGACACTCCCTCGCAAAATGCCCCCACTGGCTGCATGTCCGGCATTGAATCATTGGCCTCCCGCTAGCATCATACTGGATGCGGCTCCAACCTCCGTCAATGTTATTATTGTCGTTTCCGCTTCCTCCACGATAGTTATTCCTATAGCTGCCGGACGATGCTATGTTCTGTGTGTTCCCGGGTGCTATTGAGGCTGACGGTTCTTGCGTGAACATGACTTGCTAGTGGCCCTGTGTCTTCATGTTGAACAAACATTCCTTTGTGGAATGGCCCGCCATTTGGCAAATGTCGCAGAACATTTTCTTTGGGCGTGCGCCCTTCGTGTGGTCGGCCTCCTTGCAGTCGGTACACCACAAGTCTCCTTCTTCGTTCCAATTGGTGCTTCCCTTCATAGTTTTGAATTCTTTAAGCATCCTTTCCATATCCTTTTGTAGTGCGGTGACTTTTTTCTTTGCTTCTCCGTCACTGCCAACTATCGTCCCCTGAAGTGTCGTCCTCATCCGACGAAGAGGACTAGTTTTTCTTCTTCTTCGACGTCTTTTGTTCACTTTCCAGGTCCATCGCCCGGTTATATGCATCGGCGTACGAGGTGGGAGGAACTATCTTCATCTTCCTCCGGAGGTTTGATTTCAGCCCTTCGATGAACCATCTCTTCTTCAAGCCATCGGTTGGCTAACTCTCCACCTTTGCCACAAGTTCTTTTAGATGGCGGTCGCAGGTCCGCACGGTCTCCTTTTTTCCTTGCTTGGTTCCATATATTTCAAAGACGATTTCATTGTCGTCTCGCAAGAGCCTAACTCCTTTTCGAGTGCCTTCTTCAAAATGTCCCAAGTTGTCACTCCGTTTTTGTCTAAATCAGAGTACCAATCGATTGCTACCCCTCGGAGGGTTGTCGGAAACTGTTTCATCCATTCCGCCTGGTCAGTGACTCCATTCGTGGACCAAATTGTCTCACATGTACATGTGCCAAGCAAGGTCTTCTTTTCCATCGCCATGGAACTTGGGCAACTTCTTGTTAGCCGACATGTTCACCCTCGGGGGTGGGACAGTGGTATGTACTGCCTGTTGTGTTGCTGGTTGAGTCACCGGAAGTGTTTGTTGTATGATAGGTTGGGATGATCCTCTTGTCAGTCCTCCGGAATTGTTTTCCCCATTAACTGATGTTCTCGAACTACTCGATGTGGTGTGATCCACATGCCTTTCTGTCACTTCGACACTTTCCGCAGCAACTGCACAAGTGTGCTCCCTCCGTTCGGCTTCCTCTTATGCCTTCCTTCGGGCTTCTATCCTTGGTGTTAAAGTTAAGGTCTCGAACAAGTTCATTGTTTCTTCTAACAGATCCTCGTTGTCACTTCCGCCGTCCTCCTGGTTAGGTTCCTCTAAACCATTGCCTTCACTTACCCCCTTCGGCAGTCTATCGGCACGTCTCCTGAACCTCTCCCTTCGCTCGGCTTGTTTTTCAAGTATTGTTTTTCGAAGAACTTGTTCTCCCTCGAGTTCCTTCTTTAAATTCCTATTCTTATTCAACTGGTTGGGCATAAATGCTTTTCCTCACACCAATAATCAACACAGAATTTCAAAAACAAAAGGACACTTATATTTATTCATGTTTTATTACAATCTCTTAATGGAATGATCTCGTCATTCTTATTTTCCACAGTGTCCTTTCCTTCCGTCACCTTCAGACGTGACTATTCCCGACGGCATTTCCCATCACGTTCCTCCTGAAGTCTTTTGTTTTGCCGTGCATGGTACTCCCGAAGGATTTCTTGTCTTTGTTCCTCTTGAGCAATCTCTTCAAGGCAAGCGCGTTGTGCGAGCAATGCCTGTGCTAACAGGCGAGGTAGGTGGTTTAGCAAACGGTTGATTGCAAGGTTAGCCTCAATCGCGGGCCACACGGCACTTGCTAGAACTTCCTCTTCGGTGGCTTCTCGACGGACGTAGGTTTCTATTGCCACCTGAAACAGGATTCTGAATTCCCTCATCTACTTGTCTTCTCCTTCGTACAATTTTGTACGTGTGTCGTCTGCTTCCGGATTAATTTCTCCAACCGGTAAGCCCATTGTGTTTGCATGCCATCCGATTGCGTCTAGGCAACGGCGCCAAATGTTTACCCGCTGGGGTAGACTAGTTTACTGAAGCATAGACATTATACAGGAAATATAATAAACACAGAATATATCAAAGAATAATAGATGCTTTCATTAACCATTCCAGCGTATGAGTACATTTACATCATAATCATCCTCATAATAATCCTTCACCCGTAGGTGGTACATATTTATCTACCTAAAGGGGTGTGACCAAACGTCACCACCCAACCCAACTGCCCTTCGGTAATAACTAAAACTGTCGGAACAACATAACTAATACACGACATATAATAAAGTAGTCTTTCCGGCTAACATGCATCAAAATGTCTTCAAATAAATTCCCATCAATCCTGGATATGCAGGGAATTTGCATCCTAGAACCAGACTAAATTCCCATCAACATTAGAAGATTGAGTAAATATCAAAGGAAGTCATGATAAACAAGTTCAATCAATTGAATTCTCCAAAGCATACAATCGTAAATTAGAATTGTAAACACACATATTCAATTGTACTATTTCACTTATTTCTAGCTGTTTATATCATTGACTCTTAAGCCAGAAATCTGAACAAAAAGGCAAGCATTCCATTGATTAAGATGGTAACATAGTTATCAAACAACCAAACTTCTTGGTAATGATATTTTTCACCTTCAGAATTCTTATGGAACTGGAGCTTTATAAGGTCCTTCACGGCCAAAGGTGCACCACTTACAGGATTCTTCCCATATTTCTGAACATAAGGGAAGATATGCCTGCAATTCCATTTAACTGTAATTAAAATATGCAAAATTTCTGAACATAAGGGATGATATGCCTGCAATTCCATTTAACTGTAATTGAAATATGCAAAATCTTGAGAACAAACAATTCCGACTATTTTCATGGTTCAGATTTCCCAATAAAGGGAACAATAAAAATATGATGCCCTAAACAAACATTAATTGAAATAAAAATCAACTCAGATAAAAATTTACCCTTATACCAGGTCCTCAGCCAAATTCATAGTCCAATTCAAGAATCGGCACATTTTAAATAAGGATACAAAATTTCTACACAATTCAAGCTCAGGTGTCCTTAACCCAATAATTACTGTGTTTTATTGTCAATTGGCGTGTGTTCTGTGCATAGACATTACCTGGAGTACATCTCATAATTATCACTTACCATAACAATGCATACTCAGCTTAGGCTTAACATAACCCAGCATACTCAGCACCAATGGCAATTATACATTGCAGCCATGCAGTCCGAGTTATACTTACCCTAGTCAAACACAAGATGAACATTCATGACTGATGTCTAGGATTTCCATAAGCAAGGGAAAAATCTACAGGCCAAAAAGGAAGCCAAACCAACTAAAGAAAATATTGTGCGACAAAGTAAACAGTAGCAAGCCCAAGCATATTTCTATAAACTAGAAAGAGACGCAAATTAATGCCACCAGACGGATAATTATTAAGTCCGACAACTAAGGTCTAAACAGCAGAAAGAAAGATAGAAGACAGTAACTAGAGCTTGTCTCTAGAAAGAGGGGTTTGGTTCAAGCATATAAAAGGATCCTCAGAGATTAAAAGCTAATGAGCACCGACCAAAAAGCTCCGTATATCATGTTTTACAGGAAAGTAAATGCATAAACTAACAGCAGAAGTAAATCCTAGTCTACCTCAAACGAAACCTAAAGCAATACATGTAGGAAAAAGATTAAAAATGCACAATTCCACATACTGTTTCCCAAATGAATACACAATGGATGCAAAATCAGAAAATCTGAAACCCTAAAGGTTCTGCATGAACAACAATCTGAGATCAATAGCCCAAAGGGCCAAAAGCCCACAAAATGAAAATGATTTTAGTGTTACCTAAATTATTGGGTTCAGCACTTTTATTCTATGTTTTGGTAGGAATATTTCTAGTACGGATAGCAGGCCAGAATGGCCCTGGGTTTTCCCAGGGTCCAGCCTGGGCATCCCAAGTTCTCTGTGGCCCATTTGGGAACCCACAGATCCACCACTATGCCGATCTTCTTGTGCCCACCCTGGACTGCTGCCAACATCAACAAAAAAGATTTTTTTCCTCACTGGAAAGGAAAAATTACAGAGAGTAGATAGGTTTGGTGATTTGCCACCAAAGTGTGTGCAATTTGGGAGAGGGGAAATGTTAGTTCATACTTCTTGATGCTGGATGGCACCTCCTGCATATCCTGAGATTTATTAATCATGTGTGGAAACACAGAATCACTGCTAATTTATTCTAACTGATTCAATAAGAAGCATTTTGCCACCCTTGAAACAGGTTTATAGAAGATGTAAAACTTGGCAGGGCACCTCCGACTACTTTTACTTGTTTTCACCATTTACAATTATTAAAAAACAAAATCTTTTATTATTAAAAAAAATAATAATAATAAAAGATGTTGACCTTTTCAAGTATCACAAATATAAGGAGGAATTTGGAGGCAAATGGAGAGCATTTCCTCCTGCTGCATGAGCTAGGGTTATGTCCTACCTGCTGTTTTTCCTGTTCTGTGCACTGGTTCAGAGTTTTTTGGGGGCCATTTTGAAGCACAGGTGGACAGGGTTGGAGTCACAAGGTTTTTAGAGTGCAAGAGAAATTTTTGCAGGCTGTGGCGGTTTTGGTGGTGTGAAGAATCCCCCTGCAGCATGGGTTCCTCTTCTGTGGATAGACTTTTGTTTGTATTGGCTTGTGAGGGGTGTTGCTGCTGTGGTTTTCTGTGGGGTTTATGCCTTCGTCTTTTGCTAATCTTTTCATTTGCTCTTGGGCTTGCACTTTAGATGGAGGGACGGGATGCCTCTCTAAATTTGTCAACTGGCGATGCCTCTTTGCAGACAGATCTTTCTTCGCAGCATGTATGGCCTATGGATCATTTGATTAAGGGGTCTACTGACAAAGTGTCTTTGCTGAATGGTCTGCCAAGATTAAACAAGGTCAATACTTGTCCAAAGAGGAGCTAGGACTGCCCGGTCTTGGTGATTCAACCAAAGTCTGTCATGTACAACATCCCATACCTGAGCAGTCATGCTCTAATTTGCAAATTCATGGGGATCCGGGTTTCTTTCCTGATTTAATGATTGTGGGCTCAGCACACTTGGAACCCCGAGGGAGATATGTAATTAATTTTCACTGCCAACAATTATTTCATGGTAGTTTATTCATGTATGGCAGATAGGAATAAGGCTATCGCGAGTCCCTACCTGGGTTCGCCTCCTGCGGCTTCCACTAGAGTTTTAGAGAAATGACATTCTACATATGATTGTTCTTCTGCTTGGAAAGTCAATAGGTTTGGCAAAGCAAACACTGGATAAAAAAGTATTCTCTTATGCCAAGATCTGTGTTGGAATTGATTTAAATACCCTTTCCTAAACTCGGTGGAAATTTGCCTTGGGTCCTCTTCTTGGATTCATCAAATGGATTATGAAACTCTCTCATTCTAACGCCAGACTTGTTATGAGTATGGGCATCTACAAAGAAAGTGCCCTATGTTCAACCATGCAGCTGTTTCAACCAATATTCCCTCTCATTCTGTGCCCAAGGTTGATAAAGGGAAAGCCCCTACGACTGATGGGGTTGCAAATAAAGAGGGTTTTAGTCTTGTTAAGTTGCACAATAAGGGCAAAGGTCAGACAAAAGCTCTCAAGGATAGACAGAATGATGTGATGTTCAACCGGTTTGATGCCTTGGAAAATCTAGTTGATGAAGAGGTGATTCCAACAGAGTTGCTTACTGATATTGGCTCCCTAAGAGCAGTTTTGTCAAAGGACAGAGAGATAGATAAACAAAATGTGTCAGATTGGTTTGCAGGAACTCAGATGGCTACTGATCAGCCTCCTCAGGTACCTAGAGCTTCAAAACCACAGAGTTATAGTATTGCGAGATGATACAGCCGTGGCTGCTTCAGCTCCTCTTCAAGAGAAGGAAGTTGTGGATTCTGAAAAAAGTAGTGGGACTTTGTCTATTTTGGGCTTGCAACAAAATACCTTTAAAAAGGGTCTTCCTAAGAAGCCCCCTCAGGTGGGACGGTGGGACGTAAGAAGGATAAGGAGAAAATGAATTAGCTGGTGAGACACTAGTAGAGTTTGGGCCAGTAAAAGCCATTGACTCCTATTTATTCCACTCGCAAAAACAATTGTTATTTCATGGAATGTGAGGGGTATAATGCATCCCTAGACAAAAGGCAATTTGTAATTTGATTAGTTCTCATTCTCCTTATATTGTTTTCATTAAAGAAACTAAAATGTTAGTAGGGGGTATATTGTTTAGAGCTCTTAAAATCTAGGCCCGTGGTCAGCACCAATTTATTGGGGATCATGGTACTTCAAGTGGTGTGGTTTGCTATGGTCTCACGTCAGGTGTGTTGGGTTCTTGCCCCATTACCTTCCTTGGATTATTGCTAGAGACTTCAATGGTGTCTCAAGTTTAGAGGAAAAAAGGGGAGCTACTGCTAGGCTTAAGCCCTCTGCCAATCTTCTGAAGGGTAATATAGACTTTTTAAAGTTGATAGATATAAAGACTAATGATGGCTTTTTCACTTGAAATAATAGAATAAGTGGAGAGAATGCTAATCCTGGCTTGACAAATTTTTGGTCGCTTGCTATTGGGTTGGGGATAACTGGGCTACCGGTTCAAAGATTTTAGACTGGAAAGGATCAGATATTGGCCAATCAAATTGTCGGCTATTTCTTTCAAAACATAAAAAAATCCCTCCTTCAAATTTCAACTTATGTGGCTTCGGAATCCTTCCTTTCAGGAATTAATGCTTGAACAGTGGTGCACAGGGAGGCCTATTAATGGCATGGAAATGTACTCCTTTACTAAGAGATTCCAGTTTGTTAACTACAAGCTTAAAAGGTGGAACAGACGGTGCTTTGATAACTTTTTTTTGATAAAATGACTACTCAATCCCCCTTACATGCTATCACCCGTCAGATTCAAGATCAGAGTCTTTCTGAAGAACTCGGTCGAGAGGAGGCGGCAGCTGTGAAGGACCTGTGGGAATGGGAGTTACGTAACGAGATTTTCTAGAAGCAAAAGTTACATATCAATTGGCTTCAAGAAGGGGATACAAAGACTGCCATTTTTCATAACTCTATCAAAGCTAGAAGAAATGGAAATCTTATTACTTCTCTCTTGTCCTTGGATGGGATTCAGCTTTCTTCCGTAAGTGAGATTTCTTGGCAGGTTTCACAATTCTCCTTAGCTCTATTTACAGAGGATTCTCCCCTTGCTAGGGATGAAGAAAATTCGATTCTAGACTGCATTCCCTCTCTAGTTTCTAATGAGATATGGGTCTCTCATCCAGCCTATCTCTTTGCAGGATTTGGAAGAGGCTGTGTTTCAAATGAAAAAGGAAAGAGATCTCAGATTTTAATAACCCTCCCTAGGCGGCTGAATAAATATGAGAGCCAACCCAAAATGAGAATAAATAAAATTTGGCTGCATTTATTTAATAGAGGGCTGACTACGATTGAGAGACCGACTGGAATAAGGAGAATTATAAGCAAAATTTAAATGATGGTGACTTCTTTAAGGAAGTCAACTGAGACTTGTTTTGGAAAGGTGTGACTCTTGCAAAAGGCACAGGGTTTCATGAAGAGGTATGATTCCCTCCAAATGGAAGATACAAAAGAAAGAACAAATCATCTAAGGAAGGCATACATGAAGGATCAAGAAATGGAATGATCAATGATCAATGAAAATAAGAAGAAATAGAATGGAACTCAGAACTGATCTAATATTAGCAGCAGTGTTAATTAAGGGATAAAGCTGGTAGACAAGAAGAAATATAGATCTATGCATGTGTTTGTGCTTTAGGGATACTTGCAGAAATTATTAAATAATCCTAATACTCTTTCTAATATAAACATGCAATGGAAGATTCGTATGATAGTCTCTTCCGAATTTAGAGAAACGGATTGCAAAACAGGAAGGTCAACCAACCTTTCCGGTTCATGAGACCCAAGTACGCCACCCCAAGATGAATGTTATGCTTGTGGGCCAAGGGGCTTCATGTACCCTTGGGCTTGAGATACCATCAAGTATGCCACCCCTGTTGAAGTCTGGTAGCTGCAGGAGCTATCTGCATACCTGCAATGGTCGCCTATGCAACCTGGTTTTGTTCCTCCCTTGTTCTGAGATTTGACATGGATGTTATTAATTTGTTCATGCCGCTTCTCTGTTACTCTCAGTGATTATATTCCTATCGAGGACATCTATGTAGAGACTTCTGTACTTAGCTGAATGTTCAAGATATATTATGAAGAGTTCACGACAGCATATGTACGATCAAATAAGACCATGGAGAGTTCGCTCTCATAAGTCGAATGGTTTGAAATTGAAGTGTCTTTCTTATGAAGAATGGAAGTATCTCGGCAGGTTATCTTTGTGTGTTGGCATTCAGATTTGTAGAGGCTGTTCTTGTTTTGCGGTAGCCATTTTCTTGCCTTCCAGAATCAAAGTCCCACGGCAGGAAATATGTATCGTCCACCATTGAAGCAAAAGTTTTTGCCGTTCAGGAGTTATTGTGGTCGTCTCTTCAGTATCTTATTCTTATGTATTCACGATAGCGGTTGATTTTTAGTACTGCTGGAAGTGTTCATTCTGTGATATTGTCGTGAATGCTGGTGCTGAGTTGAGTCATTAATATTGGATGTTATGGTAGAATGTTTTCGGTGTGTATTGTGAGTATTCACTTCTGAGTCATTATGAGTATATATGATGCATAGAATTCATTGCTATAAGAGTAGTGTGTTTACGTCATCTGTTGCAGAGTATTGGGATTTTGAAGATGGTATTCATTCATTCTTGTAGTCAAAGATTATTGTATACCATCTGTAGAGTGTTGTGATTAGCGGGCATTTTTAGCAGAAGTATTGAACAGTTGTATGCATTCTTTATTCAGTATATGGTCACTTTATGTAAGTGGTTATTGATTCGGTTATCAGCACTCTTCAAGTTCATAGCTCCTCTATAACAAAGACTTATTATTATTGTTGAGTGAGTTCTAGTCATTATTTTTTGGAGAGTGAAGTCACAAGTATTGGTGAGCTTTGTATCCAGACTATTATTATTATTCAATAAAGGAGAACTTTTTGGTGGCCTCGAGTAGGAGGGTTTTCCCAGGGTATCTCTGGTGTTCTTGTGTTTCTTGATTTATCTGCTCTTTGTTTTATGCAATTCTAGTTCAAAATTTAACATGGTATCAAAGCGGGTTTAAGGAAAGATCCAGAACCAGAATTATTCAAAGCTTCGAAGTATTCTTTTCTTCTCTTCCAGTTTGGTTCTTTCAGGTTTCAAAATGGTGAATAGGCTCAAAGTTGAAGATAGGTTGGATGGTGCGTCGAATTTCACATCATGGAAATTCAAAGTCCTTATTGCACTAGAAGAGAATGATCTTTTAAAATATGTGGAGGAGGATGTGCTTGAGCCAACCAATAATGTTGAGAACATAGTTGCAGGACTCTACGAGTCCCAAGCCGAGTCAGGGCTCCAGGGTTTTTTGGACTCTGGACTTTGACTCGGCCGAGTCCTGCAGAGTCCTGCCAAGACTTGCAAAGACCATGGACTCTGCTGACTCGGCAAGTCCCCCAGGACTCCGCTGCAGCCAGCTGAGCCATAAAGTAGAAAGTGAACAATTTTTAATTGTTTTAATGATTTTTTTGGCTTATATCCCTTCTCTAAGAACTAAAAGGGTCATTCCATCATTTGCAAACACAAAGACAGCATATAATGAAGCATAAGGAAGCATTCTTACAGCCATAGGGCAGATTTCATAAGATTAGCAGTGGTACCATAGCATGGACAGCAGTTTTGATAGAAGGATACATTACTGTCATGATACAGACACGAGGACAGTAGTCAGATAAAGGGACAGTCAATAACATGCTTTCCATAAATATGTAGGAATGAATGTTTTAAAACAGATCATAAATGGAGTGCATCACAGTAATCAATACAATACATAACACATAACACAGGAAGTATAACAATATTGGGAGCAAAGAATGATCAAGAACTGTCATATGATATGAGATGGTTGTTCAAAACAATGATATGCATAAAAGACCCAAGAACAACAAGATACAAGCATGGTCACAACATTAATTGAGACAGTGAGTATTAATGAAGAGTGTTCAAAACGATATGTAGCAGTGGAAAGATAAAGCAATAAGCAGTCCAAAGATCAACCAAAGACAGTGATATATGCATCTATGTCAAGGTCAATGACCCTAGTACAAAGTAGAAGCTCCATGATTTGAAAGAGGGACAGTGCACAGTATTAATGGTATTGTTGCAGCACTGAAGAACAAAGATAGGGAAAGAAGATAGTAAAGCAACCCACTTTGAAGCCAATAAAGCTTAGTGAAACAATAAATATTGTAGACATTTGACAGTGACACTATTTATATTTCTAATGTGTTATTTAGTAATTAGTTTAACAGTTAACTTATTTCCTTCAAAAATTCGCATTTATACTTATGTGATCAATGTAAACTTGTGTATGTGTGCAAAGTAGCTTCTATTTATCTCAATTATTGTTTCTTTGATGTTAATTGACTAAATGATGCATGAAAAAACTTTTAAATCCTAAAAAATCTTTGAATTTCTTGGGTTTTTCAATTTGCCAAGTCTAGACGCCGAGTCCGAGCCCGAGTCTTGTAACTATGATTGAGAAAGCTCAATGGAAGAAGAATAACATTATGGCAAGGAAGATATTGATTGATTATGTAAAGGATAATCTTGTGCCTATTATATCCAAATTGAATTCAACTAAAGAAATGTTTGGGAGTCTTCAAAACTTGTATGAATTCAATAATACCAATAGAGCTCTGGCCTTGAGACGTTAGCTCCTCCATATAAAAATGGCTAAAGAAGAATCAATTATCTCCTTCTTCATAAAGATTACAGAATTGAAAGATCAACTTAGTGCCATTGGAGATTCAATTGAAGATAAAGACCTGGTTATGGTGGCCATGAATGGTCTCCCTCATTCTTGGGAGTCTTTTATTCAAGGCATTAGTAGAAAAGATGAATTACCCAAGTTTGATCGTCTGAGAGCTGATTGTATTCGAGAGGAATTCAGATTAGAAGCAAGAGGAAATGGATGGAAATCTCATCATGAAGATCATGTTCTTGCTGCTCATACATCTAAATGGAAAGGAAGAGGAGAGAAAAGAAAATTTCAAGAGGAGTAGAGATAGGAATTCAGATTCAACTCTTGAACTGAAAAGGAAGAAGGATTTCTCTAGTATTCAATGTGTTAGATGTGACAAGTATGGTCACTTTGCCAGAGATTGTTTAACAAGACCAAAACATCAAGTTGTTGTTGCAAATGTTGATGGTGTTTCAACTTATTAAGAATCTTGTGACAATTCATAGGGTTTTTTATTTTAGGTCCAAAGATCAGAAAAGTTCAATTTAGTGGATTATAAGGAAGATAAAACAATCATTGAGATAAGTATTTTATTAGCATGATATTCAAGTTATTGCATATTAAAAGATTCTTTATTGTTGAGTAGTTAAAGATTAGCATTGTTCTTTTAATTTATGATATATTCAGTATTATATGAATGTTTAATGTAGTCTTTCTTCTATGATTTTGTTACAGTCATTAGAGTAGTTGTATTTTATATTATTTTGTTGATATTGTAAATGAAATTGGTATTTTGTTTTATCGTATATGATAACTGTATGATTTCCAGGTCGGGCTGGCTGAAGTCTCCTGTGATCATCGTTTCATGTAGTTTGAACTTTGTATTTCTGTGAAAAGGTAGTTGCATCGGAAAACTGAGATAGGAAACTCATAATTTGAAACAGTCATATAACTTTGATAGAGACAAACATATCCAAGGTTTGTTTGTCTGATATGAAGAATGGGTTGTTATTTTGCAACTCTGAGTTCCAAATCAGATTTGTTCTCTTCGAGTGTTGTACAAATCCTATTTAAACTGCTGCTGTTTTTTTTTAGAAGAGAAACGTGGTACTTGGGCACTATTTCCAGCTGCAAATCAAAAAACATCTCTTGCTGAACAAATTTAGACACTACAGTGGTAGCATAGAGGATAATCCAATAGCACTTTGTGGCAGTCAAGCTTCAATGGTTGTTTCATATCTTTGATGAGGGATCTAAGTATTCTGGGAAGTACTACAGATTGACTTAAGCAAATAAAGAGTATTGTGTTGCATCTATAGAGCCTATCAAATTCAATGTTGAGAATCCAGCTGTAAGAGTCTATTGCATGGGTAAACATAACAGGAGACATCTCTTGAAGAAGAAGAATCTATTCAGTTTGTCTTGTGATCAGTTTCTTCTAAAAGGAGGAAATAACATTCAAATGAGAGTTCACTTCCAGAGAATTTCTTTGCAATCTCTGAGGTAGAGATCAAGAGGGGGTTTTGTGAAGAAGTGAAAATGTCATCTAAGTGGATTGCAGTGTTGCAAGGCCAGATGCTAAAGTCCTTGGTAAAACTCTTCAACTGCAGAAAACAGAATTTCACAGTGAATTTGTATTTGACATTGGTCGCTCTGCAAACTTATTCAAAATAGGGTGATCTGGGATAAGGTCGAGGAGGACAATCCTGGACTCTAGCATGGCAGAAGTTTCAGATGTATATTGAAAATTGTTCCTCTAAGGCAAGCATTGCAGGCAATCTTGAACGAGGAGGTCAGGAGGTTGATGCAAGTGCTTGAAGATTCAAAGGGAGCTTGAGTGGCACCAAGTCCTTTGCAGAGGATCAACAAACTCGAGAAGCAATGTGGCTTCAAAAGCTCATTGTTTGGTCAAATATTGGAGCCAACTGTAATTTATTGTGATAATCAAAGTTGTGAGAATACTGCCCTTTCTGAGAGGGAGTCTCTATTGAGAAGGAGTCTCAGCATCAATTACTCTGATTATGTGCTATAATGCATTTTTCTTTGAGTCGGATAAATTTGAGGTGAAAGCCCTTGTAATGCATTTTTCTCTAAGACGGAGAAATTTGCGGTGAAAACCCTTGTAATGCATTTTTTTTTGAGACGGAGAAATTTGAGATGAAAGCCCTTGTTGTTCTTTCCACTCATGGGAGTAGCCATAGTGGATGTCATGTTGAGAGACTCCATGACAATATCACGTTAAGTGACTCCATGATGTGAGCTTGTGTTTATTTCACACATGGAAGTAGCCATGGTGAACATCATGTTGAGTGACTCCATGATGCTATCACGTTGAGAGAATCCGTGATAAATTTTGTTTTTCTCACAAATGGGTGTAGCCATTGTGACTGTCATGTTGAGCAACTCCATGACATGAGAATCCGGTAAAGGTACCTCCTTTGCTAAGAGGCAGTGTTGAAGTATGGTAGTTGCAAGAGCTATCTACATGCCTGCAATGGTCGTCTATGCAATCTAGTTTTGTTCCTCCCTTGTTCTGAGATTTGACATGGATGTTATTAATTTATTCATGTCACTTCTCTGTTGCTCTCAGCAATTATTTTCCTATCGAGGACGTCTATGTAGAGACTTTTGTACTTAGTTGAATGTTCAAGATATATTATGAAGAATTCACGACAGCATATGTACGATCAAATAAGACTATGGAGAGTTCGCTCTCATAAGTCGAATGGTTTGAAATTGAAGAGTCTTTCTTATGAAGAACGAAAGTATCTCAGCAAGTTATCTTTGTGCATTGGCAATCAAATTTGTAAAGGTTGTTCTTGTTTTGCGGTAGCCGTTTTCTTTCCTTCCAGAATCAAAGTCTCATAGTAGGAAATATGTATCGTCCACTGTTGAAGCAAAAGTTTTTGCCATTCAGGAGTTATTGTGATCGTCTCTTCAGTATCTTTTTTTGATGTATTCACGATAGCGGTTGATATTTAGTACTGCTAGAAAGTGTCCATTCTATGATATTGTCGTGAATGTTGGTGCTGAGTCGAGTCATTGATTTTGGATGTTATGGTAGAATGTTTTCGGTGTGTATTGTGAGTATTTACTTCTGAGTAATTATGAGTATATACGGTGCATAGCATTCATTGCTATAAGAGTAGTGTGTTTACGTCATCTGTTGCAGAGTATTGGAATTTTGAAGATGGTATTCATTCATTCTTGTAGTCAAAGATTATTGTATAGCATCTATATAGTGTTGTGATTAGCGGGCATTTTTAGCAGAAGTATTGAACAGTTCTATGCGTTCTTTATTCAGTATATGGTCACTTTTTGTATGTGGTTATTGATTTGGTTATCAGCCTTCTTCAAGTATATAGTTCCTCTATAACAGAGACTTATTATTATTGTTGAGTGAGTTCTAGTCATTATTTTTTGGAGAGTGAAGTCACAAGTATTGGTGAGCTTTGTATCTAGACTACTATTATTATTCAATAAAGGAGAACTTTTTGGTGTGGCTGGGTTTTTCCCTCAAGTAGTTGGGTTTTCCTAGGGTATCTCTAGTGTTCTTGTGTTTCTTGATTTATCTATTCTTTGTTTTATGCAATTTTGGTTCAAAATTTAACAACCCCAAGATAAATGCTAGGCTTGTGGACCAAGGAGCTTCGTGTGCCATTGGGCTTGAGGTCCATCAAGCACACCACCCGTCAGGGGTTAAGCCTCAGAGGTTGGGTTTATTAGTGCTCCTAGGCTTAGTCAAGTAGGAAGGAGTGCCTTCAAGGTGAACTAAGGGATGGGAGGGCAGCCCACCTTCCACGCTCTAGGAGTACAAGAGCGACCAACCTTGAGACTACAATTTGCAAACATTTCAACAAATTCCTAATGAGACTATTACGATGACTTATTGGGATTTCAATGTGAATGATGTTTATGGATAACACGGTGTTTACTAATGATTAGCATGGTAGATGATATAATGGCTTACAATTTAATGTCAATTTCCAATGACTAATATTGTGTGCAGGACCTAGACCAGGATAAACCTTGTTAAAGGTATTTCAACTGGTACATCTATATTCTTAACTATATTACATTTCTTATTTTTAGTTGGGATTGTAATTTTAGGGAAAAATATAGTAATATCCCCAAAGGGACAATAGAAGAATGTTTTTTAATATTTGTCATGATACTTCCACTCACTGAAAAGGTCAGTGCAGTTTCACAATTTGTAAAAGAATGCATTTCAGCTACAGCCTACCCCGACCGAATGACTTGAGAGTCAACAAGCTGACACAATATGCAAATTCCCTAAGACAGTGGCAGAGCAAATACTTACCACCAGGAATATAAAGCCTAAGGATATCATTGTTCCCTTCCAGCTGTGTTTTAGTGGCAAATTGGAACACTGGTCACTGGAATGACCTGGATTTAAAACCCTCCAGACATGCTCTGTGCAACAATGAGGAACACAAGACACAATTTGTAAAATGGGTTTAAGTGTCATTCCAGCCACTTCATTGAAAGGGATTTCCTAATTTATATTCATTTAAACTTAAGGATATCCTGTGCAATTCTCGATGGCATATTCCTTGACACATCCACAAAAATCCTAAAAGCTCTGCCTACTTTGGATTATAGTCAATTGACAAAACTGCTGAATTAAAAGTAATGGGGACACTCGCAAGAGCATGACCAAGCTTAAAATTTCCCTCCCCACTAAAAGGAGGCCAATAATTCTAGAAAACTGCACCAAGGTTATCACATAATAATAATGGAATGCATCAGAACGCAATATGAGTTTCTATATCTTGAGAATGTAATCTGGACTTAGCAAAAACTGGCAGACAGACTGTCACGACCCCTAGGAGGTTAGTCATCTTGATTTTTATATATTAAGATATTATTTGATAAATACATTAATGTGTTGCCTTTTAACAATATTCCTTATGTATTTACTCTTTAGACGATGTTGATTAAATTATTTCAAATTTAATTGTTCCTACAGTATGAGCGAAGAGTGTTATCTTCCATGCAAGAAATATTAGAATCTTTATTTATTTATTCAACTACTTAGCATTGTTTCTTTTGAATAGTTTTGTATTTCATTATGATGATTGGATTTTCATTTTTAGTTAAATTCTAAATATTCATTAAAAATAAATAAATATATATTGTGAATAATTATAATAAATAGTATATAATATGGTCGTTAAATGATATAAACATTTAAAATGGAGTAAATAACATATTTATTAATAAACTATCTTATCATAAATAATAATAAGAAATAAATAAAATGATTCTTATAAATAAGAAGAGATATGTGAATTATCGCCAATATTAAAAGTGATTATATAACCATATAAATGAAAAAAAAATCACAAAATATAATTAATGGTTAATATCTAAATAGAAGTTAATATGAAATTAATAAAAGAAATGTTAATATATGTGTGAATCACTAATAAAAGGCTCATATAAAACAATTTATTTAAAAGTTAGACTTTAAGGAAGATATAAAAGTTATCCTTAGGAATATTAAATCATGTCGAAAATGCAATCTTCATCCAAATCACATGGCAAAGAGAGTTAAAGGTATGTTTAAACATAATATATAAATTGTTAATGTTTTAGCTATTTCAGAATCTAAAACAGTTTAAATTATATCTTTAATTTAATTTAAATAAATCGAAATTGTATTTGTGAATACAATCAAGTTCTTGCACTCAGGCCCTTCCCTTTGGCGCCTAAAACAATTCTATGTGGGTCGGCTTACCTAGTTTATATTTCTCCTGAGTCGGCTCTCATAATAAAATGTTCTTTCCTGAGTCAGCCCTCACAGCATTTGTTTTCTAGGTCGGCCCTCTTCTCTCCTTGGCACCAAAAGTATTTACTTCTTCATAAGTTGGCCTGCATGGTTTAAGATTCGAGCAGTGTATATAAGGGACTGCCGCAAGCATCAAATACACACTTCATATCATAACACACAAGCGAATTAATCTCTGAGCTATATGCAGTCTCATTAATATGCGATCTTCTTCTCCTGGTGCATCAATATGTGCAAATTCCTCAGTTTGATAGGCGGACTTCATCAATTCATATGTGGGCATCATCAACCTAACTGCCACAGCAGTAAATAAGATTGCATATATTCAGCTTGACAGCGAGTTATATCCAACTGAAGATCAGTGACCTTGACAGCGATTTATATATTAAGATCGGTGATCCTTAATAGCAATCTGCCCTAAGTTAATTAACAGTGAAGGTCTGGTTCATGGTGAATACATCTTGGAGATCCAGTTCACATCTGATCACACAGTACATCTGGGCTACATCTCCAATCAGAAGTCAGATCTGGACAGTTGTTGGCATCTATTCTTCATAATTAATTTGCTTCGTGGATCGGGGATCCTCAACAAATTCTCAGTGATATTGTTGTAAGTAAATTGGAAACGATAATCAACTGGATCTAAATGCTGGGTTTTTCCTAATAAAGGTTTCCCAAGGTAAAACTGTGTTGTCTTACTCTGATTTGTCTCATTTACTATTATGTTATTAGATTAGATCTGATTCTTAAAACTTTAACATGGTATCAGAGCCAAGTTCTTGCTAACTACATCAGATCTAACTTATATTATTTAGATTTGTTGTCTTTGTGTGTTTCCTTCTTGTGTCAAAATGGTGACAGGATTGAAGGTGGAAGATAGACTTGAAGGTGCCCTCAACTTCTTCTCTTGCAAAGCACGAATTTTGATTGCTCTTGAAGAACATGACTTGCTGGAATTTGTTCAAAGTGAAAAAGTTGAAACACCTACGGATCCGGAAGTGCTTAGTCAATTCAAGAAAAAAGCTATCAAGGCCAAGAAGATCCTAATAGATTCTGTCAGAGATCATATTGTTCCTGTCATCTCGAGGATGTCTTCAACCAGAGATATGTTCAAACAATTGGAAGATGTGTTCAAAGTAAACAACATGAGCCGGGAACTTACCTTAAGAAGAGACTTACTTCAAATCAAAATGAAAGAGGATGAGTCAGTCATGGAGTTCTTCATGAGGATTTCAAAATTAAGAGATATAATAAGTGCTATTGATAGTGAAGTTGTAGACAAGGATCTTGTCATGCTTGCACTCAATGGTCTCCCTCCCTCATGGGAACCCTTCATTCAAGGTTTAAGCAGTAGAGGTAACTTTCCCTCATTTGATCTCCTTCGTGCTAACTGCATTCAAGAGGAATCTAGGCTCATATCAAGAGGGATCAAGTCTACCCATAATGAAGAAAACTTAGTTCTTGCTACTCAATCGGTCAAAGGTGATCATTGGAAGAAGAACAACTTCAAGAGGAACATCGATTTCAGATCCAATGATGCTAACAGCTCAAGGAAGAAGCCAAGAGATCTCTCTCATATCCAATGCTTCAAATGTAACAAATTTGGCCACTATGCCAGGGATTGTCAGGTTCAACTCTTTCAACAAAAGGCTAACCCAAGCGAAGTTGTCAACCTTGAAGATAAGGAAGACTTTCTCCTTTAAGTATTTTTGTGTTAAATAGTTTAGAATCAATGTTGTTTGAGATCTAACTATTTTTGTTGAAACTAACTTTAGGGAAAGGATATGTGTTGTAGATTTCTTTTAGTTGTGCAAGAGCGAGGATCAAGAGGGAGTCACACACTTTCTCATCTTACTTGAGTTTGGTATAGTCTAACCTATGTGGTAATGTGATGGTAACTCTCTTGGATTAGAAGTGTTTCTTTTGGCTCAGTAATCTTGGATCTATTGATTTTTGAACTAACTTGGAAGGTTGAGTATATGATTTCCTAACTCTAAGTATAGGAAATTGGTTGAATCATCAATTGCTTGGAGTGCTTCAAAATCAGGGTATATTGCTTCTTCAAGAGAAGCTATTGGGATTGATTTTTCTGTCACTTGAAGGATGTCCGAGTGCTTAGGAAGTTATGTAGGGCTCAGCTACCGCTAAGAGGGAGTCTTAGCCTCATTGATGTATCTTGTGTATCACCCTTGCGGGCAATACAAGGTGAAGTTGTATTTATTATTGTAACCATCTTCTTTGGGCAATGCAAGATGGTGTTGAACTAAAAGACCACCCTTGCGGGCAATGCAAGGTGGCAAGTGTAATAATGGATAAGACCACCCTCTGCGGGCAATGCAAGGTGATCTTTTGAGGCTTGTCCTCTTCCACCCTCTACGAGTAGGTACGGTGGATATTCTTGACCATCCTCTGCGAGTAGGCATGATGGGTATGGTTGATTTGTTCTTCAAGCATGCATCCATCCTCTGCAAGTAGGCATGATGGAAAGGTAAGGTAATAGCTAGATCTCTCATAGCCAAGAGGGAGTGTTAATGTTTTAGCTATTTCAGAATCTAAAACAGTTTAAATTATATCTTTAATTTAATTTAAATAAATCGAAATTGTATTTGTGAATACAATCAAGTTCTTGCACTCGGGCCCTTCCCTTTGGCACCTAAAACAATTCTATGTGGGTCGGCTTGCCTAGTTTATATTTCCCCTGAGTCGACTCTCATAATAAAATGTTCTTTCCTGAGTTGGCCCTCACAGCATTTGTTTTCTAGGTCGGCCCTCTTCTCTCCTTGGCGCCAAAAGTATTTACTTCTTCATAAGTTGGCCTGCATGGTTTAAGATTCGGGCAATGTATATAAGGGACTGCCGCAAGCATCAAATACACACTTCATATCATAACACACAAGCGAATTAATCTCTGAGCTATATGCAGTCTCATTAATATGCGATCTTCTTCTCTTGGTGCATCAATATGTGCAAATTCCTCAGTTTGATAGGCAGACTTCATCAATTCATATGTGGGCATCATCAACCTAACTGCCACAGCAGTAAATAAGATTGCATATATTCAGCTTGACAGCGAGTTATATCCAACTGAAGATCAGTGACCTTGACAGCGATTTATATATTAAGATCAGTGATCCTTAATAGCAATCTGCCTTAAGTTAATTAACAGTGAAGGTCTGGTTCATGGTGAATACATCTTGGAGATCCAGTTCACATCTGATCACACAGTACATCTGGGCTACATCTCCAATCAAAAGTCAGATCTGGACAGTTGTTGGCATCTATTCTTCATAACTAATCTGCTTTGTGGATTGGGGATCCTCAGCAAATTCTCAGTGATATTGTTGTAAGTAAATTGGAAACGATAATTAACTGGATCTAAATGCTGGGTTTTTCCTAATAAAGGTTTCCCAGGGTAAAACTGTGTTGTGTCTTACTCTGATTTGTCTCATTTACTGTTATGTTATTAGATTAGATCTGATTCTTAAAACTTTAACATAAATAGCATGTGAAACAAAAGAAAATATAAATCTTTCTAAGCTGCCAATACCCAAAAATGCAAGTAGAGGTATATGCTTCCAAAAGGCAATATGTGAATATTATTATCAAACATAGTATTGTGAGAAAAATGCAGTGCAGGGAAAGAATTAAACATGTCCGCTTTTCAAAGGTGAAGAAACGTCAATGATGGACGTGACAGTAGAAGGACTGACCCATGACATCCACAGCTAAGGTGGAAGGTAGAAGGCAAGGAAAATCAGATTTAAGCCAATCTGAACATTGTTTTAGAAGGGTTTTTTTTTTTTTACCTTAATGAACCATCGACTAAAGAAGATATAAGAGGGTGGATTCGACTGGTAAGAGAGAAGAGGGGCTGGCAAGTAAAATTTATCATATTTCTTGTTATTTTGAGATATAGAGATACAGTGGCAGCGGTTGGAGCAGAACAAAAAACGCAAGCTACAAAACACTTGCTTCTCTCTGTTATCATTTCAATCTCCATTCTACCAGCCAATCCAGGTATGAGTTAAAGATATTTCGAACCCTTGTCTCGTTTTGGAATGGCAAACCATTCTGTGGTACCTTTGTTTGAATTCCTAAATGTTACCAAGTATGTAACAGATCTTTTGTTAGCATTTAGCATAATTCTAAGAGTACATTAACTGCTAGAAATTTTCTTATAACAATTTTCTTATTTGCTGGAAAATTTCTTAGAATGTTTTTATTTAAAAAAATTGCTAGAAATTTTCTTAAAATAGATTTAAAGGAACCTTCTTCTTTTATAGCTCTAGAATTCTGGAAATAAGTATATGTAAGTGTATGTCTATGTCTGTACACCTTACAGACAGGGTTCTATTTTTACAGCTCTAGAATTCTGGAAAATGATGTGATTATTCCACTATTTTTTTCAGTATCTAGGAATTCTAGAAATGATGTGAGTTTAGAAAATTATGAATGATTGGAAGAAGGATATTATTACGGCACTAGAATTCTGAAAATGATGTTAAATTATTTTGTGTTATATCAATACTTATGAATTTTGGGAAGGATAAGAGTTCAGAAATTATAAGTGTTGGAAAAAGGTCTTCTTGCATCACTTTCGAATGTTAAAGGATGTAATTTTGGAGTTGATAAGTGCTGGAAGAAGGTCTTGTTGCAACATTTATAAATTCTTTAAAAGATGTGGGTAAGTATTTAAGACTCAAAGGGGCATGAGACTCTTTAGGACACCGTCATACATGTAGCTTACGATAACAAGCAAGCTGTTGCTGCTAAACATACAGATATGGGAAGTTCATATGAATTTATTCAAGGAAATCTTAGTAACAACTTCTATTATATTAAAAAGGGGGTTTACTGCATTCCTCCTCAAGAAACAACTACGAATATGTTTTGTAGGGTATACACAACAAATCTGTTATTACTGAAGTAACATCCTTTACAAAAAAAATTAAAGAAACATGTCTGATGTATATGATGAGAGAACTTGGTTAATTTGGCAGGCTTGTCTATATTTCAGCGTTATAAAGTAGAGAATTTTTAGTAACTATACTGAGTACTGTAGGATCAGTTGCTACATTTATTTAATTTGAAGAACTAGATCTCTGAATTTTTGAGGGTAGGTTTGTGAAGTATGATTTTTAATGCAAGTTTTTTATTTATTTTCAAAGCTGGAAAATGGTATGGTTATTTATTCTGTATAAATTGTTGTCTTCTTACAATAATGTGATTATGAAAAAGGTGATGCAGGAGCATCCTAGGTGTAAGAGCAATCTTGCATCACCCAAAAATATTTATGTTTTTGTATTCAATAAGGACTATTTTGTGCAGAGCTGCTATTTATGGAAACTTGTTATTTTTAGTAAGTTGGTCATCTGATCTCGGAATGTTCTGATTTCTTCCCTGGAGGTTCATTTTGGTCATATCAGTCTGCCAGTAAAATTTCATTGATAGATCAAATCTAGCTTTGTAGATATTGAAGATTTTCGGTATTGGCAACAGAGTACAGAAACTTTGAACTCAGTTTTGAAGGCTTTAGAGGCCCCGAATGAGGTCGAAAATTTGAGTGATAGGCGCTTGCGTGAGTCAAGCCTGTAGAGCGCTGCGTGGCCTTTCCGGAATGGGGTTATAATAGTCAATCGGGTCAACTAGCGATGACTTATGGTCTTCGAAAGTTGGGTCACCTGAAATGGCGGAAAATGATTTTCCTTCAAAATTTCTATTTGGGTTTCAAAAGTTATTTTGAGCCGACTTTGATGTAATAAATTGTAAAATAAAATAATTCTAAGTTTGGTCAGCTTTGTTGGCTAAAATTCTGAAACCTTCCCAGGCGGTGGAAAATTGCCTATATAAGAAAGGCTGTAGTGTTGTCTTAGGCAGTTCAGGGAGTTCTGGGTAGATCTGGGTAATGATTCGAGGCTTTGTCCTACAGAATATTGTAAAGGAATGCTCATGTGGCTTTGCATACTGTGATTCTGAAAGTTTGTAATTCCACGTTTGTGGAGATAATAAGAAGCCCACTTTTTGTTCTTGCATATTGTTGTTGTTTCTTTGTTTCTGTTATGTGTTTGTGGTATTAAGGAGAGCACCTTTCATCGAGTGGTATCAGAGCAGGAGTTCCTAAGTGTGTAAACAGATCACCGATTGTGAGGCAATTTGCACCAGGACCGTGGGCTAGGGTTTCTGTGTAAACAGATCACCGACTGTGAGGCAGTTTGCACTAGGACTGTGGTTAGGGTTTCAGCGCGCATCGCAAAAATGCCTCCACGAAGAGAACGTGGCGAAAGAGCTGGTGTTGTAGCACCTGAGGTTAGAGCGCTCCAGAGACAAGTGCGAGCATTGCAAGAAGAGATTCACAAAGGAATGAATCTTAATGTCAAAGACAAAAGCGAGGATGAAGCCAAAGAAGAGGAAGATCAAAAAGGAGAAGTCGAAATTATGAACCAGGAGGAAGAAAGACTTTTTCGGGCCATTTCCAAGATTGGAAAAAGACCTAAGATTGAGGTTCCTGCATTTTCAGGAAATCTTAACCCAGAGGAGTTGATCGACTGGATCAATGAATGTGAAGAATATTTTGAGTATGAAGATATTAAGAATCCTGATAGGGTCAAATTTGCGAAGGCCGGACTGAAAGGTCGTGCGAAGATCTGGTGGCAAGAGATTCAATTGGAGCGAAATAGAACAAGGAAAGATAAAATCACAAGATGGGATCGGATGGTGGATAAATTGAAGCGACAGTTCATCCCTGTTGATTATGAGCTTGACCTACTGAAGAAAATGCAAAGTTTGAAGCAAGCGGGACGATCTGTTCAAGAGTATACAAAAGAGTTCTATCGAATCCTCATCAGAACAAGCCATGCAGAAGCTGATAAGGAGAAATTTGCCCGTTATCTTAATGGGTTGAGGCTGAGCATTCAAGAGGAGTTGAATTTGGTTCGAATAAACAGTATTGAAGAGGCATACCAATTTGCCCTAAAAGTAGAGGAAAAGCTGAACAAGAAGTTTGAGAGCAAACAAAATGGAAGAGGTCATGATGGAAAATCTGGTGGACGGTCATATGGAGATCAAAATGAAGATCCGAAAAAGCAGGATGAGGCCAGTAACAGCCACAATCAAAGAGGAGATAATTTCAATCGTTTCTATGATCAGAATAATAGAGATCAGAGAGGAAGAGGAAGAGGACAAGAATCTAGAAGAGGAGGCTTCCGTGGAACATGTTTTCATTGTGGAGAAGAAGGTCATAGGGCATTTGAATGTCCTCAATGCCAAGGAAGGACAGATAGGAGGAATGAAAGCCAGGCCAGAGTTGCACATGTAAATGAAAATGCCAGATCATCAAATTCTGAAGACGCTGAAAGAGGAGAAACGTTGATTAACAGAAGAGTCCTGCTGAGTAGTGAGAATGAACCTGAGCAAAGGAGGAGCTTGTTTCGCACCAGGTGCAAGTGTGAAGATAAATGTTGTAATATGATTATTGATAGTGGAAGCACTGACAATTTGGTATCAGAAGAGATGGTCACAAAGTTGAAGCTCAAGAGACAGAAACATCCACATCCATATCAGGTTGCCTGGGTGCAAGATGACCACAAGGTCATGGTCAGTGAACAGTGCCTAGTAAAGTTCAAGATCGGCGAGTACCAAGATGAGGTACTATGTGATATCATATCTATGGATGCATGTCATATGTTGTTGGATAGACCTTGGCAGTTTGACAGATGTGTTGTACACGATAGTTGTGCAAATACCTATTCCCTGACAAAGGATGGAGTGCGACATAAGTTAAAACCATTGAAGGAAACAGAAGAAAAAGTATGTGGTAATGCAAGAATAACTTTTGTTGATAGAGGAAATTTCTTAGATGGTATGAGGCATGAGCATGTGTGTTTTGCTTTAATTCCAAAAGTTGGAAAAGAGGAAGTAGAAGATGTACCTATAGAAGTTGCAGAATTATTGAATGAGTTTCAGGATATTATATCTGATAATGTACCTGATGGATTACCACCAATAAGAAAGATCAGTCATTAGATGGATTTGATTCCAGGAGCCAGTTTGCCAAACAAGGCAGCACACAAAATGACACTAGCAGAAAGTGAAGAGTTGAAGACAGATTTGAACTTTAGTTCATCACATCATCCACAAACTGTATATGGAAGTAGTCCCAGAAATGCATCTAAGTTGAGAAAAATAGATAAAGGAGAAATAAGTAGTGTTGAAGTTGAAGATTTTGCAAAACATTTGAAGAACATCCATGAGGGGGTGAGGAAGCATATTACCAAAATGAATGCGTAGTATAAGGATAAGGCAGATGAGAAAAGGAGGCATAAGGAATTTCAGGTTGGATATGAAGTCATGGTTCATTTGCGAAAGGAGCGATTTCCAGTTGGTACATATAACAAGCTGAAAATGAAGAAGTTTGGGCCATGTAGGATACTGAAGAAGCATGATTCAGGAAATGCATATGAGGTTGAGTTGCCTACTGAGCTGAATATTTCACCAGTATTTAACGTTTCAGATCTGACAGAGTATCATTAAGGAGGTGTTGAAGATGAGGTTACAGCGGCACAATGGAGTATTCCAGCAACCAGTTCAGATAACAAGGAGATTGAAGACATACTGGATAGTCGTGTTGGCAGAAGCACAAGGAATAGGACATATGAAGAATATCTGGTCAAGTGGAAAGGACAACCTATTGAAGATTCATCATGGCTAACGAAGGAGGAGGTTAACCGTCTTGGTTTTCCTCTGCACACCTGAGTCGTGACACGGTCACTTCTCAAATTACCCTGGGTGTCTGATGCAGGAGCATCCTGGGTGTAAGAGCAATCTTGCATCACCCAACAATATTTTTGTTTTTGTATTCAATAAGGGCTATCTTGTGCAGAGCTGCTATTTATGGAAACTTGCTATTTTTAGTAAGTTGGTCATTCGATCTCGGAATGTTCTGATTTCTTCCCTGGAGGTTCATTTTGGTCATATCAGCCTGCCAGTAAAGTTTCATTGACAGATCAAGTCTAGCTTTGTAGATATTGAAGATTTTCGGTATTGGCAACAAGGTACAGAAACTTTGAACTCAGTTTTGAAGGCTTTAGAGGCCCCGGATGAGGTTGAAAATTTGGGTGACAAGCGCTTGCGCGAGTCAAGCCTGTAGAGCACTTCGTGGCCTTTCCGGAATGGGGTTATAATAGTCAATTGGGTCAACTGGCGATGACTTATGGTCTTCGGAAGTTGGGTCACCTGAAATAACGGAAAATGATTTTCCTTCAAAATTTATGTTTAGGTTTCAAAAGTTATTTTGAGCCGACTTTGATGTAATAAATTGTAAAATAAAATAATTCTAAGTTTGGTCGGCCTTGTTGGCTAAAATTCTGAAACCTTCCCAGGCGGTAGAAAATTGCCTATATAAAGAATGCTGTAGTGTTGTCTTAGGCAGTTCAGGGAGTTCTGGGTAGATCTAGGTAATGATTTGAGGCTTTGTCCTACAGAATATTGTAAAGGAATGCCCATGTGGCTTTGCATATTGTAATTCTGAAAGTTTGTAATTCCACATTTGTGGAGATAATAAGAAGCCCATTTTATGTTCTTGCATATTGTTGTTGTTTCTCTGTTTCTGTTATGTGTTTGTGGTATTAAGGGGAGCACCCTTCATCAAAAGGTTGAATGTCATTTGTTTGAAAGATTATCATTAAATGTAGACCTAGAACATGTGAGAAAAAGATTATCCAAAACTTACAATCTACTTAAGCATCTGCAAAGTACAGGCCCACTATGCTAATTTGGAACATATTGACAGACTATGGAATGGTCCATCAAAGGTATTTAGGTAAGAAGAACGTTCTTACCTTGATTTCTTTCATTAAAAGTCTGCACAACTTCATAAATAGAAGCATGCTATTTAAGGGAGGGTTATCTTGATACCAATCTAGTTGCCATTAACTCCTATGGAAAAGAACAAACATTAAAAGAAAGCTCACAACAACTGCGAGGGCAACTAGACATAACATTAACGGAGAAGGTATAGGGCATGAGCGTGTTGAGCGTATAGGTTAACCGTATACATATGTTAACTATAACATGAAAACATGCACTGTTGATGCTTATAATAATTAACCTAGGAATTCCGCCCGATTCACCCGAGTGGGTGTATGAAGGTGAAGAACTATTTGAGGACGTATATAACCCTGAAAGGGTACCATCCCCACAATAGTTACATCAAACAAAGTAGAAAACAGAACTACATACAATGTTAGTGTGAGCGGTTCAAAGGCTTTGATCTCGTGGATACGGGTATGTAGGCAGCCTAGTAGGTGAAGGATACCTCCACTGCACATGCGTCTTGGATAAAATTAATGTGGTTACACGTTTACAGTCAAGTCAAGAAGCAAACTTTTAAATTTATTAAACTCAAAAAAAAATGATTCTCAAAAAGGTATCTATACCTAGCCGGATGCCTGAAAGCCAAGAGGGGTATAGAACTTAAAATTACTCTCGGTGGTCTTGCACCTGACAATAAACCCAAAAATTTGGTCCCAGACCAACTCTTTTAAAATATATCTCCTGAGTAATCAATGATTAACTTTGAAAAGTAAATTAAAAAAAAAAAATTAGCCTGTATTCTAAGTTGATATATATTATTGTTGACTTCTAGTAATTCTGTTTTATTCTTAGAACAGGTTTGTCCTTACACAGACAATGTGCATATGTCCTGCGAATGGACCAAGTTCCAAGCATATTAAAAATTTGTAGTGTGATTATAATGAAATTAAGCAGTAACTTAGTTTTGCAATTGTGATCCAGGCATAGCCCACACTATGTTGGAAGGCTTCCCGAGACATATAACCACTCAATTAACATAAAACCCTACTGTAGAAAAAATTAGGAATTTGGCATCTTAATTTAAAAAAGGTATCTACACATTATCATCTTTGTTTTAGTTCTTCGTTTTGAGACGAATGAAATCTGAACTATGTAACGAGGATACTTACATAACATCGAAGACGTGCCCCTCGGATGTACACACGGCCTCCTCGAATGGAGTGAATGTCAGCCTGATATACATATACATCAAAATGCTAATGTGTGACATAAAACAAAAAGAAAGCAAATATAATTAGGATCTCCTGAAGAAGGGAAAAATTGATTGAATCGAAACTTACGCGCAGCAATCGAAAGGAAGACGTTTAAAGGGAGCCCGTTTATCACGATTTTTGGCTCCTCCCCACTCAGTAGCCCACTCTGTGGTGGTTATGAACATACGATCCTTGCTGTGCTGTTTCTTCCCCATTTCTCCCTCAAACCTTCTTAATTCCTATGCTTTGATAGCCCTTCTCCAAACAAGGTTAAAGCCGAACCTCGAATATGCAGAATTGTAATAATTTGATATGCAGTGCCCGCTGCGAGATTTTGAAGCGATTAAAGCCTATGCCAGCGCACTAGTAATTGTCTGAAATTTTCTCGTGTCTTATTAGTTCCTGGAAGAGGTAGGCGCATCTCAGGTTTTGTTAGTTTGTATTTTTAACTAAGTTAGTGAGAGGGCAAAGTTAAAACTATGTTAGTTTGTATTTTTAAGTAAGTTAATGAGAGGGCAAAGTTAAAACTAGCATACTTTTATTTTGAATAATTTTATTTTATTTTTTTAAATATAGAAATTATTTTATTTGTCCCTATTTTTATACAGGCAAGAACTAATGTTTTTGGTTGAACTTTAAAGGTATATTTTTATATTTTTAATTTTTTCTAGAGTGTGTAACATCTAGATTTTATAAATAGCATTTTGGGTAATTTTTTGGTTTTTTTTCATTGGCTTGTTATATTTGTCATGGGATTTTGTAAGTTTTTATTATGAAAAATAGGGGGGAATGTTCATGTGGGTTGTTTTAGTAATACATCTATAATTTTAATTTTTTCCACAGTTTGTAACATCTAGATTTTATAAATAGCATTTTGGGTTTTTTTTTTGGTTTTTTTTTTCATTGGCTTGTTATATTTGTCATGGTGATTTTTTTAGTTTGTATTATGAAAAATAGGGAGAATGTTCATGTGTGTTGTCTTAGTAATACATCTACATTTGCAAGTACAAAGCAATATATCATTTTTTATGTAACATTTTTTTTTGTTTAATTTCGTGGGCAATATTTTGATGGGATTTGTTTTAGCTCTCATTATTTGCATTGTCATTGAGTAAGGGTTGAGAAAGAGTGAAGCAAGAGCTAACCAAGAGCTAAGGGAGGGTTTTGAGGTATGGTGACTATTTTTGGGGGGGCTTTTGTTTAATTTATTGGTTTAGCTCTGGTGTGACTAGCTCCAAAGTGACTTGTTATTGAAATTATTCATTGTCATTACTTCACTGTTAAAATGGTTTACACTTTATTGTTGGTTTAGTTGTGGCCACTCAAACATGATTGTCTACCTTAACAATATTTTATAGTGGGAAAAAAAATGTGAATTAGTCTTCCTCATAGTGATCAAAAGCGTGTGGGTTTTAGATCTCAGTCTAATTGTAGGGCTTTCTTGAATTTGTTTTGGTATATGCTATCTAGCATTGTCCTTTGAGCAATGACTACACAGGGGCTTTAAGGTATCGTAATTGTTTTTATTTTGTTTAATTACTTGGTTTAGCTAATGTGTTACAGTTTGTTGTTGGTTTAGTTGTGGTCATCCAAATATGATCACCCATCTTAAAAAACTTTTTTTTTGGTGGGAACAAAACTATGAATTAGTCTTCCTCACAATGGCCAAAACCTCATGGGTTTTAGATCATGGTCCGATTGCAGGGCTTTCTTGAATTTGTTTTAAAATTTTGTGAGCTTTTGTTACTTGTTATGTAATATTGTCATTTAAGCAAGGGCTAAGAAAGGGTTGGGCGGAGGCTTTAAGGTATCCTGACTATTTTTGTTTTGTTTCAATTTTTGGTTTAGTTATGGTGTGACTTATTGTTCAAACTATTCATTAACATTGCTTCACTAGTAAAATGGGTTACAATTCAAACTTGATTTAGCTATGATTGCCTAAATATGATTGCATGCCTTAAAAATCTTCTTCTGGGTGGGAAGAAAACTATGAATTAGTGTTCCTTACAATAGTTAAAACCACATGGGTTTTAGATGTCAGCCCAATTGTAGAGATTTCTTGAATTTATTTTCTAATTTTTGTGGGCTTTTTTTATCCTTTTGGTGGTATTTTTTTAATTTTTATTATGAAAAATAGGGGAAAAAACTAGCCATGTGTGTTGTCTTCATAATACATCTATAGCTGCAAGTACACAACAATACACTACTTTTTATGTAACATTTAAGATTGTAGGTAGTATTCGGGGGAGGGTTTTGAGTAATGGTGATTGCTTTTGTCTTGTTTAATTTCTTGGTCCATAATTAGAATTTTGGATTAAAAAAAATTGTTGGTTGGCTCATTATATTTTTGCTAGTAAAACCATGTGGGTTTTAAATCTCAGTCCAACTACAAGGCAATCCATAAGAATTTCTGAATAATAGGGAATTACAATTTCTATTTCAAGTCAAGAATGGTCAAATATTTGATTTGTATAAAATAATATCCTTTCTGCAACAACTCATTAACTTGTCGGTTAAGTTCATCATTCTCGATTGGTGTCAATCGATGTGGTGCTTTATTTGACAAACTAGCTCCAAGAATCAAATCCATTCAATGACTAATACTTCCCATCAGTGGCAAACCATCAGGTACATTATCTGAAATGATCTCTTTGTACTCAGTGAGTAAATCCTCAACCTCTACCAACACTTTGTCTTTTGCTTTCTCACTCAGTTTGTTAGGAATCAAAGCATAACAAACATCATTTTTCTTCAAGTCCTTAACAGACTGTCTACCTTCCATCAAACAAACTTTCACAAATGTACATATTTCACCAATGGATTCTTCAATCAAAGGTAATAATATTTGTCTCTTGACATCAACCCAAATAGCATATTTATGCAATCTTCCATCATATATAGAATGTATATCATATTGCCAAGGTCTACCCAACAAAATATGACAACAATCCATGGGCATAATATCACACAACACCTTATCATAATACTTTATTTAGTTTTGTTTTTTTTTTTCAACTTGTATATCTCATGATACATAAGACATTTTAACGTCCTTCTAACCCATGTGCTCTTCACTTTTCTTCTTATCTTGATTTATCATAGATGTTAGTCTAATATTATAGGAGCTTTCTTCTAAGTTTTGCACCTCTCTTCATCCTCTTGTTTCTCCTTCTACACAATTATGACTAAATTTCCCCTTCTCCCTTTATATTTTTATATATCCCTATATTGGTGGTTCCTCCTTATTTTGACAAGTATAACGGCCATAGTGATCTATTATATCATGTAAGATACTTATCCCCACCTTTAATTGGCCTATAAATAAGATCACTATGTTTCAAATTATTATTATTTTCTAAATTTTAAAATATATCGCTTCAAATTAGTTTTATAATCTTCCCATTGGTTTTATTTGACCCTTTTTTCATGTGGTCGTGTTTTAATATCCTATTTAAAATATAGCATTATATTTCTAATATCCTTTGTACACTTTGAACTAATGTAAAGAGGACCCTTGTGAAGGTATTATTGAATCTACCTCTCACTTGTCTACATTTCTTGTTCATTTGGTATGCTAACTTCTTAATGAGCTTATGATACCTCTCTATTGAGAGAACAATTTTAATTGTATAACAAGCCCTAATATTCTAGGCTTCATATCATTCACTTTCCAAATTATCTCTATGTCATTAAATTTGAGAAAATAACTCTAGACTACCCATTCTTTCATGGGTGTTTTTGGCCATTGATTGTCACATATTCATTATTTTGCATATTATTGGGTTTATAATTCTTCAAAAATATATCTAGTTGATTTTTAACTTATCAAATATATTTTAATATTCAAGGATAATTGTATGTGTGTGGCATCCTAAATTGTAAACACTTAGAGTTTTGGTCCTTAGTTAGACCCTATTATTTAGTGTCCAAATATTCCATGCCCATTTTGCTTAATCTCACGTCAATTTGGAACACATTTTTGGAATCATTATATCAAAATTAACCCCTAATTAAAATTTGAGCCTTTTTTTGCATCTTCGAGGGTGACTTGGGACATATGAGTCATAAAAACTACACCTCGTACCTTGGGAGTCACCCCTTATACGTTAACTTTGGCCCAAGTTTGAATTGGATTTTGGCATTGTAATTTTGAGCGGGAATCTAAATTCGAAGTCAGAATACTTCAACTTTTAAGCCTCAAAATATCTTGAAGAGATATAAATACACACTAACCTCCCTCGTTTTGAGATCCATGAATCAATCTACATTCAATATCTCATTTTTTACAAGGCAGACAAGCATTTAAGAAGTAATAAACTTCATTAAAGAATTCAAGCATGGAATATATGGAGTAATGTCTAGATCCTAGCATGTATGAAGGCATTCATGTTCTTCCTATCCTAGATCCAAGACCCAAACTACACTAAGACAATTTTTAAGAATCTTTATGAGTCATCTAGTGCTCGTGAAGGTATAACATCTTGTCAATCCTCTACTATTGATAGAATGGTTCTCCTTTATGACATTTCAATTCAATTTCAAAGTTAATTCCTAAACAAGGGTTTGATTAAGGCAAATCCATTTATCCCAACATTTTTCTTATTTTTTGTGTGCAGGTGATAGGTGGTGGAGCTTTGGATTCATATTCTTAGAGGTCTAATAGTTTGCTTCATATCTTGGTCCTTTTCATCAAATTTTAGTAGAGCAAGGGTGGCCCCCACAAGCAAGGGTGAATCTAAGTTTCCCCCTACTACCTAGGTCACCCTTGATAGATCAAATCAGGCTCAGATTTTAGGTGCAAGTTAGTGGTGGTTTAGTCTGCTTCTTAGATTTGGTTTCAGAATTTGTATATTAGTCTATTTATTCCTTGTATACACAGATTCCTCCTTTGCACTCTATTTCTTCCTATCTACCTCATTTCATCCTATTCCAAATTACATCAATCAATTTTCTACTTTTTAGTGAAGGAAGAAAACCTATTTAGTGCCTGAGATCCCTTGAGTGTGTCAAGTACTTTCCCCTTTCTAATGTAATGATAGAAAGATGTAATTTGGGATGTGATGTTTCCTATCTTGTTTAATCATCCTAGAGAGCACTCATTCCATACCCCCTTTAACAAATCACATTCATTTTTCTTATGTTACATTTTGGTGAACCTGACTCATAACATTCCATTATGATTTGGATGTCTAGATCTAATTTGTATGAATTAAATTTGGAATGATTACAATCTATTTCATGAATTTCCTTAGCTTGTATGTGTAATATTTATCATACATTAAATCTTGATTGTGTGATATGTATCTTTCCATTTCAAATTTAATTTATATTTACTTTGTAAAGTGTTTAAATAATCAATTGGTTACTAATTTGCATTGTTTAGAAATCTCTTTCTTTCATTGCTTTGTGCATTAGGTTTATGTTAGAGTAAAAGGTTATTTTCATCTTTTATTCCTCTCAGAAGATTCTCTTAGGGTTTCAAATTCTCCTTTTATAAGAATGAATCTTGTTATTTTTTTTAATTCTCTCTAATGCAATTTTACTTTTGGGAGCTATGGGTTGTTTTCTCATCAACTCCAACAATAAAAACACCAAAGTTTGAAGAGATGATCAATCAAAACTGGAAGAGTTCTTCCAAAAACAAGAAAGAGAAGAATGTCCATATGGTAAATGATCCATCTCACCAGAATACATAGGTACCCAACCACTGTATCCACCTAGTACATAGGAACAAATACTAAATACATAGCGCACACTATCGAACCAAGGAAGAAAAAGAACCAACAATAGAAACCCCCCATAATGCTGACAAGGGAGTAATGACAGGTACACTAAAAATAACGTCCAATATGAACTGCATGATGAAGAAGAACCAAGAACATTGAAGGTGCAGAGAGAGTACATACACAAATAGAGATACATGAGGCTAATGTCATTGGAGGAACACTCACATGACAAAAGTATATGGAAAACAAAGACAAACATCAAACCCCCCTGGCACTTTATAATGGAGTGCGAATACAAAGAGCACGAACATGTGCAAGATCCCATACATGCAATAGAATGTCACTTTATCTCAGTACGTGTGTATAAAATAATGCTACAAAAGTGAAGTATACACTACTCAAAGAAGATCGAAGGCTGCTGAAACAAAAGAATAGCCTAAGAAGAGCCATCCCTCAAAGGGAAGAGATCCTAAGACCTGAAACATCCAAGATATCCACCAGATTAAAAAAATGCGAGAAACTAAATAAAATATACCTAGAGAAGAATCTAGAAAATGACTTATAGCACTGGAAAGGTCTCAGAACAATCTTTCCAATGATATATCATTTTCCCAAAACGGAGTCTGGATGTACAAGATATGGCTCCTAGAGTGAAAAATTGAGCATCTGGCTTTGAAAGTAAAAAAATACCATCAAAAAAGAAAAATATTAAATTCAAACCTCTGGATCTAGATAGATCTCGGAAAGAGATTTCAGACAATATCTCATTTTCTGATTTTGACACCGTATGCTCAAGATATGAGCAAAAAACCACTGGTATGCTGATGGGCCCAAAAAATGATGTCTACAAGTGTTGACATGTGCTAACATTGGAATTTCATGAGCTTAAATTTGATGGCCAAATGATTGTCACCACAAAAAAGCAATAGGCCCTCGGGGCCAAAATAATTTGGGCCCTTTGAGGGGGCTAGAAGTTTGGCTCTTAGCGGTTGGGGGATGGTCCCCATGTTACCACATGTTGTGGAAGAGGGGGATGAAGCCCCAACAGTTATTTTGACCACTAGTAGTTAACCCCTTAACCGATAGTCCTGCCCATCTGTTACCTTGGTGGTCACCGCAGCTCGCCCGATGGTAATGCCAACGATGACCACAGGTCACCACGATCTGTCGATAATCACGCCAACAGTTACCACAACATAACCACGCCCACCTAGCGGTGACTATGGCCACCTGCGATGGCCAGCGAGTGGTGCTCAAGTGGCCCCCGCCCAAATTGATTTTTTATTTTTTTTATAAAAGAATTATATGTTGCCTCGAAGTGTGTGCCAGAGTTGTAGGACCCTGGTATGCAATTTTTTTTGTCTCAAAGGCCAACTTGTCCAAATTGAATGTGTCTTATATCAAAATGGGGGTTCTTGGATGCTGTGAACTCAACGGTGAGGTCTGTTTGACCCAAAAATGCTCCAAAAAATAGTGATTGCCTCAGGATCCGTGTTAAGGCCGGTTGCAAAAATAAATTGCCACAGATTCCAACTTTGTCCAAAATGGACAAACTTTATATGGATTTTGGGGTTCTTAGGCACTCTAAATGCATCTATGAGGTTTGATTGAGGCCAAGTTGACCAAAAAGAGAGGTCCCCCAGATCCAACAGAAAACCCTCTAAAAATGCAGATCTGATGAACATAGCCAAATCTCTCAAGAAGAGGATAGGGGAAAATAGATCTGAAGCTCTGATACCATGTTTGAGTTGGTGAGAAAATAACCCACAACTTCCAAGAACACTTTCATGCAAACACCTATCATTGAAAGAAGAGAGAAGCAAGAAGCTAGAGAGGCTTAAACACATGGATCCATGAAAGAGGAGACATTCTTGATGTGCAAAAACAAAATTTTTAGTTCAATAAAAATGAATGTTCTCAATAAGATTACAATAGAGATCAATCCTTATACATGAGATCTGAAACCCTAAAAGGGTGGAAAGTCCTTGGTTGCACAATAATAATTAATAAAGCAATTAATTATTATATGCCTAAAGTTTAGCTTAAGTAGAAAGAGATAATAAGTGACTTAGTAATTAAATCAATATGATTTAATTAGTAAACACTTTATTACTCTAACATTTTATCACCTTGAGCCCTACATATAACATACCTGTTAAAATAAGTTGTTGACTTATGGGTTCCTTTAAAGGTGTTGGTATGGAGTCCTCTAAATCATTTTATAGTCCAATATATATGATACTATTATGTACACTAATGACACACCTCCTATTATTGAGAATCACTCTTCCCATTCTTCTGGTGACGAGGATGAATCCTTAAGAGTGTCTTTTTCCCAAGAGAAAAAAACTTTCCCATGATTTTAAAAAGAGGTCAAGGGCATTATAATTATGAGACAATCCCCTTCGTAGAAGGGTTGAGGAAGTTAATTTACTATGATGAACATGGTATTGATTTGTTACATGACATATCCCATCTTATTGATGAAAATCTCAAATCCATGAAAAGTTGTGCTCAAGATCTTGGACTTTCTAATCCTAATAACAATATTGACAATCTATTCCTATTCCTACACCCTAACCTAATTTTCCTACATATACTTCATATATCATGACTACATCTATTCAAAATATCAATCCTACACATGTTAGTCTTGGAAGTATTCCTAATCCTCTCATTCCTCTTCATACGAGTGTTCCATGTATTTTCCAACCTTTATCAATACACACATACCATAATGTACCACCTCCGTCCATCTCCCATAACATTCCACATCCTTCACTTTCACACATGTCCAATACAAATAGATCTACCAAACAAACCATTAATAATCTTACCAAAAGTGTTTCATCCTTACAAAAACAACTTGCCTTTATGACCCAATCCAAATTCAACATTCCTACTTGTGACATTGCTAGTCATTGTCCCTTCGTATCATTCATACCATTACACCTTAATGAATAGAAGTACCTTATTTGAATATGTATAATAGAAAAGATGATACCTTGGTTAATGTGAAAACATTCCAAACCTTGTGTAGTGACTTCTCTAACGATCATAGACTTATGGCTAAATTATTTACTAGGACATTTTAAGATAAGTCCTTGCAATGGTTTTGTTCTTTGCCTCCTTACTCTATCAATTTATTTCAAAAAAAATTTAATGCTTTCATTCAACTCTTCCAAAATAATATTTGTCCTCAAATTTATTTAACTAGTTTGATTCATTATAATCAAGGTGTTAAGAAAAAAGTGACGGGTTTTATTGGTAGATTTAAACATTTGCATGCTCAAATTTCTTATCCTTCACCATATATGGATGTTAAACATATTTTTATTTCTTATTTATAAAAATACATTAGAGATAAGATATTGATTTTTGTGTTTACTTCATTTATCCAATTACGTCCAGTGCTTCATAATTATCAATATCCACTCCAATGGCTCTAGTTGATAAGAGTGGACTCTCAACAATCATCTCAAAAGTTCCAAAAACCCAACAAAAGTTTCATCAATATCAACAACTATTCCAACAAAGTTGATGCACAAGTGGTAGCTACTACATCAAGTGTGGCTCCTTTTTCATTCATGTTTAAATCATATTGTAATTTTACATCTATTTATGAATCTTTGCATATTTTATGTTGAATATTATTAATACTAATGTTTTAAAATATTCTCCCATAAAATTTATTGACCCTTCAAAACCATTGCCAGTTTCCCATGATCCCAAATCTTTTTGTCAATACCATTGTTATCTTGGCCATGATACTAAGAAGTATTTTTGTTTAAAGACTATTATCTAAGTCTAAGAACTTGTGATAATAACAACATAACTATCAAGGATTTGAATGGAAAAGGAAACAAATTTGATGCACCCCCTAACAAAAAATTTCAAATCTACACCAATCATTTTCCTTCCCATTCTACTAATACCATAGAGCCTACCACATTGCATTCAACCCCCATTCTTATTATGCCTCATGAATCCGCTACCATGGATCTTGATAATATATGTAATATGGCCAATAATATTGTCAATCTTGTTAGTCACTCCAAACCTAAACCTAAACCTAAACTCAATATTTTTATTACATTTGATCCTAAGGGGACTATTAAGGCACTCGATGGTCATCTTTGTATTTATGCAAATATTAATAGTAAGTTGTCTTGAGGAGTGCTTATTGATCCTACTTGCATGGTGAATTTTATCACTAATGAACATATTTACACTCAACAATTTCATCAAGACTCCTATGACATATCAAATGTGATGATTAATACTTTTGATGGTTTTTCTTATCCTACCCATGGTTCCATCACCTTTCCAATAGAGGTTGGTAAAAAGCACGTAGACGTCACCTTTGTTGTCATCCCAACTTATGATCAATTCCAATCTATACTTGGCCTTCCTTGGCTCACTTCTATGAAAGTTATTGTCTCTTCTATCCATAAGTGTTTGAAATTTCCCCATAATGGATAAATCATCACTATTAACCATAGTCTCTATAATCTTTTAGCGAGTTGCGAAAACTTTACCCTTGACTTATTTTGGCCTACAATTCCTCAACCATTACAACCTCTCCGAGATCATCTCTTCTTATCCTACAAAAAAGTCGAAGCCCAAAATATTTCTAAACTAAGAATTCTTAAGGATGTCTCATCTCCTTTCCTTGAAACTAAACTCCTTCCTAAACCTCCTATTCCTCCTACTTATACTTTAATTTTGCCTCCTATATCTTACAAGCATTATGCATCCTCTATCTCTCAACCTAGTGAGGATCCTTACATTCTTCCCACTACACAAGAAAAGGTGTTGATGTTGATTGATCTTAACCCTTCCCAAATATCAAGAAAAACCAAACACAATCTTTGTGCTTGAGACCACCATTGTAGATGTCATGATAGGGCCTGCGAGCTAGCTTGCCAAATATTTTCCTCCCCCAAGACACCCAATGATGCTTTGATTCCCTTTAACTAACCTATGTGCAACCCAAGGGAGAAAGTTGATTTAAAGAAAATTAAATTCTCTAAATATGATGATTGTTCTTTACTTATTAAAGGTCATATTGTTATTAATTTAGATGATGAAGGTACTCCTGATGATGATAATAATGTTAATGATGCAAATGATGTTTATCTTAATGATTTTTATGACATGTATGATCTTATTGAAATTAATCATGAATTATCTAGTAGATTTTAATGAAACAAAGGGATTCATCATTAGAGAATGGTCCTTATTAAATAATTGACATAGCTCCATCTATCATGCTCGATGTTGTGCCTCTTGTGTGTTTCCCATATTCCTTAAGCAATGATAACTGAGATGGTGGGGTAGGCATTACATTTGAATATCTCCTCTTATATGATGGACTATTTTATGTACTTAATTGTAATGTGCTTCACTTGTGATGTGTTGATTATTATATATTTTGTCTAGATTTATTTAGATGACCCTTGTTGCTTTGTTGGTGCAACATGATAAAGAAATCAAACCTGTTGTGAAATTCCTCTATTTGTATCATATTTCTTCTATATATTGTTTACATGTTATGTCATGGATGTGTTATTATTGTAAATATGTCTATATCTTGTTTGTTTGGGGATGATGCAAAGCGGTTGTAGCCATTATTATTTTCAATCTCCACAATGTCAACCCATAAAGAATTTTTTGTTCATATCTCTTATGTATTCTTCTTCCATTATGCTTGTAGTTATACTACCTTAGGGGGGTGATGTTAATTCATTTTTCCTTAATTCTTAATATGCATGAGCTATCATATGATCATATTATATAGTGGAGAAATGGAAGCAAAGGCACAAAGGGGGATTTATCTTATTTTCTTATTACACACTTGGAAGGAAGATGACCCAATAGACTCAAGTAGGACTTAAGCACTAAATGAGTTAGTGATCCTTCATTAATAATGATTTAGGATTGATTGATTTTAGGATAATACGATTCGATGTTGTGAGATAGAAGGCTAAATAAGTAAAAATGATAACTTTTAGCAAAAATAGATAGACATAAATCAAGCAGGAACTTGTAGTGACCTGAAATAATACCACACAACAATAGTAATCACTTATCTAAATTTTAAGTTGATTTAGAGGGTATATAACATCCTAGTCCTTTTGTACCCTTGTATAAAACACCTTTCCCACCATATACCTTACAAATTTAAAACTTTCTTGGACCATTTGTTGGATTGTGTATTTTTAAGATCTGCAACAGTAGGTTTATGACTTGTTCCTACATAGAAAAATGAGGTAGAAGGTTGTAAAGAGGGTTTTGTCTCAATCAAACCCATGTTTAGAATCAACCTTGAAATAAAATAAAATAAATGAAATATTTTTCTCTATTAGTATTATAAGGAACAGGGAGGGTGAATTAGTGTATCCACAAATCTAAAACTTTTAACAATAATCTTCCACAAGATCCAACATGCAAATGATAATATAACAATGAATCATAAAAACTAAAACATTTACACATATTGAACACAAGATACAAGATCTTTCCTATGCAAATCCTTGTTAGAGGGAGAAAAACACATGTGGGAATGATGCCCACAAGTTTCACTAGTGCACTGATGAAATTTGTCATGTTAGGAGCAATTACAAAAACCCTTATGAGGTTATACCTAGTTAAGAGCATTTAGAATTGTTAGAAGCTACAAAAGTAATGTTAAAGACTACCTAGTAAAGGGATTTCAAAACTCTAGTTAAAGAGCTACTTGGTTAGAGGATTTTGATCTTCAAACCTGTTAAGATCTTGCTCACCCTGTTAGAAGTGACTCTGCTAAGGGATTTAGATTACAAACCTATTAGAGTTTACCTTGAGTATAAGAACTCAAATGTATGATCTTAAATTAGCACTAAACTTCCAGAAATATCCAATTATCTTCTCAACTATTTTACTCTGAACACTTTATTGCCTCTCTACTACCTTCAACAATCATTTTCAGGCAACACATACCATCGCAATATCATACTTAACAATTTTCACAACCACTTATATACTTATTTTAAGTCAATGCAAGAACCCTAAAATGTTTTACAAGTCAACACTAGAATCCAACTAAACATATGAGTGAGCACACCAAAATCAAAAGTTAACATCCTTGATGTGGGCCCAAAACATCTAATCTCAACAACATGTCGACCCATCACTTACATTTTACCGCAACACCAATCCAACTGAATGTATCCACCGGTACTCTTTTCTTCACCAAGAACACATGTCCACATAATCAAATCTCTACCTATGCATTGAATTAACAAATGTGATCATATACATAAATTCCCAAAAAAGAGGTTTATCAGACCTCAAATGTATTAGCCAATCATATCATCAAAAAATAATTTTCACAATTTATAAACTTAAAAAAATTACATTTAGACTATAGAATATGTGTTATTTTTAATAAAATAAGAAATACACTGAATTGTAATTGGTGCAAAGAATTAGTTTTAATCACTAGTTAATGGAAGAAATCCATAAAATGATGTAATAGTACTTGCTTAGCCTAGGGCAAGTACTAATAATCATCAAATCTATAATGCATAGACTTGTAATCTTCTAAGAATAAAATCAATAAACATATAAATAGTAGTTTTGCTACAATGTTGCCAAAAATATTAAAAGGAAATATATATGCACAATTTATTTTAAATCCATAAGTCACAACAATGTATTATAGTTCTTGTACGACAAAATTATATAAGTCAATGGCATATGCATTCAAAATGTTTTGTAAAGATTGTGGATAAAATAACATTGATGCTATAAAAATGCTAAGTAAACTCAGAAATCCATTACTGGATTTACAACAAACATCTTTGAAACAAGTTTCTCACATTATTCTATCACTCAGAAATCCATTACTAGATTTACAACAAACATCTTTGAAACAAGTTTCTCACATTATTCTATCACTTCTATTGAATTATGTTTAAAAATGTATATCCTTTGATTTAAGACATGATGATGATGACAAAACATTTAAATCTTGAAATATGAATAACCAAATGAATTAGAAATTGTAAGTTGAAATTTTCTTTATTGGAACAATTTTCATTAAGGCTTAATTTATTACTATATTACAAAGCTTATAATAGTTATGCACATTTACCTTCTGTGTTGTCCTAAATTATAAGCACCTATAATTAGATGCTCAATTTAGCCCCCTTTTAGCATGTATGGGTTCCCACAATGATTTCAATCATCTCAACTCAATTTCACACTCTCTTGGCACTCATTCCAAACCTTTATTAATTTAAATTAATATTTTGATTCCTCACTTTATTTATTCTCACCAAAATATTATTTTGGCCATTTATTATAAGTGTGCCCTTTAAATTATTCCATCTCCTCACTTTAAGATGGGTCTTACCTCATTTTAAAGTTTGAGGCATATTTTACACATTTATTGATCTCACATCTATGTGAGCTGCATCTTTTTTGGAAACTATAACCTATTATCTCGCTCCTACTAAAATTTCATCCTCTTTTGACAGAACAAGGGTGCCAAAAGTGCCCTCTTCCTAGCATTTTTTCTCAAAATCTTGGGAGTAGGATTTGGTGGTTTCACACTTCCCAAAGGTATGCCCCATACAGAAATATCATTTTTCTAAGTAGGCCTAAATGTTATTTTATTTTGAAATCTCTATATAAAGGTATCCCTTTCCATTCATTCAACAATAATTAACACACAAGAACATCATATCAATTCAAGCTCCAAGATAGAATATCAAGGTCTTTAAGCATTCAAGGCATTCTTCTTCTTCATCAAGCATTGTGGAAAAATACAAAATTCATTGTGCAAGGCATGTATTTCATGATTTCCTTTAAGGTTTATGTGAAGTCAAATCTATAACATTAACACTTGTGATTACATCCAAAGAAGCATTGCACCATGAAGGTAATTTATGGTTTAGATTTGGCTTCTATTTCATTCTTTCCTTTCAAGAATATTTCATTTCATTTTAAAGGTTAATTCCTTAACAAGGGGTTAAACTGAGGCAAACCCCTCTCTCCATAATAATTTCCTTGTTTTCTCTCAGTAGGAATAGGTGGCACTCACATTGGATCATATATGAGAAGTCTAGGACCTCATAGATAGTTTGCAATATGAATCACCAAAAAGCACTAGGAAAAGGATGCCCCAGACACCCTCTTCATGGAATAGGACCTCCAAGGAATCCTCTTCCTTGTAAAACATAATCAAATTATAATCACAGGTCTGTGGTGTTCTCTTGTTTATGTTTCAGATACATATATAGAGCTATTTTTTTTTCTGTCAGACTGTATATTCTACAACTTGTCAATTTTGTTTATTTTGTCCTCTATATTGCATCTTTCAATCATATCCCGCTAATCAACCTTTTATATTAGTGAAATATTAGAGATACACGTTAAGTGCTTGATCCCATTTAATCCTAGTGGATTATCCTCCTTCCTAACGTGCAATAAGAGATGGGATTGATCCCCCTTGATCCCCAAATTGTACATTTTGGTAAACCCAACTCTTCTTAAATACTTCTAATTTTGTAGTCTTAGATTTGATTTTTGCATGCCATTATAATTCATTTCTTAAAAAAGACAAAAATTATATATTTTCATCTCTTTCATTCTTGCATTTTTATTAAAAAGTACAAAAAAAATCTTTTCATTTCATCCATTTTCGTTACCTTTCATGCATCTTAATTTGATTTGTATGCATTATTTTCTTTCTTTTCATGATGCAAAATGTTTTTAGGGCATTGTGCCAAAACCATTTTGTCAATTTTGAGATAAGACAACATCCTTCCATCGACTTACCTTTACACTGTGTTAGCACTAAAAATAATCAATTTAATGCATGCGATATTTATTTGTATTCTCTTATATCACCATAGCATTATCTCAAATATTCTCTTCCTCATAAGGATATGTTAGTGCATGAAGACATTTTTAGCACTTCTCTCAATGATCTCTCTCTTTGGGGAGAAGCATTGAGGAGTGATGTTAACTCTTCTCTTAATATGTTCCTCCACCATGAGAATAGCTTGGTCAAAGATGATTATTTCCCTCATGATACCTCACCTCCTATTCATTTCAATGACCCCTCCTTTAGGGATGAAAATTTAGTGAGTTTTGATTATCCCTCTCCTAAAGTTTTCTTTATTCATAGAGATGTTACTATTCTTGATGATTACCCTATTTGGGATGAACCATTAGAAAATTATGTTGATTATTCTCTCCCCCATGAAATAACTTCCGTAAAAGAAGATGATATTGTGGTAAAGGATACTAGTATAATTGACATTTATTCTATTCATTTCACTGATCTTCCTTCTATAGATGAAGCATGAATCAGTCGTGTTTGTCCCTCTTTTAAAGTTTGTCTTTACTATGAAGATACTTTGGAGAAAGAGTATACAATCCTTGATGTTCTCCCTCATGTAATTGAAGAACCTAGTCAAGTTAATGTTGTCAATGTGTTGGGTATTGAAAATCCTAAGGTTGTTGTCCATTTTCATCAAGATACCCCTCAACCTCAAAATAAACCAATCATTGTGGTAAAAGGTGCTCAACAACCTGATTATCATGTGGTTTATCATACGTACAACACAATAAATAATAGAAAACCTACCCATTTAGTTTTCCCTACTCATCTTCCTACTTCTTAATCGTTGCTTCCTTCTGCACCCCATCTCCCTCTAAATCTTGGAAAGAAATATGATTTAGTAGAACAACCCTATGCTACTCCTACCAAGATATTCCTTTGGGAGATTATTCAAACTTCATATACATACCATGAAGTATTAAAACAAGCCTTAAGAGACAAGAGTATTCCATCTCCTGCAAAAACTAATATAGCTTTCATATTGGAAGGCGTGAATGCAATCAATAATAAAGCTCAAATTGTGTTTTTATAAGATATTTGCCTTTAAAAGAAATTAAAGATCAACATGATTCTCTTATGGTTTTGGTCCTTATCAATGGTAATATTATTTGAATAACTTTAATTAATAATGGATTCGGTCTTAATATTTGTTGCATTGATTTATTGCATAAAGTTGATGTGGATACTTCTTTAATATAACCTGATTCCATTCCTATCCATGGCTTTGACAATGCAACTAAAAAACTCTATGTGTTATAACCTTACTTGTTAAGGTAGGTTATGTTTTTTTACCCACACTTATTCATGTCATGCTAGATACTCTCACTTATAATCTTCTCTTAGGACAACCATGGTTACATGACATGCAAGTTTTTCCTTCAATTCTTCATCACAAATTGAAGTTCATTTATTCAATATTATGTATACCCTTGTCACTAATGATAGTTTACAAAAAAATTTACAAGTTGAACTTGATTCTCAATCCATTCCTACACCATTTCAATAAGACATATCTTCTCCTCCTAAATATTTTCCTTCCCTTGAAAGTTCTTTTTTAGAAGATGATTAGGGAACATTATAATTTACACCATATTTTTGGGGAGAATACAAAGCTCCTAAGTCTCACATGAGACCCTTTAAAGGGCCTAGTGTGTCATTTGTTCAACCTAATTCTCCCAAAATATTAGCTAGTAATCTTCAACATGGTTTAGGAAGTATGCAATAAATAAATGAGACTCATCAGAGACTAACATCGCACTTGTCTCTGTAAGATTTGATGAAAAACAAATCTATTAAGCCCAAGAAACCTGCATGCAAAAACCAGTCACAAGGAAGAAATATGTAGGAAACAAACAAGGGTTTTGCTCTAACAATATGCAAGTTTATTATCAGCCAAAAGAATGAATGCAAATATACAATGGATCAATCCTTATAGAAGGAGATCGAAAAACCTAAAGGGGAACCCTAATAGGTAAATAGGCATTTAATAATTAGATTTAATTATTAAATGACTAATGCAAGTGCATAAAGGGAAATCTTAAGAAGCAGTGAAGTTAATTTAATCAATGTAATTAAATTAATTCTTTACTCTAACAGTCTCAACAAGAGTTTGGTTTCCAACCTCCTCGTTTGTCAACATCCCTTCTCTTATTATCTAACACTTCTTTCATGCCCGACTTTAATCAATAAAGCATTTTTCTTAAATTTATTTGTGCTAAGTTGATTACTTGACCTAAATGAAAGAAGAAGCATAGCCAAAATTCTTTGAATCTTCCTTTGCAAGTATCATTGATATCATGACCAATCTACTAGTGAATGTCAAGCTTTGCGTTGCAAAAATTAGAAACTCATTAATTATGACATCATTCACATAACATGTCGCAATGAGTTAATTTTCAATTGTGCTTACTTTGAATAACATTTAAGATCCTATTATATTTTTCCACACTATGTGACATTGTTAGTCTCTCCATTGGGGCCTCATTGTCAGCCATGGTCGTACAATTTTAGGTGCAATCATACATTGTGATCAACATAATATTCCTCCTCATACTTATCTTTTTCTCCACGTTTGGGGGGCAAGGGTAGTATTTATATCTCTCATCCTTTCTAAGGATCCATTTTCCCTTGGTTCACTGGTATTTGTTTATCATGTGAGGTCCAATATTACACATAATTTTTTTGTTTTTATTAGGGATTCTCTCTTATACAAGAGGTGTGAATCCTTGATATCAACCTCTTCTTTATTTTCAATTGCACATCCAAATAAATAAATCCCTTACTTGGGGGCTAAAAGTGTGTTATCCTTCATCAAGAATTTCTTTACCTAGAAATAGGGAAGGTGTGAATTCTTCCCTTCTTTTGGTTAGTGGTGTTATTTTTTAGTCAATATTTATTCATCATTCTTTCAAAATCCTTCAAAAAGATCTATTTTCACTTATTTCATGGTATATCTTTGCATTTATCCCTTCCTTGACCTCGTAGGAGTTGTGACCTTTTTGGCTTAGACTGGGTGTTACTTAAGGGACACCTCCTTGGTATCAAAGGTGTTTATCCTTGTTCCTCATTTCCTTAATATGTTAAAATAATTTTATTTTATTGGGGGGGCATATAGGGCTTCCTTGTTTTGATTACTACAAGCATTTGAGGCACAATACACTTTCATAATACAATTTTCTACTTGGCCAGATGACTCTCCTGTGTGCATTTTTGGTGGATTTTTTGGGATACAATGCTTTCCTTGGTTATCCCTAGGATTGGTTGAACTAAAATAACACAAATTGCAAGCCCATATGATCTATCATATCTACATATTTTTAAAGATGAGTTGACTAGAATAACATTACTTGCTTGATCGTCAACTCTCTTTGTTCCAAATCTCTCTCTTTTTCAAGATGGGTTGACTAGCATAACAAAACTTGCTAGACTACAAACTCTCTTTGTTCTAAATCTCTCACTTTTTCAAGATGAGCTGACTATCATAGAATAACTTGCTAGCCCATCAACTCTCTTTGTACAAAACTCTCTCATGGATCACTTAGCACAACACAAATGGATAGCATGTGTCCTCCATGGGTTTCTCTTCCTCTCCCCCATGATTTCATATCATAACACACTTTGCTATTGGATTGAATCATGGATTATTTTCTTATTTTAGATGCATTCTCTTTCTCTTTCCATGTGACCACTTGTGTTGTTGCAATAGCTTTATGAGTGTGATGTTAGTAATTGAAACATTTTCTTTACCGAGGTCTCTTCAACCAGATGACTTGGAACCTTAGTAAGATTTAGGATTTTGTCTTTGTTTTGTGTCCTTGCACATGTTTGTATGAGTTAAGATCCTTGGTTTAGGAGCTTATGTCCTTAAACTTAGTGATATCTTATCTATTTGCAGTTTGACAATGATCTTCGTCTTTATCTTTCTCTTTCTTCTAATTTACCATGAGCATGAGGTGGACTCATACTCCCACTAAACTGTGATGCCATACTAAATTGTAAGAATCTATAGTTAGATGCTCAGTTCAACCCCATTTTAGCATGTATGGATTTCCACATTAATTTCTGACATCTCAAATCAATTTTACACTCTTAGCGCTCATTAGACCTTTATTATTTTAAATTAATAGTATGAGTGCTTTCTTAATTCATTCTCACCAAAATCTTATTTAGCCCACATATTATAAGTGTGCACTTTAAATTATTCAATCTCCTCACTTTAAGATGGGTCTTACCTCATTTTAAAGTTCGAGGCATATTTTCCACATCTATCAATCTCTCATATTTGTGTGGCACATATTTTCAGAAACTAGAACCTATTATCTCACTCCTATAAAAATTTCATCCTCTTTTGGTGAATTTCGAATTCCAAAACCACCCTCTTCCTGACATTTTTGCTCACAATTTTGGAAGAAAGATTTGGTGGTTTCATACTCCCCAAAGGTATGTCTCATACAAAAATATCATTTTTCTAAGTTGGCCTAAAGGTGATTTTACTTTGAGATCTCTATATAAATGCCTCCCTTTCCATTTATTCTACAACAATCAGAACATAAGAATACAATATCAATTCAAGCTCCAAGATAGCATCTCAAGGTCTCGACACATTCAAGGTATTCTTCTTCTTCATCAAGCATTGTGGAAAAATACAACAATCATTGTGTAAGACATGTCTTTCATGATTTCCTTTTATGTTTTTGTGGAGTCAAATCTATTGCATTAACACTTGTGATTACATCCAAGAAGCATTGTGTCATCAAGGTAATTCATGATTCAAATCTGGCTTTTATTTCATAATTTCCTTTCGATCATGTTTTATTTCATTTCAAAGGTTGATTCCTGAACCAGGGTTTGACTAATGTAAACCTCTCTCTACACAACAATTTCCTTATTTTTTGTGTGTAGAATAGGTGAATCTCGCACTGAATCATATCTAGGAAGTTCAGGACCTCATAAATAATATGCAATTTGAATTGTAGAAAATTACTAAGAACAAGAGGCCCCAGAAACCTTCTTCCTAGGAATTGGATGCCTAAGGTTCCATCTTTCCTACAAAACAACATCAAATTAAAATCACATGTCAGTGGTGATCTCTAGTTTCTATTTTTGATGCATGTATAGAGCTATTTATTTTTTGTCAAACTGTATATTCTACAACTTGTCAATTTTCCCTATTTTATCCTCTGTCTTGCTTTATTCAATCATATCCCCCTAATCAACCTTTCATATTGGTAAAGGATTAGAGATACCCATCAAGCACTTGATCCCTTTCAATCCTATTGGGTCATTCTCCTTCCTAATGTGCCATAGGAAATAGGATTGATCCTCCTTAGCCCCACATTTCTTATTGTACATCTTTTAAATACAAAAAATATTGTTAAATTTAATAAACTTAAAGGAAATTTTATACAATTTATCATTTTCAATAAGTATATTGATCTAAACAATTATTATAAAGAGAAATTACTACTTTATGTGTCATTTATGGTAAATCAAAACACACTAAAAAATAGTTTTGAAACATGATATAATATTTTTTCATATCATGAGAGAACAATTAAATTTAATCACATTAAATATGATTTAAATTTCAACCATACATGAGATGACATTGATAAAGAAATCAAATTTCTCAAAAGTAAAAATGATGACATTCACAAATCAATTGTTCCATAAAAATCATGTATCAGATATACAACAATGTAACATACAATGATAATATTCCTGAGTGAATTTGAGATGGGGAAAAAATGAGTGGAGTTGGGCATTTCTGGGAAAGCTAGGGGAAACCCTAACTATCATCTCTTCTGCATATACTATTTTGTTTAGGTCTAGTGTTGGGGTTATTGTGTTGTCGTGCAAGCTTGAGAAGAGTTGGTCATAGGTGTGTGGTGCAGGAGCACCTAAGCACAAAGGCATACCAGGAGGCTACAAGAGGATAGAAGGCATACCATGAGTTTTTATGGTCTTTTAAATATATTACGAGTTCAATTGAATCAATATGTAAGTCTAGGAAAATCCATTTCATCAAATTGTAAAAGTTGTCAAATTGTCCTAGTAAGGACCTAGTTTGGTCATATGGTCAAATGTGTTAAAATAACCCAAGGAAGGGTAAGAAAGATGTAAAAAGTTATAAAATGTCCATTTTGATATATTTAGAGGATTTTTGGAAAGTTGTGTAGTCAATGTGATAAAATGGAAAAAGTTGCTCCAAAAGTTGTAAAGATGCAACATTGTAAAATGCAAGATTTTGCAAAGTTGCACTCCAAAAGATGTAAAAAGGGGTAGTTGGTTGGTCTGAGGTATTTGGGGAGGTTTTCGATGGTAAAAATTGTTTAAATACTATTGTATGTATGAACCAAATTATAATTTTAGGAAGGAGAACATTTCGGTATGTTTTGGTGCATTCCATACTTGTCATTTTGATTGATTTTACTCTTTGTTTTATTGTTTCTGGGTCTTGTACGACCATGCACAACTTGGAAATAATGTATTAATAGAATTTATTTATTGTAGATTTATTTATACTTCCTTTGGTTTTTTTGGAGAGTTTTTATTGAGAAATAAAGAAATTATGCAATTTTTGGTGAAAGTTGTTTGCAATTTTGAGATCTTATGAAAATAGTCATATTGCAGTGTTTGGTACAAATACATATGGAATAGTTTTTGATTAAGGTTAAAATAGGTTTTGAATGGAACCCAAAACCATTTACATTAAAGCATAAAGATATAGCATTAAAGTCTTTCAAAAAGAGACGCCTACTGGAAAAACAAAAATAGGACCCAAAACAACCATAGAAACAAAAACAAAAACTAAGAAAAATAGTTACTAGCAAAACTACTAGCAACACCCAGCTGCCAACCAGACCAGATTATTTGTTTTTTTTATCATTTTCTCTACCTTCATCTACAGGTCCTCCATCTTCTGGATAGCATCTTTCAGGTCCTTCAGTTCCTTTGGCTTTTCAGCGATCTTCCTCTGAGTGTGCCCTCTAGTTCTCGTTCTAGGACCAACATTCCCAGCATCATCATCAATTGTTATGGTCATTTTTTCCAGCTGGCTTTTTTCCAGATAGTTGTGAAACATATTTAGGTTCATGATAGCAACACTAAGTCCCTCATTGCTATGACTCAGGACCTCATTTATCATGTTCTTGTTGTTAGTGATTTTAGCCTTAATATCTTTAACCTTATTGTCAACTATCTTATTGATTTCAATAGTTATATCCTCATTCCAGTTTTTATTTTTTACCTTATCCATAACCTTATTCTCTAGCTTCTCCAGCTTAGTAGTCAGGGTATTCATAGTTTTTTCCATGGCCTGAAGGTGGAGCTTCATCTCCTACATCTCCCGCTTGATCCAATCCAGATTAGTGCCTCGACCATCAACTTTGTTAACCTCTTCCAGATTATTAGCACCCATTAGGAGGCCTGAGGTGTCCTCCTTATGGCTATTACCCTCCTCAATGGTAGCTTGGTCCATATCATCATCAGTTTCATTTTGTTCCTCTTCTTCTTCATCAGCAGCAGGGGAGTACTGACCAACCTCCTTTTCCTCTTCAGCCCGACTCACCAGGAGGCCTAAGGTGTCCTCCTTTTGGTGTTTACCATCCCCTTTGCTAGCTAGGTCCTTTCCATCCTCAATATTAGTAAGATCTTCAAATTTTTCTTCGTTAGTAGGGAAATCCTGAGTAGCTTCCTTATCATCTTCAGTAGGGGATTCCTGGGAATCTTCTTCCTCCTCTTTAGCTCCTTCCTCTTCTTTTTCTTCCTCTTGATTATCCTCTTCTTTACCTCCTTCTTCTTCCTCCTTATCATCTTCCATAATGTCATTCATGTCCTCTTCCTGCTCTTTCTCTTCAAGATTCATGTCCTCTTTTTCCTGGGCTCTCTCCTCGTCATTACTAGAATCCACCTCCACATTTTCTTCCTCGACACTTCCCTTTCCCTGAGAAAGAGGGCTATTTTCATTAGCGTCATCTCTGTTGACCATTTGTTTCTCCTTGTCACTTTTATTGCCATCTTCATCACTACTATCAGAGATTTTTTTCTTGTTTTCCTTCCTCTTTTTGCTGGTTTCAGCCTTTCTATCAACCTCTTTAGTCTCCTTTCTTTTTCCAGTGACCCTTTTAGGGATTGGGTCCAGGATAATATCCCTTGCATAGTCAGCAATGAGGAGGATCAAACCCTCATGCAACACAGGATTACTCATTTTCTTCCTATGCTCCGTTATGCTACTGTTCAAAGAGCTCAAAAGAAAGTACGAAAAATAAATCCTCTTATTGTGCCTAAAGTGATTAGCTAGAACAAAATGTAGGTTGTAGATTTTGGAGTGGCACCCATCGAGTGTAAAGTACTCGATCATTACCTTCAACATTTTAGCCCAAAAATCCTTAATTTTAGTAATATCCACATAATCCCCTTTGCCTTTCATACATATGGAATAGTTAATACCTATAATTGGATTCATTTGAAACATATGTGAGTTAAATGTCATTTCCTTTTGGGTTGAGTCTATTTCATGCATATTTTGAGAAGTTATGATGATTTTGGTGAAAACTAGATTTAAACCCTCTTCAATGGAGTTACCGACAAGGGTTTGTAATTATCTCATGATTTAATCTTTCGAAAAATTAATAAGTTGTATATTATGAAACTATATTAATAAATATTTCATATGCAATTTTTTTGGGATCATTTGGTTTTTTTTGTGAAATATATTTGATGCCCTAGCAAGAAGAGCTTATGAATGTCTAAGTTTTGGAACAGTAAAATGGGTCTCGAAACAGAGACCATAAATTTTAAATGAGCTATTGGATTTGGCTCATTTTTTTATATGTTTTAAAAGGCCCAATCTAAAACAATTAAACAAGAGACATTTCAAAGGTGATTTTTAAAACAAAAGTTATGAATAACATATTTAGGTATAGAAAGTAGGTAGTGTGAACAATAAATTGAAAAGTTGAGTAATGAATTTCTTTGTTTGGCGAATCAATGATGTCTAATGGATTGAAAATAAAGTGTTTATATTTATTTAGTGGTTTTGGAACCAATTATGATTGTGTTAATATTGAAGGGGTTAATTTTAAATCAATGTGTGATATTGGATGGATTAAGTGCAAGTTTATGTTGAATGAGTTGATTAAGATTTGGGGTTTGATCTTGTTAGATGCCTCTAATAAGTTGTCTAAATGATGAAATCTTGATTGGATTGAATTTATCCTTGGTAAAATATTGGTTATGATGGATGCTCTGCATCAGTGTGGGGTGTGGAAAGGGATCTTTGTGCGTATTTCCCCTTCTTTTCAAAGCCATTGTATTTGTTGGTTGTTGTGGATCTGCAACATCTTTTTCTACTTTTTCAAAATAATTTTGCTTCTTCCTCTTTTGTGGGATTTTTTCTAGAAGTTATTTGAGGTTTTTGAAAGATATTTTATCCCTTGGATTCTACGGTTGTTGGTTTTAGTTACTAGGGCTTGTGCTTCATGTTCACGCCTTTTCTTTTCTAAATGGGGAAATAGGGTATTTCCTTGAATGAGATGAGTTCTAAAGCTATGGAGGTCGCAAAACTAACTTCTTCTTTGCATGAAAATACTAAGGATATTTTAAACAAGAGTTTGATGAGTGAGGGTTCTTCTTCTTTGAAAGTGGTTCTTAGAAATAAAAATGGGGCTAGGATAAATGAGAATTACACAGTGATGCAATTCTAGGATGGTACATTTATCCTCCACTTTAGGATGGTACATTTATCTCTCTACATTTACATAGAGAGAGAGAGAGAGAGAGAGAGAGAGAGAGAGAGAGAGAGATCATGGGAAAAAAACTACAAAGAGATAAGGGATCACTAAGTTTAAGGGAACAAGCCCTCAAACAAAGGATCTCAATTCATATAACCAAGCACAAGGGCATAAAAACAAAGCCAAAAGACCAAAACTTAATAAGGTTCCAAATCAACTAGTTGAACAAACATCACTAAAGAAAATGTCTCAATCACTAGTGTCATGCTTAGAAAGCTATTGTAAAAGCACAAGCAGTCACATGGAAAGAGTGACAAAAAACTCCAAAAATAAGACAAGACTCCATTATTTAACCTACTATAAAATCTAGGAGATCACGAAGTAGAAAAAGAACTCATGAATGATACAAGATAGCAATTTATGTCATGGTAGGAGATCAATGAGAGAAAGATAAGGAAAAGGAGAAATAACCTAATGAATTGTGTTATGCTAGTTAAATTATTTGCAGTAATAATGCATAGGAGCACAAAGGTAACCCATAGGGGCACAATGAGGTAACACACGAGGTTAAAAATGTAACACACAAGGGCATAACGTACATGGGAACAATAGGATATGCATAGGGGCACAAAAAGGATCACACAAAGGCATAAAAAGGATCAATGAATCTATCATATAGTACACAAGGAGGGCTCACATATGCCCCACTCCTTAAGGTGTAAATATAATACTATAGTGACATCTTGAGGAAAAGAAGAACAAGGACACCTACTTTCAACACCAAGAAATATCCCTTTAAGAAAAAATGTATGCATAACCCTTGTGAAAGAGGCATAACTCTTTCTAGAGCCAAGGAAAAATAGTGGTGTTAAAGTATATCTTACAACAAGTGTAAATAAACCCTTGGAAGGAAGATACATTTTGTTACACAACATCCACCCCCAAGAGGAGTTTTTAAACAAAATGCACCTTGAAGACAAATAAAGAGGGTAGGAGAACAATAATTCAACCTTTTAGCTCCCTTTTGCTAGGTGAAAAATGGATTCTTGATGAAGGATGACACACTCAAAGCCCCCATGTAAGATAATGTTTTTATGATAGATGTGTGCTTTCAAGCTAGGAAGAGGTTGTAAAAAGGATGTAAATCTCCTAAAAAGGAGAAGATCCTCATGTAAATCAAACAAATCCATGAAAGAAAGGATATCATGTGAGAAATAAACACCACATAAACAAGAAATCCCCCAAAGGGTAAAGATGGTGGAAAAGATAACACATTATTTAACCAGTGATAGATTTTTTATAATAGATGTGTGCTTTCAAGAAAAGGAAAAGGTTGTAAACAAGGATGTAAACCTCCTAAAAAGGAGAAAAATCCTTGTATAAAACAAACTCATGCAAGGAAGGACACCATGTTATAAAAGAAACAATTCAACAAAGTGATAACAAATCTTGTGGAAAGGTAGAGAAAATGAGGAAGGAGGATGAAGTATACATACCTTTCCTATTGCTATGTAAGATAATACTTGGAAAAGGACAACACATTATGCACCCCAATTGAAAGGTCATTTATAATAGACATGTTCTTTCAAGCAAAGAAATGGTTGTAAACAAGGATGTAAACCTCCAAAAAAAGAGAAAGAATCCTCATGTAGAATAAACTATTACATTCGAGAAAGGATATAATGTTATAAAATATACAAATCAACAAAGAGAGAAAATGTGCATCCTTATTAAAGATAGGAGATTTAAACTCTACCCTTGCCCCTAAAGTGTGGAGACAAGGAATAAGAAATACTATTATGTTTCTCACAAAGTATGGTTGCACCTAAAATTGTACCACCATTAATAACAATGAGCCCCCAGAGCATAGGCTAGCAATGTCATGTAGTGAGGATCAAATAAGATGTTATTTAGAATTATCATGAAAAAGGTGTCATTCATTGTTACATGTCATTTGAATCATATTATAATCAACAAATTCTTGGCTTTTACATTTCAAATCATGGTATTCATTAGTTTTATGGCCATGAATTTGACAATACACAAAAATAGAAGTATTTTCTTGTTTGTGTTTTCTATTTTTTCATTTATTTTTCAAAGGAAGAGTAATTCAATTGGCCTAAAAGAGTTCAACAAAACATTCTCTTGTTGTGATGACAAATCAAGAGAAGAATTTGTAGATTTATTGGAAAAAGGAGGAGGTTGGAAACCTAGAGCTTCTTTGGACAAGTGGGATGTATATTTCTCATGGGTCTCAATGTGTTGGTGCACACATCCTATACCATGTCCATCATCATGGTTTGAAATATTAAAAAGATAAGGATCACTCTTAGGTGGAATTGGATTGAAATTTAAAGAGGCCCAATCAATATCCATACACGTGTTAAAGTAAGGGGTTTGAATCTCAAATTTAAGGATTTTGTTCTTACTATGGAAGGTGGGTGTAAAGTATAATGTTCCCTAATCATCCCCGTGAAGGTTTGATGGTGTGGTTGGTTCTATTAGAGAAATAATTGGAGGAAGTTGAGATTACATATGAATGGTTTTGACTTGATTAGGATCTTTATTTGCTAAGGTTTCATTTGTATAAGGGAGGGTATCAAGGATATCATCCTCTTCCTTCAAAGTATTCTCATGAATAGGGTAGATTTTAGGAGAGGGAAAAACATCACCCATTAATACCTCATCTATAGGGGGAAGGTTAGTGGAATGAATATAAGGAGGAGTATCATTAAGGGATTTGTTAATCATATCACCCTCTTCCACCGCAAAATTATGCTCTTTCACCAAGGTAGTGTCATGGGGGAGGTACATATTGAGAGAATAATAAAAATCATTCTTGAATGGTTCTTCCCAGAGAGGGAGATCATTGAGAGAAGTGTTAAATGTGTCTTATTGCATCAATATGTGCTCAAGAGGGAAGGTAATTTTTCATTGATAGGTTTGTAAAGGGGATTTTCATAGATCTAAAATCCTTGGATCGAATTAATCAATTTTTGGAAAAAAGGATGGTTTAGGAGACATAGAGAAGGGCTCAGTATAGAGGAATTCATGTCAAGTAATTCATACAACATATCAAAGTAATTGCTACAAAAGGGCTTATCAAAGATAGTAAAACTTCATAAAAAGAAATCCAACATTTTGTAATGAAATGATGCATAAAGAGACTAACCTAACCATACATAACAATTCATGAAAATAAATATTTTTGTCTTTTTTTCAACAAGAGAATGCAATGCAAGAATAAAATAGATCTATGAAATAGGGATACCAATGTGTAATTTTATATTTTTTAACCAATGAATACAAAAATTAGACTAAAAATCAAAACTAAATGCATCAAATGAAACAATACCATGTATACAAACCAAATCTAAACACCAAATCAAAAGTGGAAATGTTATGAGTTAGGTTCACCAAAATGTAACATAAGAAATGGTGATCCTTAGTTCAGATGGGTAAACTAATGATCCTAGGCTTATCTCCTACATTACACTAGAAGGAATATGACACACTAGACTCAAGAAGTCTTGATTGTCAAGTGATTGCAATAATCTATTTCTATAATAAAGGGTTGATTATGAAATAGGATTGAGAAATGCAGATCTAGGGCTTGAAAAGAAGAAAATGTGGTTTTTTATATGCATAGGCTAACAAAGATCTGACAGACCAATTCTATTGTTGGAAATAGAACCTAGAAATAGTAACTAATTGGTTAATCCAATTTGAAGAAAATTTGGAGGGACCAAGTTGACTTGGGTGACTTGGTCCTGGTGTTTTTGCCTATTTTTAGTCTCCAATTGTAGTTAGTGTCTTGCAGTGTCTAGATCTAGTCATGTATTGATGCCACCTATTCTTGCAGATAGAAAAAAGAGAAAATATTGTGTAGAGAGAGGTTTTCCTTAGTCAAAATCCCATTTGAGGAATCAACCTTGAAATTGAAATTAAATATGCTTGAAAGGAAAGTGTATTGATGTAAAGTAGAAGCTAAATATGAAACATAAATTATCTTATACCTTGTATTGTACAATTATTATTTGAATGTGATCACAAGTATTGATTCAATAGCTTGAATCCACAAAAAAACCTAAAAGTAGACTATCAAATACATGCCTTGCACAATGAATGTTATATTTTTCACAATTATTGATGGAGGGAAAGGAGAATAGCTTGAAGAGTTCAATGGAATGGTAATGCTATGATCTTATTCCTTGATGTTAATCTCCTCTGCTTGGCTTTCAATGAGAGAGAGAATCTTGCTTCGATGGAGAAGATTGACTTGGAAATAACTTGAATGCTTGAAATGTAAAATGGTACAAGAGAGCTTGAGCACCTATGATCTCTTCTTTAAATGTGGAGAGGTAGGTTTCTTACATACATCTCTCAAGCATTTTCGGGGCTCAAAACCCAAAGAAGGTTGACAGGAATTTGGATTTCTTGCTTAACCATTGAGACTTACCCTCGATTTAAATTTCAAGGAAAATGTGGGGGGCCAAGTCAGTTTTGGAAACTTGGTCCCACCAAAAGACTTCAAAATTTGGTGTAGAGGTCTCAAATGGAGTGGGGTTTCCAAAATGATAAGTGAAATTGGAGTTGGGGTACCAGAAATTAATGTGTGAGCCCATACATGCTAAAACGAGGCAAGACTAAATAGAATTACATAGTGATGAAATTATAGGATGGTACAAAATAATATATGTCTCTATGTAAATATAAGGTGTGAGCGCAACAAAAAATATATCTTTTACAAATTTTTATGATGCTAATTAATTTCCAAACTACTTACCCTCAATAATAAAAAATACACTTATAATGTAAATAAGAAATGTTTGTTCCATCACTTCTCCATGAAAAATATAAAATGGTATCCAAAGAATTAAATCCCAAACATGGTGAAAGCCACCCTAGTATACATTCAACTACCAATAAGTTAGCCATTCAATTAGGGTTAAAACAAAATACAATTTTCTTGTAATTCACCCTAAATTTTCCCACAATGAATTATTTATGACTCAAAATATTTCCACAATAAGTGAAACCTTGAATTCCTTGATTAGTGGAACTATTTGTGATCATATAGGTCAAAGATAAAGGAAATAATGAAACCCCCACAAAGTGTTCAAAATTTAGTAAAAGAAATAAAACTAGAGCCAAACCTTTAAACACTACAAAATGTAGATTTAGTCACTGGGCAAGAATTGGTTTCTTTTTTAATTAAAAAATCCATCTTCCACATGCTAAAATCATCTTTTAATATGAATATTAATTACTTTAATGTTAGAAAACAAAAAAAAAACTTCCAAATTTCTAATGCATCAATGGAGTGATTATTGCCCGTGCCCTTAAGAAAATACAATTTGCATTTTTGAAAGTAGCATGATAGTCTAAAAAAATATGGACAACAAGAAAGTTCTCCAAATTCATCCATGTGCTTCCATATACTAGCCCCTCTCTTTACTGTAACAACAAAATATAATAGTTATAATGCCTTTCTTCTACATGTTCAAACACCCTTGGATCAACTACAAACATCTAGGTTGAACAATAAATTATGCTCCGATGCAAATTTAGAACAACAAAACAAAACAACAATATAAATATTTACATTGCAATTACATCCAATGTATTATCTTTATAAAGCCCTTATATTCCTATTACAAGAATAACTTCCCACCCAACTAACTAACTTAATAACTAGATTAGTAAATGTAAACCTTATTTCCTAACAAATAATGTCAATCAATAACATTAAAAATTTGAACAATAAAAGGATTGTGGATCATTTAATCTAAATTATATTTCATAAATAAAATAATACTTTATTATCTATTGTAGATTCACAAAACCTTAAAAATTAGTAATCCATTTTTTATTCTATTTCACGCTTTCTATTTTGATTGTAATTACAAATTTCATATCTATGGAGTATTATAAGACCAAATTGTTCATTGTATTAAATGCAATGAACAAGTGACCTATATATTTACTCCCAATATTCAATATTCTAATATCTAACAACAAGCAAATAATATATTACTCTTTAGACAAATGTGTCTTTCAATTCTTACTTTCTTAGTAACAAAACATTCCATATAAATAATATATTGATGATAAATTAGCAATTATCATCATCTTGTGTGACTTTTATGCAAAAAACATAATTCACACTCAATCAAAACAATCATATAATTAATGCAACTTGTATCGACATACTCTATGGCCAAGTACACTCATACTCAACTATCAATTAGCATATAAAAAATTAATGAAAAATAAATTAAACTATTCATGAATAAAATAGTCTCACTTCTAGATAGCTTTTTCCTAATATATAACTAAAAAGTTGCATAATTGCTTTTAAAATTTTCTAGCTTTAAATTGAACAATAACAATAAAAAATGTCACAAAATCTCTTTCTAAAAGGTAATCAATTATTTTTGCCTTCTCACATAATCTTTTGTTGTTTTAGTATGTGTAGTAACTTTTGTAATAAATGAATGAGTGTTTTCAATAACATCCACAAGAACAAACAACCTATGAGACCCATGGATAGTCAACCAAAAATTAAGTGTGCATAGCCCAAAATAGAAAACCCTATAACATTGCACCTACTAAATATCTTTTTTCTTTCTGCATCTTGGATCTTCTATTGCTTATCTCAATCATGAAATCTACAACCCTTGTTCTAATTTCTTCTTCAAATAGATTACTCAAGGTGTTTCATGTTTAGTTTATTATTGTAATTGATCTAAACATCCTTATAAGCTGAAAATGATACAATGAAATTTCATTTTGTCTTCACCACTTCTTGAGTTAAATGAAAACATCTTCTATCTTTCCACTCTTCTTTAGGTATCACCCATCTTTTGGTTTCATATCGAAGTTGATGCAAACTAGTTCTTATTTAAATGATTAATATTTTTATTGTCATTCTCATGTAGTTATTTAGTGTATTGTCATATGTGGGATTGAAATGTTTGACATAGTATTCATTTTCCTACCAAGTTGCTTTGTCCACATACTTTCTTTGAAATTTCTTTGCACACACTTTTTCATTTCCCTGTTGTTTTTTGAGTAGTATCTTATCTCAATACCCTACTTATTCATGCATTTGCTTTTTAGTTTTGTTTAATTTTATTTTTGGTCATCGATGCAACTCCATATTCTCTAATCTTATTGGATAACTTAGCAACCAAAACATAGCTAATGCCCTAATAGGAAAAACCCTGACCTCATCCAAGACAATCTCATATGGAACATATGATTCGATCTTGAGGCTATTTGTGATAAAATGTTTTTATAATCTCCTAACCTATCTCCACTTTCTTTCTAAAGTGTTGCTAACCCATACTTCACATTTGTATATTACTATTGGAACCACTTGAAGCCCATAAAGGGTCTTCTTAGTTTTCTAGTCCCATAGTTCAACTATTCTACATCTATTTTCTAATGAGTATAAGGCTTTCCATCTCCCTTGTATCATTTTTTATCTACATGTTTGCCACCTGAGATTATTGTGAAAATCAAGGGTAAGGTACTTATATTCATTGACCACTTGTAAGGTTACTACTTGTTTTAAAATTAGTTATGTATTATGACAATAACGATGTCTTTGTAGACACCTTCATATGAATTTTGTAGGAAGCAATATATTGTAGATATTAGATGCAAAAAAAGATCATATATTAAAAGATTTTTGTTACTTGGGAGTGCATTGGACTTTTCATTTTGAAAAGCAAAAAATAAATGTAGCTTATTTGTGAATATTTTAGACTTATTGTGTCAAACTACCAATTACAACAAAGTTTATGGTAAATGATTTAGAATCAACTATTACATTTAATAATAACTATTTCAATTGGCAATACATAATATAAGAAAATACTCTACATGTTGTAACAACTCCCTAATTATGTTACATATCATACCATACTATATAAATATTTGTTTCATAGAGCATTGAAGAAATGTCTTAGATATACAAATTCAAATGCCTTTAATCAGTTTAAAGTTAAATGCATTTATGCTTAGATTGTTGGGATTGAGGTGTCTCGACCTTAGAGTCCAAATATGTTTATTTATTTAATTATTTATTTATTTTATTGCACCCACTTTGGAAGTTCTAAAATTAGGGGAATAGTGTCATAGGTTGATATGTTGGAACTACAATGAATTTCTACAATGACTATGATGGCTACTAGTTTGATGGAAGAGTCATTGAGAGTTACTATGTGGCAATTGGTATTTATGGTAGAGTTCACTTTTGACAAGTGGTGTGGAGTAAGTGTTGCATATGGAAAGGTGACCATTATGGATGAGTTACACATTTTTTCTTTAGAAGATTCTATGTGCAACATGTCATGGGATTAGCAAGTTATTGTTTATGATACCACATACCTCTTTGGCATTGGAGTTGTTTTTGGAGACCATGAGTGCTTTCTACTTGTGTTGAGCTCTATAAATATGTGGATTCTTAGTGTAATTTGTATGATAGATTGGATATCTTCTAAGAAGATTTTATGTGATAGATTTTCTCTCAAATTCTCTATTTTTGTATTTACTCCTAAAGAGCATTAGTTATGGGCATTTATAATGTAACTCTTGGTTGTTGTTGATAATACAATTGAGTATTCTTTTGGAGTATGACTTTTTTTCCAAAAGGGTTTTCCCACATATATCTGGTTGTTCAAATATGATTTTGTATGAGTTTTGGAAAGGAACCTTGAAACCTTGAAAAAATATCTTGAATTATAAAAAAGCACAGGGCTAAGGAAGGGGGCAACAAGGAACCACAAAATAGAGTAGTTAAAAGTGAATTTACAACAAAATTGAACCATAAAGAAGAGAATTGGGATGGAAGAAAGATTTAGTTTTAGAAATAATAGAATAAAGAGAATAGATCCTAAGGAAAGAAAACCTATCTTACTGAAGAATAATCTCCCTTGTAGGTGAGAAATAACCTTTAAGTTGCATCTTTACAACCCACATACAAGATCCATGTTGGTCATGCTACTAAATCTACCTCTATGTGATCAACAATAGCTAAAACTCCACTCAAACCTCAACACTAACCTATTTGGAAGCTAGAGAAAGGAAAGAATCTGCTACTTTGAGGGACCTCAACAATTCTACAATTAGACCCACCTTCATAGGATCAACTACAACAAAGATCTCAACGTAGCTTGTAGCACCATCCAAAAGAAAATTCTAGATAAGGTAGAAACATTTAACTCCAAAGGGATCCATCAAACCCTAGAGTGGTCCCCACTTTAATAGGAGACACCAATAAGAGTTATGGTGAGGAAACAATCTACACCTTAGTAAGAGACTTAGTAGATAACTACCTAGAAAACCAGTTGGGGGGGCAAAGCGCAAGGGATGCCTGCAAGCTCTCTTCAATCACTAAATCAACTCTCCTAACTTCACTCCATAATAAGATGGCCCATGTAGAGTTCCAACTACATTACAAAGGGAATGCATGTGGAAATACTTGGTGGGAAGGGTTATTGAGCCCACATCATCATAGAACCACTGACACTAACATAAACCTTATCAAAATCACTCTGTAAACCATAGAGTCTAAAGGATAGAGCACCATAAAGATCTCCACTCACAAGAATGTGTTTGAAGACAATGGATCCCCCAAGGTATAGAGGAGTAGTAATCCCATAAGTGGCCTCATATACAACCCAAGCCACTAGACCAAAATATTATAAGGACATGACATCAACACCAACAATTGCAATGTGCACAATAGCCGCACAACTAGGGAAACCCAACTACCAGTAAAACCTTTAGTGAGAGTAGAGGGCACATTCACCTAGACAACCATAGTAGGGGACCTCTTAGAAGATTTAAGGGATGTGAGAACAAAGGCCAAATGACTCTCCACAGACACAATTATGACCTTGTGAATTGTGTAGCAAAAGCCCTAACCAAAAGATAAATTGTCTTAAGTAGAAATAAGGGCTTTAAAGCCCACACGAAATAACTTCTATCGGTCACATAGATAATGCATACAATCATATAAGCCCCTTAAGAGAGAAACACACCCCCTGCACCCCACATAGGCACACAAGGAGTACTCAAATTTATATCTAGAGCAACCTCCTCATCATTTTTCACTTCTTCCCCCTCTACAACTCCATCACTATTTGAAATCTCATCACCTCTCCCATTCTTGCTCATCACTCCCTAATACCTTGTTATTGATTGTTTAACTTCTAAACATTTATTATTTAAATAAAGGTCTCCATAATTAATTTCTAAAAAAAAAAGTCCTTGCAATTAAATTTGCCTAATCATTAAACCTCTATTTCCAAGCTATTTTCTATTAAAATATTGTTTGCATGGGTATTAGGGATGCTTTTAACTTCTTTGATTATATCGATTCAATACACTTTTTATAAAATTTGGGTGTAGTTGTAGGTTGTCTTTTACCCATTGAGTTTCTAGCTGATTATTATTTTCATTTTTTTAGGGGATGATTAAATTGTTTGTCTTTTTGGAAGGTTATTATTTGTTATGGAAGCTTTCTTCTAGTGTTTAGTAGAAGATTTTAATTACTCAAATACATATCACTTTTTCTCACTATGATTTGTTTTTGTTAACTATTTTTAGTGTGTTGGTTTTTTTATATGCACGACTGTCTAGACATATGTTACTCTTTTTTAAATAGACATCTTTTGATGTATTTTACCTATTTTTTTAAAATATAGGTATGCAAATTTATTTTATTGCACCCACTTTGAAAGTCCTATGATTAGGGGACTATGTTATAGCTTGCTATGTTGGAACTATGCCAAATTTCTATTATGACCATGATAGTTATTAGCTATGTGGAAGAGTCATGGAGACTTATTATTTGACAATTGGTATTTATGGTGGAGTTCACTTTTGACAAGTGGTGTGAAGTAAGTGTTGGATATGGTAAGGTGACTGTTATGGATGAGTTATGCATTATTGCTTTGGAAGATGCTATGTTCAACGTGTCATAGGATTAGTAAGTTGTTGTTTATGACACCACATAACTCTTTGGCATTGGATTTGGTTTTGGAAACCATGAGCTCTTTCTACTTGTGTTGAGCTCTATAAATATGTGGCTTCTTAGTGTAATTTGTGTGATAGGTTGGATATCTTCTAAGAAGCTTTTATATGCCAGATTTTCTCTATTGTTTTATTCTTGAAGAGCATTAGCTCTAGGCATTGTATTGTAACTTCTAGTTGTAATACAATTGAGTCTGACTTTTGTAGCATGAGTTTTTTTTCTTTTTCCAAAAGGGTTTTCCCACATATATCTAATGACGTGAGTTTGTTTTTTAAAATCTAATTTTGTATGTGTTTATCTATTTTGTAGGGGTTAAAACTTTGTAAGATTTTTTTGCATCATCTCTCTTGTTGGATTTAGTATCTGGAGGTGTTTATTGGATGCACTTGGCTTCCTTTCATAGATACAATGGCTAAATTTTATCATATTTAAAGCTTTAATTTTTATTTGCTACCACCTCTTTGACTAACATATGCAACATAGTTATAATATGTGTCAATTTAGATTAATTTATTTTTAATTTAAACATTTTTAAATTTTAAATATTATTTATAAATAAAACTTTGAAAGCATTTCAATAATTTAATCTCTATTAATGACGTCGAATTTCCACAATCCATGTGATTGGAATCAACTATTTTTTTTTCCTATTAAAGATCGTTTATCAAAACACAGAGTACATTATCAAAAGCAACAACTCCAAATAGTATCAACAAAGATCACCTAGCAAAATATAGTAAGATGAAGCACTCATAATTACATCACATACACAAGTTACTGCAAAAATACTAAGGGGAATTAATCCCAAACACCGATAACACTATTACAACACTGTCACACTCATAAGTGCCAAGGGGTGGCACTATAAGGTTGTGATCTACTTCTGTTAATGTGAATTGATCCCTTGCCTTCATCTTACTAATTGAAATCAAATATTTCTAAATTAGATAGTGTGTTATTGTTTTACATCAACAATTTAGATTACACTCCATTATCCATGTTGTACATTATTTTATCTCTATTAAAACTATCAAATTTCATCTCTAATTTATCATATGCTTTTATTAAATTTTTAAATAATATTAATATTGACAAACCCATTAGTCATCATCTTTTAAACCAACATATTATACATCTCATTGGAACCCAAAATAGAGTCAAAAACATAAAGAGAGAGGAAGATGGGCAGGGAATTTTCATCCTTACACCATTGCGCACCTATCCTAGCCTGCCAAGTTCGCGGGTCTCCAACCCAAGACATTTCAGCCCGACCCTTTTTAGTTTGCCTGTGAAACTACCTAATTTAACGGAGATTTGGATATCCTGATCCAATTCATCTTTTGTTTAATGAACCACTACCTTGCCTATGAAAAATCCCCCAACCTAAGTAAGACAACATGGCATTGGAGCTGACGAAGCATCCATCCGTGAGAGATGATTAGTCCACCTGTAACAAACCACCTCATCAATTTGACAAAACAGGCGACTGAAAAACGCGAAATCCACTTCGATTTCTCAAACATTGGTGTTATTCTAGATAACCGGTGTTTAACTGGATCTATCTAGTGCAGTGCACCAATTCGTCATCAGCAGGTACGGAATTTCAGATACACAACTGCCTATCTTCTTTTCAACTCCGAACAGCGAATTGGGTATATGGATTTCGCCTAGAAAGCGGACTGCTCAAAATCTAGGGTTTCAAGAATTCAGGTAAGGGTTAGGTTTTTCAAATACAGAAGGACAATGCAAAACAGGGATTTAACTATGATGTTTTATATTTTTTTTCTGGGATTTCGATCTCAATGGAAAGACTTTCCTGTGGTTTCTGTTATTTGTTGTTAAGGATGATTGTGTTGGGGTCTTTGCCGGGTTTAAAGTAATTTATTAATTTTCTTTTTCTTTCTTTTATTTTGTTTGAAGTCCTTTGTTTTCAACACAAGGTCTTCAGTATTGTGCACTGCTGTTGTAACATGTTAAAAACTTAAGTTTATGTGGGTATTACAACTGAATGGATATTGAAATTGAAGGAGGGATATATTCAAGAGCGGTTGAATTCAAGCGTTGGACGTTTTTCTGTGCAAACAAAGAGTACGTGTGTATAATTTGTGAAGTGCATATGGAAACATAGAAGGGATCCATGCTAGAATTAATGCCGACTGAAAGTTTTATTAGGAATCTATCGTTGGGTAATTTTGTGGACAAGATCATAATAAAATAATTGCACTGTCTGAAAATTGTGATTACGGACACTTGCTTAGATGTCCTCGTTTATGACAGTCTGTAGATTTTACAACATTCTAATGTATTGGCCGTTGACCTAAATTGAACCTGAAAGAGTAATGTGAATGTATAAGGTGGGTTGAATTTGGTGGTTGTGTGTTTGTATGGGGAAAGCAAAGGACTGATATAGGTGTATCATTCATGAATTTAGCATGGAAACATAGAAGGGTTCCAGGCTAAAATATTACTGATTGTAAGTTTAATCACAAATCCTGCCCATGGGTAATGTTGTCGAGAATATGCCATTTTAGTGAAAAATTGCTTGATCCTGGGAATTGTCAAGGGTACTTTGTTGTTGAGAGACAAAGTATTTGTGTATTTGCAATGCAGTTGTAGTGCATAGATATGCATGCAGTATGTGAATTTATGTCTTTTTTAATCAAAATTGATAATGAAATTGAAGAAGGGATGCAAATTTATATGCAGGGGTTGAACTCACTAGTTGGGACTTGGAATTTTGTCTGGGAAAATACAGAATTGATATTTGTATATTGGATATGATTTCAGTGTAGAAACAATGGAGGGATTCATGCTATGATTAATACCTAGTGTTTGTTTCATCACAGATTCTGCCTTTGGGCAACATTTTAGACAAGATGGTGAAATTTGGCACTTATGCGGCAGCAAGTGCAGCGGGGGCGATAGCAATGATATACCATGCTTTCCACAGTCGGGGCCAATTCTACCCTGCTATGCTATATCTGTCTACATCAAAAATAAGCCTGGTGCTCCTTCTAAACATGGGATTGGTGATTATGTGCGGTCTGTGGCAACTAATTAAGATAATATTTCTTGGAACTCTTCGGGAAGCCGAAGTGGAGCGGTTGAATGAACAATCATGGAGAGAGGTTATGGAAATTCTCTTTGCAATCACTATATTTCGTGAAGAATTTTCAGTCACCTTTTTAGCAATGGTGTCAGTTTTGCTGTTAATTAAGGCCTTTCATTGGCTTGCACAAAAGAGGGTTGAGTATATTGAAACAACTCCTTCCGTATCCCGCTTGTCACATTTCCGGATCCTAAGTTTTATGGCATTTTTGCTTGCCCTAGATTGCATTTTTCTGTACAGTTCCGCATCTCATCTCCTTAAAACGCGGCGACCATCAGTGGAGCTCTTCTTTTCATTCGAGTAAGTTGTTTGAACCTGAGATACCTTTTAGGACTGGAAATAATTTTTAAGTAAAGAGTAACAGCTGTTTTTCTATCTACACAATAAGAAATATAAGTACTACTGTATGCTCATATATGATAAATATTGCTGATATATGAGAAATATTTTAGGACTCCAATTAGTGTGTGGAAATTGGGAAAATGTAGTTAATTTAATGATTTAGATAATTTCTATACAAATATTTGGCTAATGTTTTTTTGTAAATTTCTAATAATTAGCAAGTCTAATTAGTCACTTGGACATTGAAAAAGACAGCAGATAAATGTTCTTTACGATTTACCCTCTTATCCTTTGTATATAGTTTGAGTTTGTTTGTGGTGAGTATCTCAGCTGTTATGGTTAAGTGTGTCACAGAACCACCTTATCCTCTGTATAAAGTTGGAGTTTAATTATGGTGGGTATATCAGTTGTTATAGACTATAGTTACTAGTGTCAACTGTATTGTAACTTTAGATATCATAAAATTTATGCACTGGTTGAAATCAAGTTTAAATTTCAGGTATATGATATTGGCAACAACCACAATATCGACTTTCCTGAAATATGTCTTTTATGTGAGTGATGTGCTTATGGAAGGACAATGGGAGAACAAAGCAGTTTTTACCTTTTATTTGGAGCTTGTCAGAGATCTGCTTCACCTGTCTTTGTATCTTTTCTTCTTCCTTGTCATATTTATGTAAGTATGGCATTGCTTGATATTTTTTGTCATATTCTTTGACTTCAATACAGTAATTTGGCTATGTTCTGTTGGGACCAAATTGGTTTTGTTTTTGTTGTTGGTAGAAACTATGGCCTGCCATTACACTTGATAAGGGAGCTCTATGAAACATTCCGTAATTTCAAGTCCAGGGTTGCTGACTTTATAAGATACAGAAAAATTACATCCAACATGAATGATCGTTTTCCAGATGCAACTGCTGAAGAACTTAGCTTGTGAGTTTCTGTTTTTTCTCATTGAAATTGTTATTGCTGTTATCTGTTTAACAGAAGATGACTTAAATATTTTAGAGGGAATTGAAACCCACAAATACCTGAACATGCAGAAGTGATGCCACATGCATTATATGTCGAGAGGAAATGATTGCAGCCAAAAAGTTACCTTGTGGCCATCTATTCCATGTACATTGTCTGCGGTCCTGGCTGGAGAGACAACAGACATGTCCTACATGCAGGTCTCCAGTTATTGCACCAGAAGGTGGGACAACAACAACTGGAGCAGGGCGTGGTGTGCAACCTGAACAGCAAAATGCTGGGACAGAAGGTGGGAATAGACATCTTTCATGGAATCATACTTTTATCAATGATTGCTGAATTGATGGTTGTTTTTTAACTGTCACTTTTTGATGTCTCATTGTTTCAATTATGGATTAACAGGGCTACAAGCAAATGCTGGCTCCTCAAATGCTTCAGGTCAAGGGTCTGATGCAAATCGTTTTTTGGCTCAGCATCAAGCAAGAGTTCAAGCTGCTGCTGCAGCTGCCCGCCTGTACGGGAGTTCTTTTGTATATTCTACAGCACAACCCAGCACAATGAATTGGTAAATGCTTTTTCTTATTTGACTAATTTTCCAGATTTCACATATATATGTTTGTACATCCTGCATTTTTTTGTCCGAGCAGATATTGAAATCCTGTGATGATTTTTAGGGCTACACCTGGAAAGCTCATTGTATTAGGATATTTTAGAAAATAGGTTATTATATGTTGTTAGGAAGTTTGTAGATGTTAGAAGATGCTTTTGAACTTCAAACATGTTAGTAGATGGCATCTTAACATAATGTTTTTACTAAGCAGGTCCCCAGGGTATGTTATTGTACCCCAGCCATACATGGCAGGACTTGCTGCTGCAAATTATGTTCCTGGAGGTATGGGTAATAGTGAATATCAGGATCGTTTCGTAGCAATGAGTTCCTCTCCAATTCATCCAGAGTTGCAAAGATGGTTAGAAGTTCAATCTCAGATATTGGCAGCCCAAAGGACTTCAGCAGTCAGTGGAAGCAATCTGCTATACCCTCAAGTACCTTTACATGGCCTTAATCCTTTTAATATGAACCATTCTAACCAGATATCTCCTTCTATGGGTGCCGTTGAAGACAACTCACAGAGTCCTTCCACGAGTTCACAATCACTTGATCAAGCTATCAATAACTACTCTGGAATTTTGAACATTCAGCAGTTATTACTAAGACAAAAGATAGAGGTAATCAGTTAAATATATATATTTTTTGTATACTATGAATTGGTCTTTCTTTGGTGTTTGACTTTTCCTTTGAAGATTGATACCCATTCCTTCTTTTATGCAGGCATTACAGCAGGAGCTTCATTCTGTCTCACAACTACATTCTGCTTTGCAAGCAAGGAACTCTCTTGATTCGGTTCCTGGGCTCAAGACTGATGATTCTAATGTGAAGACTGAGGCTGTGGTTGAACAGAATTTTTCTAGTGACACTATGAATTTGTTAGATGTTAAGGGGAAAAACCCAGTCACCAGTGAGATTAATGACGAAGATGTGCCAACATCTGTTTCAACTGATTCAGTATCGAAGGAGACATCAGATTTTGTACAGAAGGCTGAAGAACCAACATCCAGTCACTTGGAGATTGAAGAGGCTGAAAATTAGAATAATAGTACCATTAGCTTTTTATCTGAGACATTTATCAATTCTTGTTACAAAAAATTCAGACAAGAAAGTTTCAAGCGAAGGTCAACAATCCAAGTCCCAAACTCTAGAAATATGAAGACATTCATGCCTAGAAACACAAATCCTTTTGTAAACTTGTAGCGACTCGCAGTTTTGTCTTTTTCTGGACAAATTTTGGTGACCTTAATCACAGTGATGGTTAGATCCTGCAGCCTTTCAGTTTGTTGGTAAAATCATTTCTGAAGGTCAATTGATTTTGAAAATAACAGTGGTATCAACTATCAAGTTTTCTGGTTGCAATATGAAGTTAGCTCACTGCAATGATAACTATATGCACTTATCCTTCCATTTATGAGGTGCCTATTTAACGGAATTAGAGGAACCCTTGGTTTAAACTTGTGACGTATATCTGAAGTACCCCAATCAAATGATGATCATAACTTAGGATTGATGCTGTGTTATTTTTGATATTGTAAATCAAATCTTATAGCTGTCCCTTGTGAAAATAATACCAGCTACTAATGGCAAGGCATACTGAAAATATACATTGTTGGCTGAATATGTAGAGACTAGCTGAATCCTATTGTGCATCCGCAACATGTTTAACAAATTCAACAGTTTTTTATGATATTGGGATATTGAACAGTATTCACTTGCACTGAAATCACATGTAGTTGAAACTTACCTTGTGTCAAAAGTGAGCTACGGCAAATGGCTTGGGAAAGTCTCATGTCTGACTTTAAGATTGCCAAAGTGCAAACACTAACTTTTGATTTTTTTGAAAATATGCATAAATTTCACAATGTCTGAAAATTTTGGTGAGTCATTTGTTTTCTTAATCTAATTTTATGTGTATTACAAAATTGATTCTCCCCAAGGTTGAGTTGGATCTTTACTCTATGGCTTGCTGAATGACACAGGATGCATTTGTATAGTTTTACTTGGCCGAATGTTTCACTGTTGATTTTTTGAATATAACTGATATTTTTGGAAATCTTACAATTTCAGACTCATGAATGAGCCAATAAAGTTGAAATGTATCAAGGCTTTCAGAGTTCTTTACCTCCTAATGGGTAAACCATGTTGGGAGGGAGAAGAGATCAAATGATCAGTGCAGATTTTGAATTACTACACCAATTAATCCTGTTATTTGTTGGGAATTTAATGTTTCCCAAGTCATGTGACGTGACATAGGCAGCTCAGAAAACTAAATTCAACATTTTGAGAAAAAAATAGCATTCTTGGTTTGCAACTGAAGCTTGCAACCATGGGGAAGTTCACTGATCACTCGGATATTAATACTGATGGATAAAAAGCTGTCATTATATCTTTCTGGCATTGTGCTTTGATATTACTGCATAAATGTTTTCTTCTACTAGTACTCTAGTAGTCACGTGGTCACATTCCTTTGTTGTTTAAGGCAGAGGACTGGACAATTACAAATTGATGTGTTTCTTCTGTCAATGGACACTGCTACAGCAAGCATGGATCGGTATATTGGGATTTGGCATTTTAGTTTTTCAATTTCTTGATAGAGTTGGGGAATGTTTTTGAGATGGTCAGGTCGTAGAACAGAAGTAGTGATTAAGAACTTAAAAACTATACTAAGTCATTTGTCTTATTTGATTTTAGATAATTTACGCTGTCCAAATTGTTTGTAGTATGGTATGGCATTCTCATTTGTAATTTAATGATGATCTTTAAGAGAGGAAAACTATCATCGACTGATCATCACTAGTATTGTTTGTTAGGTTGTTGTACCCTCATAAGTAGCCTCTTTCTCACATTTTTTTGCTAGTATTTTATACCAAAGCATTCTGCATGAACAGCAAACATTTTGCTCTAAGTGTAGAACATAACTGTAACTATTGACACTGACGACACTACTCAACTGGTTCAGACAGCATATAGAGTGTACAATTACTAATTAGTTTTTACAATGGTATGCAGAATATTAATGGATTGCTTGAGATTGGGTATCCTTTGTCATCTTAATCTGGATTTAGACAGGGTGGGGCAAAACAACCCTCAAGTAAAGGGAAAATAACAATATTCATAAGAGAGGGTGGAAGCTAAATTGGAGATTATGATCTGTGCTTTGAACACAAAACTTTATTTAGTTGAAGCATGCAATTTTAGCCTACATTTATTGAATCAGTGCAGACAAGTTTGAAACTAATTCAACCACCGATCTGATTAACCTTAATAATACCTTCCAAACCGTAATGCACATAACTGAAGTAAACAAATAAAAGATAACAATATCAGACATCTGAAACCCTTGGTTAGAGGGAAAAACCACAGAGGGGATGACATCCACAAGCCCACTACTGCAGTAAATGACTTTGCCCTATTAGGAGCTTACAATTACTCTTTTCTAAGGGTTCACCCCATTAGGAGTGATTAGTACCTTGTTAGAAGTACAATCAGATTTGTTAAGATCTACCTTGTTAGAGGATTTCAAAACTCTGTTAAGAGATCACCCAGTTAAGGGATTTACAATAGGAACCTGTTAAAGTTCACCCGGTTAAGGAATATGCTTGCTGTAACTATTAGAGAACAACAAGTTGAGTGATTTGGATATAACATTGATTGTTTGATAGATCCAATCTGTTTCTTGCTCTTTGTAATTGCTCACCAATCTGACCCTATCAAATCTCTGATCACAACCCTAATTGATTTCACAATAAACCATAACTTCCTTCACAAAATATCACAACAATACCAACACAACAACAACTTCAATATGAGCAGTACCACTTATATACATTTCTAGCACCGATTTCATGAGAATTAAATATTTTCCCTCTAAAGTGATACTCTCAATGCAAAACACAATTTCCTATGATCGCGTCAGCTTACAATAAGATCTGCATTATATTTCTCCAAAATAGTCAAATACGTTTTGACTTTTTCATGCACCGCCATAGATCTTCCCAAGATAATATCCTCGAATCCATAATTAACTCCTCATTGATGCTATCACCATTGTTACACATCATCATAACACTAAGTATCATCGCAATCACAATACCACTTACCGATCTAACATTTTTCAACTTACGCTCAAGAACAATAAGTGTTATTACTTGTTTGAATGACTGTGTCACCAAGATTTCTATCACCGATCAACAAAATGAGTTGTGGTCGGAACCACACTTTACTTTGACCATGTTGATATTATATATGTGACCGCACCTCATAATTCTTCGGCTGTCACAATTGCTACCATATTGTTGACTTCTTTGTCTACTGATCTTCTGAACTTAACTATTTTCCTGCATAACCAATTACTTATCCTTCACACCGATTGCATACTGTACTTCACCGATTATGATGTATAACTAAACTGACTTAGTTGCCATCAATGACAACCAAACCAATTGCTTTTAATTACTGTAACCTTGCCAACTCAACACAATGCCAACAAACTTCCCCTTTGACATTGATAGCAAATATTTTATGCATGTACTTCACATATTCTCTCTTGGCATATTCTCCCCCTTTGACAGTAATGCCAAAGGTGCACTTACATCCTATCAAAGATTACTTTGAAGTTTATCTTTGATGACTTTTAGGATGTCTCCCATAACTTTTTCATGTGCTCCAATGCAATACTATGCTCAAATAGATTAGACAGTAGCTTCTCCGTATTCTCCAAGTTGCTCATGCCAGATATAGCAATTATCCCTTCAGCCTTCTTCACATGTTGTTGCATGACATCTAATGTAGGGGATATGAATGATCGTATCTCTAGTATACAAATCATTTTGTTGTCTTGCTCCTGCTAGATTTGCTTTATCGTTTGAGTTAACTCCTTCACTTGACTACTAAAATCAGTAACTAAGTTTGAAATGGGATCAAGCTTACCAGTTAAGCTTTCTAACTCCTTTTGCAATACATCTCTCTTTTGCTCCAGATTTTTCATAAACTCTGAGTGATTAGAAATTCTAGTGAATATGTCCTGCTTTGCCCAATGAAGTCTTAACATCTTTTACTAAAACTATCAATTTTCATTTATCTTCAGCAATCTTCTCCATTAGGTTTCCTATCATTTTCTTCTCTAATTTATCCTCTGCCATTTTTACCGTTGCAAACTGCAAATCCTGTCCTTGATTTGAAATGATTTTTATCAATATATCCATTTGAACTATCACAAAGTCTTCTTCATTATACTCAACTCAGGGACCAACTCAGGTAGGATATCTCTCGCTTGTCTCAATACTTTTGTTTTCTTCTTCTTTGATCTCATTTGATCTCTTTCAGCTTTCTTCATCAATTGTTATGTGTATTTCATCAGTTCTTTAGGTTTTAACTTTGTTATATCTATCGGTGTGGAAAATATCTCTTCCTCTTCTACTTCCTCTTCTTTTTTTTCTTCAATATCTTGCACCGATTTCTTCTTTCTCATGCTAGTCTCTGCTAGACTTATTTTTCTTCTCACATCATATTCCACTTCAACTTCTTTCTGACTTTCTACTAACTCCTTTACCTTCTCAGGATTCACTTCTTCTGAATATCTCATAGGGGATGATGAGAGAGTATTATCTTTTCCTATTATATCTTCAATAGTTACCTCATCTTCACCGATTTGTTTTTGTGCTTTAGCTCCACCGACTTCTGCTTCACCAGTTTGTGTTAGCTTAGTATCTTTCTCCTCAATGTCTTGAACATGAATAGGAATATCAGCTAGAACATCACCTATGATCTCTTCATGAGTAGGTGAATCACCAATATCCTCAATTGCTGGTTCTCTACCCTTCTTATTCTCATCAACCTTTTTTTCTTGTTCTCCTTCCTCCATCTTTAGCAAGATAATCGACACTGGGGGCTTTCTTCATACCACTCTTTTTTTTACTTCTTAGCATCCTTATCTGATCCGGTCTGAACATCTTCTAATAGCACATAATCCTTTTGTTCAGTTTTCATTTTTGTAGATTTCCTTTTTCTTTTGTAGGTTTGCTTTACCGGTTCCATATAGTTTCAACTTCTTTTACAATAGATTTACTCTTCCCGCTCTTCACTTTTGCGTAAATAGATGAAACACTTGATGATGGGTCTTCGGTTGCAGCTTCAGTAGTACCAGATGTACCTGCTTCGTCACTACCAAAATTCTGCTCTAGGGTAGATAACATTCTCCTAGTTTTCCTTTCAATAATTGGTTTATTTAATTAAATATTGATATTAGCAAATGCCTCTTCATAAGTTCCAAACCTCTTTCCTTGTCTATCTAAGGGTTTAGACAGTAATTCACTTGCATGAAGGTTCACTAACTCAACATATACTCCATAACCCATTGGTGGAATCTAATAAGTTCTAGGTTCAACCACCATCATAATACATGAATCGATATCTACTAGGAGACATATATCATCTTTGTATTTATCTACAATGCTAGAAGGAATTCTTTCATGCTTGTGCATCTTAGATTGAAAGTCTTTGAAGGAACCCCACATTACATTGTTAAAGTTCTCACCTAATTCCTTGATAAAATCACTTATCTCCACAACTATAGGTTTGTCCTTTGACCAAACAACATCTCCTCTATCGGGGAATTTTTTTTGGATATACAAAAACACACATATTAGTAGAAAACCGTACTTGAATGATTGTTTCTTGTCTTTCTTTATTCTCTCCATATTCACCAAGAACTAACTTATGATCATCTCACATAAGTCATATACTGAATCATCTTTCACAATCCGATAACTTGTGTGTTTAGCACTATTGGGCACACTATTAACTCTGCTAGATTGGTATACCCAATAACCTATTACCATCGATGCGAACCAGACTGCTTTGTCTTCAATATTGTCTATTGTCATGGCTCTTTCGTCTTGTCTGTATTTTGTTAGCTTGGTAACCAAATGTGTTGCAACTGTTCTCAGGGTACATTCCAATCCTTGCGCTTGAAAACTATTAACTCTATGAATCATCGTCTTTGAAATCTTATACGGCTTGTCCAACCAAATGAATTGGTCATGCACTCTGCTCAACACCTAGTGAATCTAGTCGGGATGGAATTCAGTGGGAATATCTATCGCGTTCATTAAACCTTTTGCCTGTAGATGTTTGAATTCGTCTCTCAACACACCTTTGGTATACATACTTTCTCATATTCTTGCTTAATAGCACCAGCTCCTATTTCTTCAATCTTACAATGAAAATAAGACTGAACATCTTCAATCAACAACACCCGCAAAGGAATCGTGGATAGGGCACTTGTCATATCAATCTCTTTTGCTTTGATTGGATGAAGCTTGAACACTAGTTGAGGCTTCTCAACAATTTTCATTAGGATAGGTGTATCAACTCTCTTTGCCATATCAACTGACTGCAATCAATCAAACAAATTCAACTATGAACCAGATAGATAACTTTGCACAATATACCAGTTAGGGCTCTCAATAAATTGATAACAAAATAAGCTCAAGTGATCAAATGAATGTAAAGGTAAAAAGCGAGATCACTTCTCTCTATTTATCATTGTGTTATAATCGTTACCCTCTTCCAACGACAAAACAATGTCGTATCATTGGTTTATGCATATCCACCGATGGGTACTTTTTCAACCGTTATAACCGATATCAAATGGTAAAAATGATATATACCATAAAAGTTTAATTCCAATTGACATATTAACTCCAAAATCTTCATAAATAATAAAATCACAACATTTTACACCATAATGTGTATATAGATCTTACCGCTCTCAGATCTACGGGATTAGTAAATGATTTTTCTTTAATGCTTCCCCCAAGCAAATAATGTGCTTAGTTTGAAGAAGAATCCTTTGTAGCAGAGGATGGTGAATTCCCTTTGGATGATTTTTCTTCTGTCTGTTTACCTTCTTGCTTATCTCCTGCTTTCCTCCAAATCTTCTTCATTTCTTGATTAACTCCCTCAACATTAACAATCCTTTTGCCTTTTCTATCCTCTAACCAATAGGATGGCCGGTTTCTGAACTGACAGTCTTTTGTAAGATGACCGACCTTATCGAAGACAAGGCATGTCATACGGGTTGACCTCCAAGGTCCAACATTACCTCTTTGTGTTCTCATTTTGTAATTCATCGCTAAATGACCATAATTTTCACATACAAAACATGTTACATTAAATTGTCTCTCTTCCATTAGGGTTTACCGGTTTGACCAGAGACCTACAAACATAAGCTTTAGTCTTGCAATTCTCAGCTTTATGTCCATAGTTGTTGCATGCAAAATAGTATCCATCAAATCTACCATCATTGGATCAATTTCTAGATCTACTGTTGAATTAGGATCTACAATCAAATGCAGTATGACCATACTTATGACTATTATAGCAATAACCATCAAATAAGTAGGGTTTGTTCATAGGTTTGCTCCTACATACATTTGTTGTGTGACTTGGCTTTCCACAATTATAGCAAGTAGGTTTATTAGGTTTCTTACCTGCATTGCTTGGCTCTTCCTTCAAGTCTTGTAGCTTCTTAGGTTTAGATTTGGATGACTATCCAACTTCAAAAGTTCCTTGACCAATGTAACCAAGACCAATTTTACCATTGTTTCTCCTTTGGTTATTTAGTTGTTCATCAAGCTTTTGTGAGCTTTCATTGTACTTTCTCAATTTCTCATTGTTTTTTTTTTCGGATTGCACCTCATTCTTCAGTTTTGCATTCTCATCTCTAAGTCTTTCATTCTCGCTTATGACTTGCAGATTTTCTTCAACAACATCATGCATCTAATTTCTGTATAAGATAAATTCTTGCCTCAGTTTATCAAGTTCTTCATCTTTAGCCTTTAGGGCATCCTCAACAATCTTTCTTGCACTTTTAGTTGTTCTCTTTCCTTCTAGATCTTCACACATCACGACATATTGACTTTCAAGTTCTCTTTTCAAATTTGTCACTTCTTTAAGTCCTTTATTCTTTTCCATCAGATCTGCAATTGCTTCTTGAGAATCTTTAGACATACTACCTTCACATAATTGTTTAATAGAGTCCTAACTCTCATTCATCTATTCAATAAGTTTTCTCCTTATTGCCAATGATTTCTTCAATTTTCTTTTAGCTCATGGATCATTTTGTGTGCATTCTCAAGTTCCATTTCATGCCTGTAACTCTCCATAGTTATAGATCTTTTTCTCAAGCTATTAGACTTGTCAACAAGATAACCAGTGCTCTGGTATCAATTGTTAGAGTTCTTAGACACTGAGAGTGGGAGGGGGGGGGTGGGGGGGGAGGGGTGGGCTGAATTAGTGTAGACATGTTTGAAACTAATTCAACAAGTGATCTAATTAACCTTACTAATACCTTCCAAATAGTAAAGCATATAGCTGAAGTAAACAAATAAAAGATAGCAATATCAAACATCCACAAAATCATTACACGTGACACAATGATTTTTGTGTGGAAACCCTTGGTTATAGGGAAAAACTACGACGGGGATGACATCCACAAGAACACTACTGCAGTAAATGAGTTTTTCCTGGTTGGAGCCTACAATTACCCTTTTCTGAGGGTTCACCCTATTAGGAGTGATTAGTACCTTGTTAGAAGTACAATCAGATCTGTTAAGATCTACATTCTTATAGGATTTCAAAATTTTGTTAAGATATCATCTAATTAATGGATTTACAATAGGAACTTGTTAAAGTTCACTCAGTTAAGGGATTTGCTTGCTGTAACTGCTAGGGAACAACAAGTTGAGTGATCTGGATGTAGCACTAACTACTTGACAGATCCAATCTATTTCTTGCTTTTTGTAACTGCTCACCAATATGACTCTATCAGATCTCTGATCACAACCCTAATTGATTTCACAATCAACCATAACTTCCTTCACAAAATATCACAACAATAACAACACAACAACAACTTCAATATGAGCAATACCACTTATATACATTTCTTGCACCAACTTCATGAAAATTAAATATTTTCCTTCTAAAGTGATAATCTCAATGAAAAACACAATTTCCTATGATCGCGTCGGCTTACAATAAGATTTGCATTATATTTCTCTAAAATAGACACATTTTGACTTTTTCATGCACTGTCATAAATCTTCCCAAAATAATATCCTCAAATCCATAATTAACTCCTTGTTGATTCTATCACCATTGTTACACATCATCATAACACTAAGTATCATCGTAATCATAATACCATTTATTGATTTAACATCTTTCAACTTACGCTCAAGAACAATAAGTGTTCTTACTTATTTGAATGATTGTGTTACCAAGATGTCTATCACCGATCAACAAAATGAGTTTTGGTCGGAACCACACTTTACTCTGACCATGCTGATACTGTATATGTGACCGCACCTCATGATTCTTCGATTGTCACAACTGCTACCATATTGTTGACTTCTTTGTCTACTGATCTTCTAAGCTTAACCATTTTCCTACATAACCAATTACTTATCCTTCACACCAATTGCATCCTGTAATTCACTGATTATATGTATGACTAAATTAACTTAGTTTTCATCAATGATAACCAAACTAATTGCTTCCAATTACTATAAACTTCCAACTCAACATAATGCCAACAAACTGGACATCTGTAATAGCACAAGCAAAATTTTACATATTTGTCTGTCTGGATTGTTTAAAAAACATGTTGTTTAGTTTCAAAGGAAAACTAAAAGAACATATTAGTTTTTGATATTGACATTTCATATGCCAGATGTTTATTCAATATTCTAGAAATCATATTTTCTGTTATCCTTTCTTGATGTTAGTGAAAAAGTGTATCCACAAAACTTCCAATGGTTTTTGCATCCAAGTTAGCATCTAAGATTTTCAGGTCATATTTATGGGATCCATCATAAAATATTAGATAAAATAATAGGGTCAAAAAGTTTCTTTTATAGGACAAATCAGTGGTAGATAGGGCTATTTAAAGCCCAAGAGCATATGCCAAACACTTACAAAACAAAATGATCATAGTTATCACAAAACTGAAAGAAATGTAGAGGAGCAGGCATATCCATTTTTTATTTTGATGATAAAATTTGCTCAATAATTTTTCTGCATATAAAAGTATATGGAGATAAGAGCAGATGGAGATTAACTTGAACTAGATCTGTTGCAGCTAAGCACTATTCTTAAATGCATAGATACATAGAGAACCCCAGAGTAAAACTGAAGCACCCAAACTTGGGGATATAACACTGACCCATAATGAAATGGCATTTTCTTGTGATCCCACAACTACGTTACCGGATTTGCCCTTGGACCTAGGAATTCCTGGTTCAATTCGCTCAGAATTTTGGTCCTTATCAAATTCGGTCAAAAGTTTGACGCAGAGATCAAAATTTATGAGGAATTCTCAAAAAGGAGTCTAGACAAAATTTGGAGGAATTTTGGAGGACTCTGGTTTCTAGTGGAGGAACCTAGACAAAACTTTGTAGAATTTTGAGTGAATTTGGTCCAAAAACACCTTTTGTTGACTTTTTTTTTTTTTGCCAAATTAGGTCTATTCGACCCTCCAACCCTAAAAGTGACCACTACAAAGACCAAAAAGGTTGTTTTATATGTCATTTGTGTATTTGTGAATAAAAAAAGAAAACTTCTTGCCTCCATTGCTAAACTTTCTTGTTTGGTTGTCATTACTCAAGGAGTGTTGATAGGTGTTTGTTGCATGCTCTAAGCTTGTTTGTGAGCTATTCCTATGTGGTTGCAAGTGTGGACAGTTACCCAATTTTTATGTTCATTCAATTGGTTAAGATTGTTAGCCTATTTACTAGGTGAGTTGCTAAGGTAACCTAGTTTGCACATTATTAGTGATCTGGATTAAATTTGTGTTCATTTCTTGAGCTGAATTGAAACTACATAGAAAGGAAACAAAGCAGCTAAGATATCCATTGAAAATGATATATATTGGATCATATTTAGATTTTGAGTATGAATAACAAAGTTTGTACAGAAGGAAAGTAAAACAAATCATTTGGCCTCACACAGGCCGTGAGCATAGCCAACTCCTAGGGATCTATGGCTCAGTACAAACATGCATAAGCAAATGAACATAAATAATAGGGTACCAGACATTGCCTGAAGAGAATATGAGATGTTGACTTGGGTGTGACTCTAGTATGCCCCTATTTGATCCAGAACCTGCAAAGAAGAAAGAGACGGGGTTAGATCCAAAAGATCTAAGCAATGTATGATATCCAATTACCTATTGTAGACACCTAAAAATCCATTCATTAACTAAAAATATTTTAGTTAGTAAAAGTCCTAATGACATCATCATTAATTAATTAATTAATTATTATGGTCATTATCCCCTCTCCCATTTTAATTAAATCTATTTAATTAAAGAACCTTAGCCAAAAACATTTAAATCCAATTGAAATGTTTGTCCCCCTAAATTTATTAAATTTATTTAATAAATTATTTCCAACCCAAACCCTCTTTAAATAAATTAAATATTTATTTAAATCCCTAAAACCCTAGATATCTTCTAGACTCTTCTAAACCTATCCTCTCATCCCTAATCACTCCCTAACTCCACTTAAGGGGTGATTCCTAACCCTCTTAGGCTAAACCTTCTCCCTTTGACCCAAAGTCAACACCCCCATTAATGAGCCTTACAGACTAATTAATGAACCCTTACACCATCATTAATGGCTCTTACAACCTCTTAATGAAGACCTATGTCTCTTCTTCCACCCTTGTACCCTATCACACTTCCCTAGTGTTGCTCACACGTGTGAGCAACCCTTCATCCTTATCACTTTGACCCTAAGGTCCTAACCCTTGGTCCTAAACCCCAACCACCCTTCCTAACCCAAGCCTTTCCTCAAAATATATAAATAGTCCTCATTCCAAGAGAAAATGACCAATTCATTCTCATTTTCATAGCATTGTTATAATGTGCATTTACATCTAGATTATCATAGCATCAACTTATATTATTAGATTTACTTCATATTTCATGTTTTCTAACTCATTCTAGCATAGCTTAATGGATTAACTTAGTTAATTTTCAAGCTTTTCATATCATATCACATCTATTTCAAAGTTAAAATCAATCTTGCACCACATCTCTAGCTTTAAAAACTGCATTTCATCATCTTGCACCCTGAGAACCCTAGGGGAAAAATAGGTTCCCTATACCTGATTTTGTGCCATTATGGGGTCTCCATGGATTAAAATAGATCCTAATATTCTCTAATCTATATTAGGGATATTTTTATTGTGCTTGGAGAGCACACTCACATCCCTCTTAAATGAGCACATCAAACGGTGATCGAGTGCTCCCGTTTCAGCTCAATCTGAGGTGGCCTGCGAATATTTTTCCTATATGTTGATGCATGCTTAGTTTGGAATAATGTTTGAATGTTTTAGCGTGCTCTCGATAGGTTAGGTTTGCATCAATCACATTTTGGCATGCTTGGTGGGACACCCACCATGCACTTCAACTGCATTTTTAGGGTTTTTTGAGCAAAAAACTCACTTTTTATGGAAAACTCATTATGTCTAGTGAGAATTATAGTATGAGAAAACTATTTTGGGGCTTTTTAATTGTATGGAAACATATTTATACTCATACTATGGGTTCCCAATATTCGTATGGGACTTTTGCAAGTCTTTCTGGCCTTCCGCAGCCTTTCTGGTCCTGTTTTCTCATATCAAGAGTCAAGGATACTCGTATGAGCCTTGGTTCTGACTCATACGAGTAAAGACCATAAAATAACCTGACCTATTTACTCATATGTTAAATAGGGGGCATGTGTAAGGCCTTAAACTTGGGGATGTTTGAGTTTTCATGCGCATTTGACCTCCCTATTGCTCCTAATCTTCAAATTTGCAGTATCTAACTTGGTTTTTTGTAGGGCATCCATGGAAATCATGTTGATCATAAAAAAAACATTAAGGTACTAAGACCTAATAACTCACTTGGTTGTTTAGGAAACATAGGCATCTCTATTCAAGCTTAAAATGAACTTTCCTTCAATCTCGAGTGCCTATAAAATTGCATCTTTTCCTAAAGGGTCAAAAACTCAATCTAACTCATCCTAAAGTGAACATTTTCAATATTCATGCTTTTTTTTTTGGTTAAAATTAACTTCATCTAACAAATCTTGAGTGTTTAAAGGTTTTATGCAACCCTAAAGGCAAGCTAGGAACACTTCATTCTTTGGGCTTAAAACTGAACCTTAAAAACACAAGTCTTTAATGCATGAGTAAAAATGAATTAGCAAACTTCACACCTACTTTGGGTGTTAAAAAAAACCTCAAAAGCTTGAAAACTCTTAGAATTAGTCAATTTTCAAAACTTATTTTGTGTCCTAAAGGGGAAACCCTAAAAACTCAATCTTGAATGATCAAGAGAAAGAACAAGCAATCTCCATTTCTCTTTTTGAAGCTTAAAGTGAAAAAATCCAATCTTGAATGAATCTAGGGAATGAACCAAATCAAAATCAAAACATTTCATTTGGGTCCTTAAGAAAATTCAATCTTGAGTGCTCAAGGAGAAAATCAAAGCAATTTCAAATCAAAAGCAAGTTCAATTTGGGATCCTAAAAGCAAAATCAATATTGAATGATCAAAATCAAACACTTGCAAATCTTGTCAAAAGAGATTTTATTTTTTCAAGGAATGAACATTTGCATCCTAAACATATGTTCTTGAAGGTCATAGCTTAAAAAATACACTTAATCAATTCGAAAATTAACTCTTCATGATGTATTGTTAGGATTTTTCAAATTCTACAAATCCTTGTTAATCTAAGTGACGTAAAATAATTTAACTAGGACAAGTTAATTTGTTTTACTTCTAGTGAGGCCTGTCCAAAGAGAAAAGCTCTTCCTCTTTGGAGAACAACCTCAAACCGGTATTTCCTCGATCAGTATAGAAACAAAGCATTGAGAAAACTCTTGCTTCATCCCCTCAAGCTCGGGTGATACATGTTGATGGTAGCCCAAGGTAGGTGAATATCCCTACTATTTAGGCATGGTCAACTAGGCTCTTAAGTGAGTCATGCACATACAAACCGATTAGGAGGACACTACATACCTTATCAGACACCTATTAATCAGAGGCCACCATATCTACCCCTGAAGGTATCATAATCTTTTTGCAAGGACCGATCCAAGTGGTTTCTCGGATCACCTCAAGATTACTCACCATCTGTATTCATTTGGGATACCAAGTTGTGAGTAAAGGTTTTGATAATAATCCTATCATTAGGTAGTTCTTGTTTGATGTATTTTCTAAGTTTCATAATCAGTACAAAACATCTTTTGAACATACACAAATGAAGAGTTATACACAACAAATATTTTTCCATTGTTGGAAATTTGGCTGAGTTGGTTACATAGATGTTGTCATTATGGAAACATATGATCTACATGAAGATCACACAGGTCAGAGAGCTAGTATGTTAGAGTGCAATGCGAAATTGTCTAAGTATGAGACAATGTTTTTACCAGTGAACCTGAAGACATTTTTTGTTTGCGATGTCGATTGGAGTAAGTTCAGTGCTTGTGCACTTGAACATAGAATCTATGATGACTATTGAAGACTCATCTCAGAGCGCAAGTCAGTACGACATGTACAGAAGAAGTTATGATAATTTTTCTAAAGACAATGTCAAGCCGACAAGAAAAAATATGAAGACAAAATTGGTAAAGAGTTAAGGGATTATTTTGTTTATCAAAATAATGACTTAACAATATAAAGGGACGACATCCTAGATGTTAACCCTTGGATAAAGTTATTTGTAATATGATAGTCGACTGGAAAGTTATTAATCCTAATAACTTGTATAAATGGAATTGTAAATTGTAAGAAGGATATGAATGAATGAATGTATGATGAAGGAACGAATGTATGTAATAGCGATAGTGAAAGAGAAGCGAAAAGATATTGATGCAAGCAGTATAAGGTTATGTACCTTGACCTACTTTTGTAATCAGTAAATATTGTACATTACTTGTTTGGGCAGTGGGCTCATCTGGTAATCACATTTTGTACTACCAACTCCTAACAAGGTTGAGGCTTCTAACAAGGCCTATAGTCCCTTAATCAGGACTGAGACACTATATGCATGTAATAGACTCCTAACAGGGTCAACATCCTTAACATGATACTTTTGATTAGTGGATCTTTGTGGGTACCATCCCCACCGGGGTTTTCCCTTGGCCAGGGTTTCCTCGAGAACAAATAATGTGTTATGAGTTCTTTAGTTTTATTGCTATGCATGTTGTTTAGCTTCTTATGTTATGCATGTGTGAAGATAATCTATTATATCCATAATTGGGCAAAAGTAAAAGTTTGTAGAATACTGATTCACCCCCCCTCTCAGTATTCCCTATTTCTAACAATTGGTATCAAAGCTTAGTTACTCCGAAAAGAATCATTCAAGGAAAGCCTAGTAGCTTGAGTAAGATCTCTATGGATATGGATCAACTAGAGAAGAATCTTGAAGAAGCTCTTGAACAAATTGACTTGCTTACTATTGAAAAAGACACTTTGAAAAGAAAATATGATGATGCAAAGAACCTCATTGAGATACTGAAAAACAAGTTGGAAGATCTGAGATTTGAAAAGGAATCTGAAGTTTTTATTGAAGATTGTGATGACAAATTAGAAAAAGAAAATGAGATCCTTAAGCATGAACTAAATATAGCAAATTTGAAACTTAGTCTGAATAATGGAAATGGTAAGAATGAAGCAAATATGAAATATGACAATGAAAGTCTAAAGACTGAAAATGAAGGACTAAAATCTAAACTTGGTAAAGTAACATCTGAACTTGAGAAAGTCAATTTGCAGTATGCTGAACTTGAAAATACAATAAAATTGTGAAAGGTGAACTAGATCAATCCAAACAACAACTTGAAAGGCTATATTCAACTAGTTAGAAGATTGATGAACAAATATCTTATCAAAAACCATTATATGATAAGACTGGTCTTGATTTCAACACTTTTAAAGCAAATGAAGAAAGCAAGGAACCATATTTGAAAATATCTAAAAGAATAGATGAGAAGAAGTCTGATGAGATTAACAAGTCTAAAGATACACCTAAAGAAGAATAATCACCTAAGCAAGATGAATCACCCAAAGGTATGCAAAGAGAATTCAAACGTAGATGTTTTGATTGTAATACTATTGGTCATATGAAGAGAGATTGCACAGGTAAGCAATTCAAACATCTTAATGGTTATTGTTATAATTGTCATGGTTTTGGACATAGAGCTATTGAATGTAGGAAACCTAAATTTATTGAGAATAATGATGGTAGTAGAATGTTTAGGAATACTAACAATGCAGATAAGAAACTTACTGAAGATATGAACAAAAGAAATGGAGTAATATGTTATAGATGCAACAAGGTTGGACACATTGCTAGAAACTGTAGATCACAGATCAATCAGCCTGGACCAAGATATGGAAACAATGGAATTGTTTGTCAAATATGCAACAAGATTGGACATACGACAAGGTTTTGTAGAATGAACAATAGAGTTTTTCATCCTAATCCTAATCCTAGAAATCATGCAAGAATAAATGAAGATGCAAGTAATAGTCAGAAAGGACGTTGTAGTAATTCAGATGAAGTAAAGTTTATCAAAAGCACAGATCAAGGAGACATATTCAAAATTGAAGGTAATTAGGAAGGTGAAGCACTAAAAGGTAAGAATGAATCTTTACTTGACCCATGTCAAAGTACTTAATTTATGAAAATTGCAGTAGAATAGGAACTTAAATTAGTGTAGAAGTAGATATATAATGAACTAAGTCTTACGTAGTTAATGAAAGGTAGTATATGATGTTCTAATGCTATGGTTAAGAGCACAAAGAAAAATATTATGTTTTGCGAGATCGCAAGAAGTTTTAAGTTTTGCAAGTTAGCAAAAAACAACTTTTTGGAAAGAAGCGGCAAAAGAATTGAATGCGATGTCAGATCTAAGTAAGATTGAATTAATAAAAGGTCATGATCAGTATTATTTGATCATCAAAGTGAATTCAAGTGTTAAGGAGATCAAAGAGCAATGATTGGAAGCATTTTGCAAGGATTTGGAGAAGAATTTTGTGCCGAATCTACGCAAGCCCTAAAATCATGAAATTGAGGTATTTTACTTGACAAATTTTTAAATCAATGAAGGAATTAGAAGAAATCATGGATGTTTCTTTAATTCACAATGTCAAAGATAAAAATATACCTAACTTGAAAAGGGAACCAGTAGAACCCTTGGAAGATGATCCTAGGTTAGCTTTATCATCCGCACCAGATGAAGTTTTACATCTAGAGAATGTCAGAAGTTATCTTGGATGCAAACTAGAGACTATCAGTGATAGTGATTTCACCAATGAATATAAGAAGATCTACAATCAGGACATGACATTGAAAGAAGGATTTGAACATTTGAAAGATAATGAAATCATTAAGTATGTATTATAGTATGAATTTGACAATGAAGAATTTACTAAGATAATCTTAAACAAAATTCATAATGGGAAGTTTTGGTTAGAAGATAGAGTGATAGATATCACAACTAATTTGATTCATGAAGTTACTAGACTATCTAAAACTGGAGCCATTCCTTTAAATGAGAAGAACATGAGGAAAATAGTCATAGACAACACAAATTCATCCTATAATGGTAGAGGAATTGTGATTAGTAAGATCAAACAAGATGATGTCAAATACTTATGCAAGATCCTAACCACTAAGTTTTGTGCAAATTCAAGAGAGGATGACATGGCAGCTGGAATGATACATGTAGCTTATTTGATGTGTGTTGACAAAGTACAAGTTGATATGTGTGAGATTCTGAGAATTCAACTGTTTGAGAATTTGGAAAAGATTAAGAAAACTAAGTATACACAGTTTAGATTCTCATCCTTAATCACCTATATGTTTTTTCATCTATTGAGAAGATTTCCTTACACCATTGGAAATGACTAGAATGATGTCAAAAATACAATGGAAAGGATTAACCTAGTGTACATAAGGCATGTTATTGACAAAGTGAATGCGAGTGCAATATTGGTAATCAAGACATTTTAGGATATAGTGTCTAGCAGATCAAGGATCCCATAGTGTCTTATGGAGAAGTATAAAAATGAGATATGTTTCATGGTTGATACTGACTTTACCTACATTGAAGTAGTAGAACCTAGAACAGAGTTCATAAACCCTCTTGGCTATGAGATATTTGAGGTAGAGACATAAGAGTATGTGAGCAGGTTACTTAAGTACAAGTTGGACACTCACTTTAATAGGTTTGGAACCTTTGAGGAGAACTTCAACTCCGCAAAGACCTTACTTAAAGAGAAGCAGTCGAAGAAAAGAGTTGAAAGTACTATCAAGAAAATTCTAAAAGATACAGGGATGACTGAGCATGAATTCTTGGTAGCAAAGCAAAAAACAACAGCAATCAGAGATTTTGGAGAAAAAGAAGTTTTGTCTATTCCACCTTTATCATCAATTGCAGCACAACAAAAAGAAACACAAGTTAAGGTGAAAGTGGAAGAAATTGAGAAGGATCAAGAAGCAAAGATATCCACTAGATCCACTTCCTACACACCTAGCAAAAGAGTAAAGGAGATTGCTACTGGACCAAGTAAGAGACATAAAACATTAATGCAACCAGTTCCAAGGAAAATTGTAGAAATCAAAGATGATGTCACTTCTATTAAGAAGAAAACTTGGAAACCTAAAGTTGAGAAGCTTAATGAGCAGATCATTTAGGATGGAGACTTTACAAGAATGAATAAGTATTATGATCTCTATGATTATGCAGAGAGATTAAATCTGGAAAATGCAGTGGTAAAGCATATGATTTTGTCTAATAAGAAGTTTGATACAATTTAGGGTAAGATACTTGATGATTTGTACAATAAACTTGTGAATAGGAAGAAGAGAGCATCAAAGGAAGACACATCTATTAGAGAAAAGCTTGTAAGAAAGCTTTGTGTTATAAAAGATGAAGCACACTTCAGTCAAATCATGAAAGCTTTAAGAACACATTTGAGAACCAAGAAGAGAACCATTCAGATTTTGGGAGGCAGATATAAAGAAGTTAATTCAAAAATAGAGCAAGCAATAATCAAGGTTATGTTAGAAAATGCTGGAGAACCATCAGTTGCAGCAGAGTAAGTAGGTGAAACAGAACAAGAGGACATTCCATCTCCACCAACCATTAACATTGAAGATGAAGTCATGAATGTAGAAGGAACAAAGATGACCTTGGATACTGATGATAATGTATTTAAGAATCTGGAAAACATTGTTGACAATTCAGCCTTTGAAGAGCAGGAAACTACCAAAGGAGAAGAGAAAATAGAGACAATAGTCGTAGAACCCTCAGTGATAGAAAAACAAGTACCTATTCCCACTAAAGAAGATATCAGTATTACTCCTAAGACTGGAAAGAAGAATTAGATTGGATCTATGATTGAGCATTTGGGAAAGGAAGTAGATGATGATGATTAGATGGAATTGATCACATCCTAGAACAAGATCATTGGAAAGAGCAAGAAAGTAAAAAGTCTTGAAGGATGCTTGAAGGAACTTACTGAGAAGTTACAAGGTGTTGTAACTACACAAATTGCAGAAGCTGGCCCTCTGGAGAAAGCAAAGAAAGTGATGAACACTTTTGACAGCGAATTCACAAATTTATCTGATATAGCAAAAGTGAAAGCTCAAGCAGCCTATGAGGCCAAAATTCTTTTGAACATTAGCCAGAATATGAGGAATGATATCAACAATCTTGATATCTGTATAAAGGATTTGAGAAAGAATTTGGAAAGAGGAAAATCTTTGTACATCCAGTGTACAAAATCAGAGACCTTGATAACAAAAGAAGATCAAAAGATGAAGATGAAGGAAGCAAAAATTCATAATGAAACTAACTTTCTTTCAAGCCCCAATGTGAAGGTATTTGATGTTGAGAAGAAAATTTGTAAGATATATGATGAAATCAGAATTTTGCAAGATGAAAAGGATAGGAAAATGAAAAGATTCACTCTTTTAAGAGAGCACACTTCTATGAAGTTGAGTATTGTTGAAGGGCAATTGGAAGAATGTATTTCAGCTAAGACATCTTTTCAAAAGTTTAACTTTGAGAATCTCCAAGCATGTGAGATAGCATCTTATGGATTGAGCGCACTACTCAGTGTGGTAGATTCTATTAAGAAATCATGGGAGAAGGAGTTAGAAGCTATAAAGATTGATTTTGTAGATTGTGTTGCAAGCCTATCGGATTTGCAAAATTGAATTAAGGTATAATCTTTTTTTAATACAGTTTTGTAACCCTCCTTACCTTTATTTTTTCATTGTTGTCAAAGGGGGAGAGATATATAGCAAAAAATTAATAAGAAAATGATTAGGATTGATACTCTTAGGGGGAGTACTATATTAGAGATAAGTTTTTTTTGGAATTATAAGGATAGTATATATTTTATACTATGGCCACAATTTTGAGATTTTGAAGTTGTAGACTTAGCCAATTTTCTCATATGTTGCCACCAATGACAAAGGGGGAGATTGTTAGAAATTTGGCTAATTTGGTTACATAAATGTTGTCATTATGGAAACATATGATCTACATGAAGATCACATAGGTTAGAGAGCTAGTATGTCAGAGCGCAATGCAAAATTGTCTAAGTATGAGACAATGTTTTTACTAGTGAACCTGAAGACATTTTTTGTTTGCGATGTCAATTGGAGCAAGTTTAGTTCTTGTGCACTTGAACATAGACTCTATGATGACTATTGAAGACTCATCTTAGAGTGCAAGTTAGTACAACATGTACAGAAGAAGTTATGATAGTTTTTCTAAAGACAGTGTCAAGCCGACATGACAGAATATGAAGACAAAATTGGTAAAGAGTTAAGGGATTATTTTGTTTATCAAAATAATGACTTAAAAATATAAAGGGATGACATCCTAGATGTTAACCCTTGGATAAAGTTATTTGTAATATGATAGTCGACTGGAAAGTTATTAATCCTAATAACTTGTATAAATGTAATTGTAAATTGTAAGAAGGATATGAATGAATGAATGTATGATGAAGGAATGAATGTATGTAATAGCGATAGTGAAAGAGAAGCAAAAAGATATTGATGCAAGTAGTATAAGGTTATGTACCTTGACCTACTTTTCTAATCAATAAATATTGTACATTACTTGTTTGGGCAGTGGGCTCATCTGGTAATCACATTTTGTACTGCCAACTCCTAACAAGGTTGAGGCTTCTAACAAGGTCTATAGTCCCTTAATCAGGACTGAGACACTATATGCATGTAATAGACTCCTAACAGGGTCAACATCCTTAACATGATACTTTTGATTAGTGGATCTTTGTGGGTACCATCCCCACCGGGGTTTTCCCTTGGCCAAGGTTTCCTCGAGAACAAATAATGTGTTATGAGTTCTTTAGTTTTATTGCTATGCATGTTGTTTAGCTTCTTATGTTATGCATGTGTGAAGATAATCTGTTATATCCATAATTGGACAAAAGTAAAAGTTTGTAGAATACTAATTCACCCCCCCTCTCAGTATTCCATATTTCTAACAATTGGTATCAGAGCTTAGTTACTCCGAAAAGAATCATTCAAGGAAAGCCTAGCAGCTTGAGTAAGATCTCTATGGATATGGATCAACTACAGAAGAATCTTGAAGAAGCTCTTGAACAGATTGACTTGCTTACTATTGAAAAAGACACTTTGAAAAGAAAATATGATGATGCAAAGAACCTCATTGAGATACTGAAAAACAAGTTGGAAGATCTGAGATTTGAAAAGGAATCCAAAGTTTTTATTGAAGATTGTGATGACAAATTAGAAAAAGAAAATGAGATCCTTAAGCATGAACTGAAGATAACAAATTTGAAGCTTAGTCTGAATAATGGAAATGGTAAGAATGAAGCAAATATGAAATCTAAGAATGAAAGTCTAAAGACTGAAAATGAAGGACTAAAATCTAAACTTGGTAAAGTAACATTTGAACTTGAGAAAGTCAATTTGCAGTATGCTGAACTTGAAAAATACAATAAAATTGTGAAAGGTGAACTAACTCAATCCAAACAACAACTTGAAAGGCTATATTCAACTAGTGAGAAGATTGATGAACAAATATCTTATCAAAAACCATTCTATGATAAGATTGGTCTTGATTTCAACACTTTTAAAGCAAATGAAGAAAGCAAGGAACCATATCTGAAAATATCTAAAAGCATAGATGAGAAGAAGTCCGATGAGATTAACAAGTCTAAAGATACACCTAAAGAAGAATAATCACCTAAGCAAGAGGAATCACCCAAAGGTATGCAAAGAGAATTCAAAGGTAGATGTTTTGCTTGTAATACTATTGGTCATATGAAGAGAGATTGCACAGATAAGCAATTCAAACCTCTTAATGGTTATTGTTATAATTGCCATGGTTTTGAACATAGAGCTATTGAATACAAGAAATCTAAATTTATTGAGAATAATGATGGTAGTAGAATGTTTAGGAATACTAACAATGCAGATAAGAAACCTACTGAAGATATGAACAAAAGAAATGGAGTAATATGTTATAGATGCAACAAGGTTGGACACATTGCTAGAAACTGTAGATCACAAATCAATCAGCATGGACCAAGATATGGAAACAATGGAATTGTTTGTCAGATATGCAACAAGATTGGACTTACAACAAGGTTTTTTAGAATGAACAATAGAGTTTTTCATCCTAATCCTAATCCTAGAAATCATGCAAGAAGAAATGAAGATGCAAGTAACAGTCAGAAAGGATGTTGTAGTAATTCAGATGAAGTGAAGTTTATCAAAAGCACAGATCAAGGAGACATATTCAACATTGAAGGTAATCAGGAAGGTGAAGCAGTAAAAGGTAAGAATGAATCTTTACCTGACCCATCTCAAAGTACTTAATTTATGAAAATTGCAGTAGAATAGGAACTTAGATTAGTGTAGAAGTAGATATATGATGAACTAAGTCTTGCGCAATTAAGGCAAGGTAGTATATGATGTTCTAATGCTATGGTTAAGAGTGCAAAGGAAAATATTATGTTTTACGAGATCGCAAGAAGTTTTAAGTTTTGCAGGTTAGTAGAAAATAACTTTTTGGAAAGAAGCGACAAAATAATTGAATGCAATGTTAGATATAAGTAAGATTGAATTAATAAAAGGTCATGATCGGTATTATTTGATCATCAAAGAGAATTCAAGTGTTAAGGAGATCAAAGAGCAATGATTGGAAGCATTTTGCAAGGATTTGGAGAAGAATTTTGTGCCGAATCTACGCAAGCCCTAAAATTGTGAAATCGAGGTATTTTACTTGACAGATTTCTAAATCAGTGAAGGAATTAGAAGAAATCATGGATGTTTCTTTAATTCACAATATCAGAGATAAAAATAGACCTAAGTTGAAAAGGGAACCAGTAGAACCCTTGGAAGATGATCCTAGGTTAGCTTTATCATCTGTACCAGATGAAGTTTTACATCTAGAGAATGTCAGAAGTTATCTTGGATGCAAACTAGAGACTATTAGTGATAGTGATTTCACCAATGAATATCAGAAGATCTACAATCAGGACATGACATTGAAAGAAGGATTTGAACATTTGAAAGATAATGAAATCATTAAGTATGCATTACAGTATGAATTTGACAATGAAGAATGTACTAAGATAATCTTAAGAAAAATTCATAATGGGAAGTTTTGGTTAGAAGATAGAGTGATAGATATCACAATTGATTTGATTCATGAAGTTACTAGACTATCTAGAACTGGAGCCATTCCTTTAAATGAGAAGAACATGAGGAAAATAGTCATAGCCAACACAAATTCATCCTATAATGGTAGAGGAATTGTGATTAGTAAGATCAAACAAGATGATGTCAGATACTTATGCAAGATCCTAACCACTAAGTTTTGTGCAAATTCAAGAGAGGATTACATGGCAGCTGGAATGATACATGCAGCTTATTTGATGTGTGTTGACAAAGTACAAGTTGATATGTGTGAGATTCTTAGAATTCAACTATTTGAGAATTTGGAAAAGATTAAGAAAACTAAATATACATAGTTTAGATTCTCATCTTTAATCACCTATATGTTTTTTCGTCTATTGAGAAGATTTCCTTACACCATTGGAAATGACTGGAATGATGGCCAAACTACAATGGAAAGGATTAACCTAGTGTACAGAAGGAATGTTATTGACAAAGTGAATGAGAGTGCAATATTGGTAATCAAGACATTTTAGGATATAGTGTCTAGCAGATCAAGGATCCCACAGTGTCTTGTGGAGAAGTATAAAAATGAGATATGTTTCATGGTTGATACTGACTTTACCTACATTGAAGCAGTAGAACCTAGAACAGAGTTCATAGACCCTCTTAGCTATGAGATATCTGAGGTAGAGACAGAAGAGTATGTGAGTAGGTTACTTAAGTGCAAGTTGGACACTCACTATAATAGGTTTGGAACCTTTGAGGAGAACTTCAAATCCGCAAATACCTTACTTGAAGAGAAGCAGTCAAAGAAAAGAGTTGAAAGTACTATCAAGAAAATTCTAAAAGATACAGGGATGACTGACCATGAATTCTTGGTAGCAAAGCAAATAGTAGCAATAATCAAAGATATTGGACAAAAAGAAGTTTTGTCTGTTCCACCTTTATCATCAATTGCAGCACAACAAGAAGAAACACAAGTTAAGGTGAAAGTGGAAGAAATTGAGAAGGATCAAGAAGCAAAGATATCCACTAGATCCACTTCCTCCACACCTAGCAAAAGAGTAAAGGAGAGTGCTACTGGACCAGGTAAGAGACATAAAACATTAGTGCAACCAGTTCCAAGGAAAATTATAGAAATCAAAGATGATGTCACTTCTATTAAGAAGAAAACTTGGAAACCTAAATTTGAGAAGCTTAATGAGAAAATCATTCAGGATGGAGACTTTACAAGAATAAATAAGTATTATGATCTCTATGATTATGCAAAGAGATTAAATCTAGAAAATGCTATGGTAAAGCATATGATTTTGTCTAATAAGAAGTTTGATACAATTCAGGGTAAGATACCTGATGATTTGTATAATAAAATTGTGAATAGGAAGAAGAGAGCATTAGAGGAAGACACATCTATTATAGAAAAGCTTGTAAGAAAGCTTTGTGTTATAAAAGATGAAGCACACTTTAGTCAGATCATGAAAGCTTTAAGCACCCATTTGAGAACCAAGAAGAGAACCATTCAGATTATGGGAGGTAGATATGGAGAAGTTAATTAAAAAATAGAGCAAGCAATAATCAAGGTTATGTTAGAAAATGCTGGAGAACCATCAGTTGCAGCAGAGCAGGCAGGTGAAATAGAACAAGAGGACATTCCCTCTCCACTAGCCATTAACATTGAAGATGAAGTCATGAATGTAGAAGGAACGAAGATCACCTTGGATACTGATGATAATGTATTCAAGAATCTGGAAAACATTGTTGACAATTAAGCCTTTGAAGAGCAGGAAACTACCAAAGGAGAAGAGAAAATAGAGACAACAGTAGTAAAACCCTCAGTGACAGAAAAACAAGTACCTATTCCCACTAAAGAAGATATCAGTCTTACTCCTGAGACTGGAAAGAAGAATCAGATTGGATCTATGATTAAGCATTTGGGAAAGGAAGTAGATGATGATGATCATATGGAATTGATCACATCCTTGAACAAGATCATTGGAAAGAACAAGAAAGTAAAAAGTCTTGAAGGATGCCTAAAGGAACTTACTAAGAAGTTACAAGGCATTGTAACTACACAAATTGCAGAAGCTGACCCTTTGAAGAAAGCAAATAAAGTGATGAACACTTTTGACAGTGAATTCACAAATTTATCTGATATAGCAAAAGTGAAAGCTCAAGCAGCCTATGAGGCCAAAATGCTTTTGAACATTAGCCAGAATATGAGGAATGATATCAACAATCTTGATATTTGTATAAAGGACTTGAGAAAGAATTTGGAAAGAGGAAAATCTTTTTACATCTAGTGTACAAAATTAGAGACCTTGATAGCAGAAGAAGATCAGAAGATGAAGATGAAGGAAGCAGAAATTCATAATGAAACTAACTTTCTTTCAAGCCCCAATGTGAAACTAACTGCCATTGCCACAAATCCCCTTCCACAAGAAGCATGCATACCTCAACCCACTTCATGAACCAATTGAATATCTTGATGAACTAAATAAATAGTGTTTAGAGATCACTGAGATATTAAAGTGATATGTAAGATGATTAAATTAGTCAATATGTTGTCATTGATGTCAACTAGTTTTTTACTATACTTATCATGATAGTTACAAACATCTGAACATTTGTAGAAGGAAGAAATGGTGAAGAAATGAGATATCTACATAAGGAAAAGATGGATATGATAGATAATATTAAGGTATACATTGGGTAACTTATTGATGAGTCTATGGCATTATATTGTTGACTTGAGCATGTTGCATTATTCTATTATGAAGAAGAGATCAGAATTGAACAAGTTAATTTGTGGTCGGTAATTGAAGATTTATGTATACACCGAGTCAGTCTTGTGTATACCGAGTGAAATTAATAACTGAGTTAGTTATCACCGGCGCATTCAGTATTAACCAAGTATGGATGAAAACATTAAATTTTATAACAACCAACTGAAATTGATGAGATTAAAATTGCTGATGATTCTGAGGTAAGATATGAAGTTTGTTATAAGATCCATGGATGAAAAAATTCAAAGATGATTGAAGGGAAGGAAATGAAACATGTTATTGACACATCTATTGAGGAAGCTTGAAGTGACAAAATGAACAAAGAAGATTAAGAGGCAAAATCTAATGGCTGATATGAAAATGGTTTACACATCTATTTAAGAGACATGAGATTCACTGTTGAACTATGTCAGATGAATAGAGACTTCAAAAGATTTCATGTGAAGACATTTTTCATGCATTCCTGATCAAATTGGTTACAGACATAACTGAGTTGAACTACAAGCATAACCGAGCGTTAGAGATATATACACTAAGTGAAGTAAGTTGGGGGATATGATGAAGTGAATTGATTATTGATCAGATGAGTTATTTTCCTTCTAGCTCATCCTATCCAGCCCCTCCTCCATCCTGTCTTTCCTCTCATATCTATCATATCTTATCCACTTCACTTCCTCCATCCTCCTATGGATCTTGATACAAAAAAAGAGACCACCTGGTATACATGCTTTTGGGCACCTTTTTGACACCCATATTCCAATCACAATTTGTAGCCACACTATTCTCTATCCATCCATTCTTCCAGTCATACTATTCACCTCCCTCATCCATCTGTTATCCTAGCTTCCATCCTCTTTTCATCTTATCTTCCATCCTATCATACCCCCTCCCAATGCCTCTGAATGCATGAACTATCCTAAGCAGGGTCATCTTATTCCTTTGTGACATATTCCTTGGAGACTTCAACATATCTATCTTCCCATCTCCCCATCCTTATCTTCCTTTATCCAAATCCATATCTTGCTCCATCTCCCAATCCATATCTTCCTCTATCCAAATCCTTATCTTACATCTCCAAATCCATATCTTCCTCCATCCAAATCTATATCTTCCTCCATCTCCCAATCCTTATCTTCCTCCATCCAAATCCTTATCTTCCATCTCCAAATCCATATCTTCCTCCATCCAAATCCTTATCTCCCATCTCAAAATCCATAGCTTCCTCTATCCAAATCCTTATCTTCCATTTCCCAATCCTTATCTTCCATCTCCAAATCCATATCTTCCTCTATCCAAATCCTTATATTCCATCTCCAAATTCATATCTTCCTCTATCCAAATCCTTATCTTCTATTTCCCAATCCTTATCTTCCATCTCCAATTCCATATCTTCCTCCATACAAACCCATATCTTCCTCCATCTCCCAATCCATATCTTCTTCCATCCAAATCCTTATCTTCCCCCATTCAAATCTTTATCTTCTTCCATCTCCCAATCCATATCTTCCTCTATCCAAATCCTTATCTTCTATTTCCAAATCCATATCTTCCTCTATCCAAATCCTTATCTCCCCCCATCCAAATCCATATCTTCCTCTATCCAAGTCCTTATCTTCCATTTCCCAAATCCTTATCTTCCTCCAAATCCTTCAAAGCTATAAAATCCTTTCCCTAACCCTCCCAAAGCATTTCCTCCAGCATTCATTCCTCAACAATTCCTCTATTCACAATCCTAAGCATTTCCTCCCTCAGCATTTCCTCTATCCACATCCCTCAACATTTCCTCCATGTTTCCATCACCTGGTACTTCCCTTGTCATTGGTATCTAGCTATAGGATATCCCAATGCAAACCAATGCCATCCATTCATATCTAAATATTCCTATAAATCTTCCATCATATGCCAATCCTATTAGCATCCTCTAGCTATCCATCATCCAACATCCAACCAAACCATCCAATTCCATTCTTAGTCTTGTGGCAAGCCTTGATCTCAATCCAATCATCATCATTGGGATGATTCCTTCCCAAATCCTTGTGTCAGTTCAGGGTACATCATCCATCATCACCCTATCCACCATTAGTCCATCTTGGCTTTCCAACCCAACTAGGGCATCATCTTGCATATCTTTGTAGCATCAGATTCATCCTCAGATCCCTTCTACATCCTATAATATGGTGTTTTGTACCTAGCATCAGTTGTGTCTCCACTTAGGCTCCTTTGTACATATGTGTCTTTAGGTTTTATCCCCTACATAAGTTATCCCTTGTGTCATCATGACCTTTGTCCCTATCCAGCTAAGTGCTTCAACAATTATCCCTTGGTCCTTTTTGAGGTTTGAGTGTCTTACCTATCTCTTGTCATAGGAATCCTAGTTCAACAATCCATCATTAGTCTTTGCAGGATGTATCCTTCCTCATATCAAACCAATCAAATTAATCCCAATAAAATCAATTAATCTAATCAATCATCAACCTACCTATGGCAAAAGGTGTGTGAGATACTTGTTATTTCATTTGTTCCTTTGGATCTTTTATCTTTTGGGATTCCCCTATGTACTATATCATCACATCTTGTTGTACATATCCTTGTCAATCCTATAGCAGCTATGATCAGATAACTTGTCCCACCCAGACTCGTACTTTAGCAACATCTTTTGACCTGATTATCCTTGACTTATCATTTTCCAACAACAATACAATATTCTCCTCATCAAATGGGTCCTTGCAGTATGTATCCTTCCTCATGTCTGACCTAATGTCCTATCATCAAATCAAAATGGGTCAGTGCAGGATGTATCCTTCTTCACATCTGACCTAATCTCCCCCCATCAAACCATCAATCTTTCTCCTTGGTATAGGATGTATTTTGGAGTTATCACTTATGATCTTGGATTTTTTTCTTTGGATCTTGTTTATCTTTTGCGGCTTCTTGTTGTTCCTCTCCTCAAGGTCACCATGATCCTTTATATCATGGTGCACTGCGAATGAGGACAATCTGGGGCAAGGTATTTTGATAATCTTTTTGCTTGCATGTCAGTTGTCTATTTGTGGTTTCTCTAGCATCATTTCCACCATGCCTCCTCTGGGTTTCATGTGTGATGCTGAGGCAACCCTTTGCATGCTTGTTTTTTGTGTCAGTCCTATGCAATGCTGGTGACAAGGCCTTGAGTTCCCAGTAACCTTGGCAGGTCTCTAGCATTGCTACATCAAATTAGGTTGTGCTCTCCATGTTAACATAATGGCATCCCCAAATCTCATTTAGCTGCATTTAGCTTCATCTTGCATCCTGCATCATTTAGAATCATATTGCATTCATGCATCTTTGCTCTTTATTGGATTTTTGTTTGTCCTCCTTCCCATTTCCTTCCTCCCATTTCTTCCTGTTGGTTCCTTTTTAAGAATATTCCACAAAGTTTCCTCTTTGCATTATTTTCTCAAGGGGGAAAAACCCCCTACCATCTAATTCTTTCCTAGGGCATCATATTTTCTTGTCTTTGATGCAATGCCACTTGCGACACTGCATCAAAGAGGGGCAAAATGTAGACACCTAAAAATCCATTCGTTAACCAAAAATATTTTAGTTAATAAAAGTATTGTGGACATCATCATTATTTAATTAATTATTATTGTCATTATCCCTTCTCCTATTTTTATTAAATCTATTTAATTAAAGAACCTTAGCCAAAAAAAATTAAATCCAGTTTAAATGTTTATCCCCCCTAAATTTATTAAATTTATTGAAAAAATTATTTCCAACCCAAACGCTCTTTAAATAAATTAAATATTTATTTAAATCCCTAAAACCCTAAATATCTTCTAGACTCTTCTAAACCTATCCTCTCATCCCTAATCACTCCCTAACCCCACTTAAAGGGTGATTCCTAACCCTCTTAGGCTAAACCTTCTCCCTTTGACCCAAAGTCAATACCCCCATTAATGATCCTTATTGACTCAATAATGAACCCTTACACCATCATTAATGGCTCTTACAACCTCTTAATTAATACCTATGTCTCTTCTTCCACCCTTGTCCCCTAGCACACTTCCCTAGTGTTTCTCACACATGTGTGAGCAACCCTTCATCCTTATCCCTTTGACCCTAAGGTCCTAACCCTTGGTCCTAAACCTTGACCACCCTTCCTAACCAAAGCCTCTCCTCAAAACCTATAAATAGTGCTCATTCCAAGAGAAAATGACCAATTCACTCTCATTTTCAGAGCATTGTTATAATGTGCATTTACATCTAGATTATCATAGCATCAACAAATATTGTTAGATTTACTTCATATTTCATGTTTTCTAACTCATTCTAGCATAGCTTAATGGATTAACTTAGTTAATTTTCAAGCTTTTCATATTATATCACATCTATTTCAAAGTTAAAATCAATCTTGCATCACATCTCTAGCTTTAAAAACTGCATTTCATCATCTTGCACCCTTTGAACCCTAGGGACAAAACAGGTTCCCTATACTTGATTTTGTCCCATTATGGGGTATCCATGGATTTTAATTGATCCTAATCTTCCCTAATATATATTAGGGATATTTTTATTGTGCTTGGAGATCACACCCACATCCCTCTTAAAAAATCACATCAAATAGTGACTTGGTGCTCCTGTTTCAGCTCAATCTGAGGTGGCCTGCGAATAGTTTTTCTATATGTTGATGCATGCTTAGTTTAGACTAATGTTTGAATGTTTCAGTGTGCTCCTGAAAGATTAGGTTCACATTGATCACACCTATCTACACTTATAGTTATGCATACACATAATTAACCATACATCTCAAGAAGGGGACCATACTCTAGGCATGTGCACACTCAAAAGGATGTTGCATGAAGAAGAAGATACCATGTTTTCACTAACTTGTTTGTTCCATGTGTAGATACAAAAGAACCTATGATATTTTTTCTTATCCTTACTCAGACAATAGAATTACTAAGAGGATAGTCATTCCAAAAGACCATCCTCAAAGTACAACTATTGTCTAAGCAATAGAAATTATAAAGATGCTATATTTTTCAAGAAATACAATGCATGGTGTTTCTTTGTAATGTGAGCACTGTCAGGAGGCCCTCAAGGCTCCTTGAAAAAAACCCACATGATAGGACAAGAGCACCCATGATCAAGTGCCAAGCCCTCTTAGTACTACACATTGAAGCTATGAGGGTTTTCAAAAGCTCCATTTCCAGAGAGTTTCTGATTACCCTCATAGCCCCAAGGAGGAGCACTGATCCAGAAAAGGGAATAGTTAATAAAGAAGTAGTAACCATGGAACATTCGAGATACAAGAAGACAAAATGGTACAATGATACATGGAGCCATAGCAATAGAAAGGTCAGGGTGATACAACATGAGAAAGGGGAAATACTATGTTTGTCTGATTATTTTGTTCCATAGATGCTGTAAAATTGTATTGCTTTTTCCAAGATGCAATAAATGTCATTGCATTACAAATTGGGCTCCCCAAGGGGCAGCTTTCTAAAGCCACCTTTGAGGAGCACCAATTTTCAATAAAAAAACACATATAGTCATACCATGATGAATTGTCAAGACCCTTAGAAGTACTATAGGAAATAAAAAGTGCAGGAGAATCATTGCATCACATGGAATGAAATAGAGGAGTATCATACATGAACCATGAAAAGTGATACAATAGGAAAAACAAAGTATGGATAGAAACATTATGTCAAAGGGACACATCAAACACATAGATATGGAAGAGAAGTAATTACACCATGTTGATAGTCTCAAGAAGACAATAGTTGATGCCCTGTATTTGCAATGGCATGAACAACAATCAAATACAAGACATTATATTAATGCAGTGGTTCTTCCTCATCAAGGCCATGGTCAAACATTTGATTATAGAGAAACAACAGAATGAAACAACAACATCAAATGTTATTGTTATATTTAATTTTGATGTTACATCATGATGTTAGCAGTAATAATCAAATGGAGAATCAAATACATGAACATCAAGAGTTACAATGCATTCATTGTACATAAAAAAACCACAATGGGAAGATCATGATGCATCAATGGCATCCAATGAAGAAGTGAAGTCAAATGAACATGTTCATAACATAAAGAACCCAAAGCAATGAATTTGCAAAGGGAAAATATATAAAATGAGTATATAACATAAAATACAGTGCTCAACATCAAATGGAGCAGTCAGAGTGTCAATTCATCCATTATGTGGGACAACAACATTTAATATTATGTGGGACAACCAAAAATTAGTGATCAAGTATCCAAGACAACCAAAGAGGGCATGTGTTCATCTACATCAAGCAATGGAGCACAATGTATCCCAATGAGTACAGATTGTGGCTATATTTAAAAGGCATTAAAGTCTGCATTCTAGTGTTTACTTCAAAGCATATATTCATGAAACAATAACATAATGAAACAACAATATCAAATGTTGTTGTTACATTTGATGTTGTTGTTACACCATGATGGTGATGCATCAATAGCACCCAATCAGACAGTAACTATCAATACAGAAGCATCATGGTGTATAGATGCAACATTAATATTCATCGCATGTGGTAAATGGAGCAACATAATAAATAATACAAAAGGAAGGCATCATGGTGATAACCAAGCCCTAGCCCATGTGCCCTCAAACATTTGATGCAATCATAAAATAATAGATAAATGCAACAACATCATGATGCCTCAATACAACCTCACTCATGATGGACCAACAATATCAGATAAGCACAGGCTCTTAAAGCCTTAGCATAGCCATGAGGTCATAGATTTTGGTGCCCTCATGATGCACCAATGACATCAAGTGAAGCAAAACATTCAATGATTCCATAGGTTAGGGCTCTTTGAAGTAGCATAACAACCACAAAATTGGCCTCATGAACATAATAACAACACTGATGCCCTAGCTTAAGCCATGAAAAAAAATGCAAAAATGATACCCTAGATAGGCCTGTGGTCTCATCCATGATTCAACATAGCAGATATATACAAATATGGAGCAACAACAAAGTGACATGATGATCACAGCCCGTGGGTCATAGTGGAAGCAATATCAAAACTAAGTGATTCCCTAGCATGGCCCACAACCTCACAAATCTAGAAAAAAAAAAATTCTTGTGATGAAGTAAGCCATGCGCTGTCCATACAATTATAAACATCTAAAAAAAAAAACAATGAAAGTATATGTCCACGGTGCATGCAAGGAACAAATAAATAAAATGATGTCCTAGATCAAGCACAAGATCTCAATATTCAAAGCAAGCAAATAGATAGAAGCAAGCATCATGGGATATCAATCACTCCAAGAACAAGCCCACAGTCTTATCATTGATACAACATCAATTAAAGATGAAGCAACAAAGATCAATGAAGAAATGAAATGATCAAATAGATAGCAATGAGAAAATAATCACCTACCTTGATGTTTTATGCAACCAGACTTGCCATCATTGAACTCCCAATCTACATAGAAAACTCGATGCAAATAGAAACATCTCCAAGACCATGTCATCCTTCCAAATAAAGTGCAATTAGGGCTTGAGTTCTTGATGCAAAATGGCGAGGAAAAGCAAAAGGCTGATTTGAATATATTTTTTAAAAAGAAAACATATGTGGATGTTATAAGGCATGGTTTTAAAATATATATGTTTAGAGGTGGGGTAGGTTCAATAATATTTCCTAAACATATGGTTATGGGTTTTAAAATTTTTCCTAAATAAGGGGATAAAGGTAAATAGACTTTTAAAAATTAAAACTATATTCAAGAAAGTCATTTTGACAAAGGAAAAATTAGAGATGTAAATATATGTCCCCTAGGTCCTAAGTGTTATGGTTGATATTGGAAGATGTTTTTAGGTGTCATTATCAATATTTTTATTGGGGGTCATTGTTAAAGTGGGATGTAAAATCATGCATTAATTATTGTAAATTATTGAAAAATGATGCAAATATAAATCATTTTTGTCAAAAATTAACTACCAAGCATGATTGGGGGGTAGGTTAGATTTGTTTTGAAAATGGAATGCCTTTTAAGGCATGATTATATTTCTCTCTTTTCACCACCTATAAATCCGGGGTACCTGACATCTAGATATAAGCAGTATCTTTGGTGGACCTAAAATGCAGATTCTTCAGAGATGTTCATTTATTCCTGGATTTGGTGTAGTTAGGCATGGTGAACTTATAGAGTTCTTGGATATGCATATTTTGAGGTTTTCACCTATTTATACCTCTCACATTTTGTGATTGAATAAGTTCTTCCATTCTACCTCACTCTGATATTTGAATGTTTGTAGCTCTTGAGAAGCAGATTGTTTTCTTAGCTCCTTTTGGCTGAATGTAGAACAGTGGACCTTCCTTTCCCATTGATTTATATGTGGTTTAGTGAGTGTTATGTCAAGTTATTATGATTAGTTTGATCCTTTAATTGATATGTTTTATTATTTAAGGTTTAAAAAAAATACCTTGTTGCTTGAAGGTTTAATTTGTGTGCATTTACAAATAGTTTAGGTTGTGGAACTCATTTCCCTTCCTACCTATAACCAACACCTTATTATTTCTAAGGACAATATTATAAGTGGGATAAATTTGTAAAGTTATCAATAATGTTTCAGTGCACATTGTGAGTGTTTTGCAATCTGTGGATCTTATAAGTTTGGTGAATTACCTCAGTTTCATTTTTCAATTATTTAAAGTTTATGCATTCTCTTCCCTTTTTCTTCAAACGTATAGTTTAGTTTCAAGGTGATTTGAGGGAAGCCATCCCTTAATCCAGAGTTCTACTTTCTCATAAGTCACCCACAACCTGAAAGTAGTCCCATGTTTCATAGGATTGCTAGGTTTCATACTTAGCCTCCACATGTGAAATCCTTAGTGACAACATGGACAACTCCTCAAAGACATTGAAGAGGAATATTTCAACAAAAGAGGTAGGGTTTTGTTTATTTTGTTTATTTTTTAAAGTTTTTTTTGCATTTTTTCTACAAAATGAAATTAACTCTCTAGTTTTATTTTCTTTTTTTCATTTTGGTTTGTGGCCTTATGTGTTGTTTGTAGATTCATAGAATGACAAGTGTTTCTAGCACTGGGAACTCCTGGTTCAAAATAGACCAAAGCTCTCCACTATGGAAATATGTGGAAATGATTCAACAAATGCCAGGTGGAGGAGGTTTTATTTGGATTTGTAGCCATTGCAAAGAGGAATATTATAGCTCTTATAGTAGAGTGAAAACACATTTGTTATTTATTCCCCAAAAAGGCATTAAGTTTTGTAAAAGGAAGCCATATTTGATGGGGTACTACCTAAAACCCTTATTCCAAACCATATTGTGAACAAATATATTCAAGAGAAAAAAACAACAGATGAAGCAATGGAAATGCACATTATCATCCTTTGCAAAAGTCTAGAAATAAAACAAAAACATCTATGACTGAACAACCCACAGAGGGCCATCCATTCTTGCGTGTTCTTGAAGACCCAATGACAAATAAGAGATCAAAGGGGCCCTTAGAAATATCATTTTAGAATGAAGCTAGAGATATTGTTGAGGAAGACATAGTGAGACACGTCTATGCACATGGATTATCATTTAATGTTGTTCGTTCACTGCATTGGGAAAAAATGGTGAGAACAATTAATGAGGCTCCAAAGGGGTTAAAGGGTATGGATTATGAGAATGTGTGCACCATTTTATTGGACAAAGAGGTGATCCATGTAGAGGCTTCCATGCAGCCCATCAAGGATTCATACATCAAAACTGGTGTGACCATAGTATTTGATGGATGGAAAGATGAGAGAAATCATCCTTTGGTCAATGTTATTGCAGTGTCCACAAAAGGTGCAATGTTTTTGAAAGATGTGGATTGTGAAGGGGAGGTGAAGCATGGTCCATTGATTGAAAACATTCTTATCCAATCCATTGAGCAAGTTGGCTCTCAAAATTTTGTTTAGGTAATAACCAACAATGCCAAGAATTGTAGGGTTGTCAGGTTATTGGTTGAGGAGCACTTTAAACACATTTTTTGGACACCTTGTGTTGTCCACTCACTCAACCTAATGCTACAAAAAATTGACAATAAAATTGAGTTGATCAAAAAAATGTATGAAGATGCACAAGAGATCCAAATGTTTGTCACAAACCACCATATGACGCAAGCCATATTTAGATAATTCTCGAAATTGAAGCTCTTGAAGGTAAGTTAAACTATTTAAAATTTAAATATGTTTTAAAAATTTAGACTTTAGTTTAGTAAACTTTCTATGTTTTTGAATTTAAATTTTAATCTTGATTTTAATTTATTATTGTTTTTATTTTAAAATAGGTTGCTGAGACCTGTTTTGCCTCCAACACTATTATTTTGAGATGCCTAGTGAAGGTTAAAGAGGCATTGTCTAGAATGGTAATAAATGCTAGTTGGAGCATATGGAGGCAATCTAGTAGTACCAAGGTAGCTTCCATTAAGATAATGATACTAGATGACTCTTGAAGGGATTGTGCTAAGTACCTCTTGAGGTTCACTGATCCTATATTGAGCGTGATCTGATACACTGGCATGGATTGGCCTTTCTTGGGTGAGGTATATGATGGCATATACTTCATGATTGAGGATAAAAAAGATCATAAATGAGAAATATCAAGATCCTGAAGAAAACTTCTTTAAGGAACTACAAATAATTATGCTAGAGAGATGGAACAAAATAACTACCCCTTTGCATCTCCTTGCCTTTGCATTGAGCCCCAAGTACTATAGTCAATCGGTCCTCAAGGAGAGTACCACTAAAGTTTCACCATACAAAGATCCTAAATTTTCTCACAGGTACAAGGCAACCCTTTGTAGACTATCCTGATCACATATGACCTATAGTGAGGTCTAAATTCATGAGTTTCACAAGCACTGATGATTGTGGTCATGAGGCTCTTGAAGACAAGAATAATGTCGATGCTCATAAATGGTGGTACTTCCATGGACAAATGTAGAAACAACTAGAACCCATTGTCATCAAATTTTTATCACAAGTAAGTTCTTAACTCTTAAGATTCTAATTTCTAAATTTGTGTTGATGAATATTGAATTTATTTTTAAAATTCTTATTCAAAACTCTTAACTCTCTAATTTCAAAATTTAAAATTTTGATAGGTTGTTAGTTCATCATCATCCAAGAGGAACTAGAGCACATACTCCTTCATCCATTAATAAAACACAATAGACTACATTCCATGAAGGCAGGCATACAACTTAGTCTATGTGCGTTCAAACTTGAGGCTCACAACACACAAAGACAATGCTTACAAAAAAAGGAGGCAAAACATTGGGATGTTGAACCAGAGTGTGCAGAGTTGGAAGATTTGATTGCTTTCTTTCATGAATTTTCAATTGATGATTATGATCACGAGCTATCTAATGATACCGAGGCTTCTCCTAAGGCTGACATTGCTAGTACTGATGCTAGTGGCATTTTTTGTGCTTCTAATTGGCAACAACAGAATGGTGATGATTTGTTTGATGGTTTTTAATTTTTATGATATTTGATTAGTGATGACTGATTATTAATGTTGACATTATTTTTTTTGAATTGAAAATTTATATGGTGGTTAATTTTTGCATTTTTTTATGTCACTTGGACTAAAATGCTAATTATATGGTGGTGTATTTTGCTATGTTGCTTTAATATTAGCATAGTGGTGTATGAACTTATTTGTTGTTGTATATATATATATTAAAAAAATAATTCTTGTACAGACAAACCCAAAATGAATCTGAACCCAACCCCAAAATTTTTTGAACATATTTTAAACCCGAATCTGAATTGGATAAATGTCCTGACAATGACATGAATGATAAGAATGACAAAAGAGACAACCGACACCAAAGATTTAGTGATTACAAGGACAAAGGTAAGAAGCCTTTCTACCTCGCTAAGGAAAGTGTAACCGATGATGAATCTGATGATACTGAAGAAGGATATGAAGTTGTCTATGTTGTTGTAAAGGAAGAATTTGATGAAGAAAAGCATGAAGGTCAAAAGGAACTTGTTTCTCATGTAAGTAAACCTAACCCATAGATTATTGATAGTGGATGTTTACATCATATGAATGGTGATATTGACAAGTTTGATAATCTAGAAGAGTATGCTGGAGGATTTTTTAGATTTGGAAATGATACTCCATGCCACGTGAAAGGTAAATGATCCATTGTATTGACTGAGAAGATGAAATGTAATGATGCATATTGGGTTAAAGGACTTAAATATAATTTGTTAAATGTTGCACAATTGAACAATACTAGCCACCGACTGGAATTTCAGAATAGAAAGGTGAATATTTATGGTACTAAGGGAGATCTGATTGGAACTGGTGAACAATCTAAAGGTAATTTATTTTATCTTGATACCACTACAAAGAGTTTCTTATTTGTTAATTTTCAAGATGTATGACTATGGCATAAAATACTTTGTCATGTCAATTTTGATAACATGATTAAAGTAAGCAAAAAGACTAGAGTCAAAGGTCTACCGAAACTAAGAAAACCTGATAAAGTTATGTGCAAAGAATGTCAGATTGGTAAGATGACTAAGTCAAGCTTCTCAAGTAAATCTTACTCAACCAATGGTATTTTGGAATTAGTTCACACTGACCTTTGTGGTCCTATGAGAGTTCAAAGCTATTATGGAGATCGGTACTTTATTTTGTTTGTTGATAATTATTCAAGAATGAAGTCTATTATGTTTCTAAAAGAGAAATTTGATCCATTTCAAATGTTCAAGTGGTATATAGAAAGAGTTGAAAAGGAAACAGGAAAACAACTAAAGTGTTTGAGATTAGATAGAGGAGGTGAATTTATCTTTAATGAATTTACTATCTTCTGCAATGAAAATGGCATCAAAGGAAAAGTATCTGCACCAAGGACTCCACAACAAAATGGAATAGCTGAGAGAAGGAATAGATCCATAGTTGACTATGCTAGAACACTATTGATTGATAAAGAAGTTGTACAAACATTCTGGATATAATCCATAAGCACTATTGTCTACACACTCAACTGAGTACAATTGAAGAAAGGTACCAAAAAGACACCTTATGAACTCTGGTTTGGTCACACACTGAATGTAAGTTACTTTAAAAAATTTGGAAGTAGGTGTTATATATTGAAAGATTCTAGAAATGGAAATTTTGACTCTAAAGGAGATGAAGGTATATTTCTTGGTTATTCATGAAAGAGAAAAGAATATAAATGTTTGATCAAGGCTACTAACAAAATTGTTCAAATTGAAAATGTGAGGATTGATGAATTTGCAGAAAGGAATGAAGAGGATAGAAAAAAGGAACTTGAGGATTACAAAAGATTTTTTTATGTACAGGAAGGTAATTCTATTGAAGCAACTGAGTTTCAACAAGAAGGAACCGATGAGAAAGATGAGACTCCACGGAGAGATAAAAACATTGATGAATAGTCAAATGAGCATGTACTAGCAAAATATGTGAGAAGACACCACTACCGAGAAGAATTATTGGAGACAAGAATGTAGGAGTCATGACAAGAAGTAAGTTGAAGGATAACACATGTTTGATTTCTCAATTTGAGCCAAGATTAGTGAAGGTTGCACTAGGAAATGAAGAATGGATGAATGCAATGAAAGAGGAAATTGATCAGATTGAAAAGAACAAAGCTTGGTCATTGGTACCGAGACCTAAGGATAAGAATGTAATAGGAACAAAGTGGGTTTCAAAAAAAAAATCAATGAGAAAGGAGATATGATCAGAAATAAAGAATTTTTAGTCTGCAAAGGGTATGCACAAGAAGGTATTGACTATGGTGCAAATTTTGCCCTTGTTGCTAGATTAGAAGATGTAAGAATATTACTTGCATATGATACTTATAAATGATTTAAATTTTATCAAATGGATGTTAAGTTTTCATTTCTGAATGGAACTCTTGAAGAAGTGTACATTGAACAACCTGGGGGATTTGTTCAGAATCCTGATGAGGATATGGTCTGCAAACTACACAAAGCACTCTATGGATTGAAGCAAGCACCCCAAGCATGGTATGAAAGATTACACTCTTATTTAGTCAAGATTGGATTTGAAAGGACTAGGGATAAAAAAAATTTATATTTGAAATGAGATAGTACTGATAAAACTCTGATTTATGAGATATTTGTTGATGACATTATATTTGGTGGAAATGAGACAATGTCTAAATATTTTGCTAAGGAAATGAGAAAGGAATTTGAGATGTCTATGATAGGAGAGATTAAATAATTTACTAGACTTCAAATTAAATAAGTAAAGGATGGGATCTACATAACTCAATCTAAGTATATCAAGGAGATCCTAAAAATATTCAATATGGAAGAATCAAAATCGATTGGAACACCGATGGCTATTGGTTGCAAATTGTCAAAGGAAGATGACACTAAGGAATTAAATGAGACACTTTATCGATCCATGATTGGTAAACTATAGTATGTTGTCCACAACCAACCAGATATTGCAGATTCAGTGGGATAGTGAAAAGGTTTTCTACAAACCCAAAGGAGACACATATGTCTGCAATAAAAATGATATTTAGATATTTGAAATGGACTGAAGATTTTGGTCTGTTATACACAAAAAAAGGAGACTTTTATCTCAAGGTATATACTAATGTTGACTGTGCTAGAAATATTGATGACAAAAAAAGTACTAGTGGCGAAGCTTTCTTTTTAGGAGAAATACTGGTGACATGGTTAAGCAAGAAACAAAGTTGTATTTCACAATATATGACCAAAGCTAAGTATGTTGCTACAGCTATGAACTGTTCTAATATTGTATGGATCAAACAATTACTTGAAGGTATGCATGAAGAGATCATTGATCCAATTACAATTTATTGTGATAATATAAGTGCAATAAAATATCAAAGAATCCGGCGATGCATTAAAAAATAAAATAAAAATTAAAAAAATTAAAAAAATTAAAAAATAAAATAAATAAATAAATATATATATATATATATATATATATATATATATATATATATATATATATATTATCACTACTTGAGAGAGAAAGTACAAGATAAGCATGTGACATTAGAGTATGTGAATTCTAAAGAAGAGATAGCTGATATATTTACAAAACCACTACCAAAGGATGCTTTTGAGTATCTATGAGGTAAGTTAGGGGTTTTTCTCCTATCCAATGTTAATTAAGGCATGATGCATGTTGCATCAATTCAAGTACTCAATAGAATATATATCTTGTGAGTTGATGCTAGTGTTCACTCTTTAGGTGAAGCCTCAAGTTGTGAAAAAGAATTTTATGACTGCAATGAGAGATTTATACATTTGAGGTATGATTTGATTTTGTATGTCTTTAGCATTTTTGTCAAAGAGGGAGTACTATTGATGATAAACAGATCAAAGAGGGAGAATAAAGTCAATTGATCAGAAAAGGAGAATATTGCAGAGGAATATGAGAAAAAAGAAGTTGTTATTGGTTGAGGAGAACTTTAAACACATTTTTTGGACACCTTGTGTTGTCCACTCACTCAACCTAATGCTACAAAAAACTGACAATAAAATTGTGTTGATCAAAAAAATGTATGAAGATGCACAAGAGATCCAAATGTTCGTCACAAACCACCATATGACACAAGCCATATTTAGATAATTCTCGAAATTGAAGCTCTTGAAAGTAAGTTAAACTATTTAAAATTTAAATATGTTTTAAAAATTTAGACTTTAGTTTAGTAAACTTTCTATGTTTTTGAATTTAAATTTTAATCTTGATTTTAATTTATTATTGTTTTGATTTTAAAATAGGTTGTTGAGACCTATTTTGCCTCCAACACTATTATTTTGAGATGCCTAGTGAAGGTTAAAGAGGTATTGTCTAGAATGGTAATAAGTGCTAGTTGGAGCATATGGAGGCAATCTAGTAGTACCAAGGTAGCTTCCATTAAGATAATGATACTAGATGACTCTTGAAGGGATTGTGCAAAGTACCTCTTGAGGTTCAATGAGCCTATATTGAGCATGATTTGATACACTGACATGGATTGGCCTTTCTTGGGTGAGGTATATGATGGCATATACTTCATGATTGAGGATAAAAAAGATCATAAATGAGAAAGAGCAATATCCTGAAGAAAACTTCTTTAAGGAACTACAAATAATTATGCTAGAGAGATGGAACAAAATGACTACCCCTTTGCATCTCCTTGCCTTTGCATTGAGCCCTAAGTACTATAGTCAATCGGTCCTCAAGGAGAGTACCACTAGAGTTTCACCATACAAAGATCCTAAAGTTTCTCACGGGTACAAGGCAACCCTTTGTAGACTATCCTGATCACATACGACCTATAGTGAGGTCTGAATTCATGAGTTTCACAAGCAGCAATGATTGTGGTCTTGAGGCTCTTGAAGACAAGAATAATGTCGATGCTCATAAATGGTGGTACTTCCATGGACAAATGTAGAAACACTTAGAACCCATTGTCATCAAATTTTTATCACAAGTAAGTTCTTAACTCTTAAGATTCTAATTTCTAAATTTGTGTTGATGAATATTGAATTTATTTTTAAAATTCTTATTCAAAACTCTTAACTCTCTAATTTCAAAATTTAAAATTTTGATAGGTTGTTAGTTCATCATCATCTGAGAGGAACTAGAGCACATACTCCTTCATCCATTCAATAAAACACAATAGACTACATTCCATGAAGGCAAGCATACAACTTAGTCTATGTGCGTTCAAACTTGAGGCTCACAACACACAAAGACAATGCTTACAAAAAAAAGGAGGCAAAACATTGGGATGTTGAACCAGAGTGTGCAGAGTTGGAAGATTTGATTGCCTTCTTTTATGCATTTTCAATTGATGATTATGATCACGAGCTATCTAATGATACCGAGGCTTCTCTTGAGGCTGACATTGCTAGTACTGATGCTAGTGGCATTTTTTGTGCTTCTAATTGGCAACAACAGAATGGTGATGATTTGTTTGATGGTTTTTAATTTTTATGATATTTGATCAGTGATGACTGATTATTAATGTTGACATTATTGTTTTTGAACTAAAAATTTATATGGTGGTTAATTTTTGCATTTTTTTATCATTTGGACTAAAATGCTAATATATATGGTGGTGTATTTTACTATGTTGCTTTAATATTAGCATAGTGGCATATGAACTTATTTTTTTTTGTATATATATATATATATATATATATATATATATATATATATATATATATATATATATATATATATATATATATATATATATATATATATATATATATATATATATATATATATATATATATATATATATATATATATATATATATATATATATATATATATATATATATATATATATAATTCTTGTACAGACAAACCCGAAATAAATCTGAAGCCAACCCCAAAATTTTTTTAACATATTTTAAACCCGAATTTGAATTAGAAAGTTAGTCTCACAGGGTTGGTCCAGCTTCTTCTAATGCTAGCTGGAGAGTGTCCATCAATTACATCTCTAGATGCTCATTTTGAGAGCATACTTTCCAAATGTTTTTTAAAAAAAGTATTCATACACCAAAATTTTAATGTTGAGAGCATACTTTCCAAATTGGAACAAAAACCCATAATGGTTGCAAGTGCTGACACATTAACCATCAATGAAGCTCTTGGAAAACATTTAAGAGTGCAACAAAAAAATTACTAAATATGTGCAGTAGATACAACAAAAGTTTCATCAAATTAGCACCATTTTTATTGAGGAAGGTTAAATTTCCAAATTTCTATAAAAGCATTGAAAGAGGAAGAAAATATAATTTAAGAAGGTCTAGATGCATTTATTCAAGAAAATATAGCTTAACGTATGTGATTTGAACATGTATATTTCTTATGACACCATATCATATTCTTTTGTAAAATAATAGAGAAAGCTACATTAACAATGTACAGTGCCTAAGGGCAGTGCTGAAATGAAAGGACACAATAAGCTCTCTACAAAAATTGAAGAAACCCAAGACACAAGACATGATGATAATATATTCTAGTTATTGAGTGAGAAGAATCATTACCAATGCTGCCCATTCTCCATGAATGGGGACATCAAGATTAGCTTGAAATAACCAAAACCAGACAAAGAAATGAACAATGTATTTGGATCCACATCTTGGGGAAGAATTCGATGGGTGTCATAACCTGATTTTGATTCTCCTAGTTTATAGGACTATTTTTGTGACTATTTTTAACTTGGTCGAATATTGTTGACTCAATTCATTTGTATAAATGATTTAGACATAGTCTTATAATGTTTTCTTATTATTATATGATAAATAAAATTGATGAAATGAATTACTGTAATGGAAACGATGTTATAGGAATACATTATGAAATGTCAATTTATGATGATCATTGGTCAAAATGAAAATGTTAATTTTGTTATTTATGTTAAAAAAAAAAATTAAAAATTCGATTTGATTTAAGGAGACTAACCCACTGATAATTTTATGAGTTTGAGCATGATTGACAGGGGGGTCGAAGACGGAAATGTGATCGAGGTAGAGGGATTTATCTTGTTGGAAGGGATGAGATCGAAATAATGGTTGCAAGCACACACCACGTAGATTTTTCCTACTTGTATCATGAAGGAAACTACGTGTGTGTTTTTAGATAAAATTGAATGCGTGAGTTTTATCAGTATGTTAAGTTGACTTTATTTTTTGTAATGATAGTTGTAAATAATTTGAATTTTCAATTCTAAATTAGATTGGGCCAATTTTTATTTTCTTTTCCTCATATCATTATTGTCAAAGTAAATATAGAACGAATAGTTAATTCTATTTATATTGGAATATAGATGTTGGTACTTCTGTGATTTCTAAAAAAATTTATATAATAATAATAAATCCTTTCAAACTCATGGTTTCAAACAATTAGATTCTAGTCAACGTAGCTTTATCTTCAAGATTAATCGATACTTTTATGCAATTTTTGGGAAACCGTAACTAAAAGAGGAACGTTGAGTTGAGATCTTATATTTCACCTTGTACACATGCATGTAGAGGGTGAACGGGGTTGTTATAGTGCAAATTCTTGGAAGAGATTATCAATTTTTGGTAATTTGATTATTGTTTTCTTGTGGAAAAGGGAAATTTACATAGAGATTGGAAGGCATACCTTTCTTCCACGCGCCACAATGAATAAGAGTAAGTGTGAGAGAGAATGGTAAGTGGGGAAGGAATTGCGGTAGTTTTAAGGGAGGAAAAATTTAAATAAACAAAAGGAACAGAAGCAAAGAGGAGGTACGTGTAGGATGTAAGGGGAGTTTTCAAGTAGAGCCAAGGAGAGTAAGAGCATGAAGGAAGAGTGCACAAAAATTTAGCTAAAAGATCAGAGCGAAAGTAAGGGAAGAAAAATACGGTAGAAGGAACAACTAAGGGAGTGATAAGGGGGAAATAGAAGGATGCAATGGTTTTAAGAAGAAAAAATAATAAAGGACTGAAAGGGGGAATGGAGAGAAAGAAGAGATGGAAATTTTGGATTGGGACGCACAACATTAACAAATAGAGAAAGATGGAAACAAAGGAGTGTATTTGAAGTAATTCCATAGAATCACTTTGGTCAAGCACCGTATTTGTCTAGGTTCCTTTTGTTTCACTATTTTAAAATTTAGATTATGGATTTTATGAGAAAATATTCTTAGATTGAATAAAGAAAGAGTACAGTTAATGGTTATGTTTTGCTACAATATTTTTAGAATTCCATGTGTTTGTTCCACTTTCATGTGATGGCTGTGAGAAATGTATTCTTGATTGTTGTTCCTTTTAGGCTCAAACTCTGTTCACCATAATTTCTGCTTAACATCTCTATCAATAATGGTATCATGTTGTGAAAATATTTCTCTTTACTCTTTAATGTCATCAAAAGACTCTTGCATCAATTTGACAGTACTCATGTTTATTCATTTGGATTAAAAAGGTCACAAAATTTATTTTGGATTAAATAGATTTGATTCATATGAAAAATCATAAATTTTGTTGTGTTCTTAGACAAGGAATAAGAAATGAACAAACTTAGAAAAATTGATTATTTGTGTACTATTTTTTTTAGTAATGTATATGTAGTGTTGTTTACAAACATCTCCTTCATGCGAATTATGATAAAGACAAGGAAATGATTATGTTACTAGCATGATTGAAATGATAAATCTGCTTCCTGTAACAAATTGTTTTATAATATTTTATCTATGGTAAACTTTGTAGCTGTGTGGAGCTTAAGAACAAACTCTTCATCCTCAAATAAAATGACGTTTTAGGATCTCAATTAGGGAACAAATGTTTGGACACAATCAAATTTGATATAATATCTGATAGGGAAAAATGTCCATATCCTTAGAACACCGTTAAATAACCATTATCCTTGATTTAAAAGTTGGAATATTTGAAATCATGCTCGCTGATTTGTTTAATTGACTGCGACAGGAACTTCATGATCTTCCTGCAGCTTTTGCATGTTCATTTAGATAATATATTATAGATTTTCTTTATTTTCTTTATTTATTTTATTAGTAGAAACCAAGTATTTTATCATAGAAGATTAAATTATGCTAAATTTTTGTTATGAAAGGATATAACTTGGAATTTTTTTGTTTTGTTTTAGTCATTTTTTTAAAAAAATTCATGTTTAAAGAAAGATATCATGGGAAAGGGTGTTGAATATGGAAAAACAAATAAGGGTAAGCATATTTGTCTTTTACCTGCCAGTTGAAATCTGGCGATTAAATGCTTAGGCCTAAGCTATGGAACACATAAATGAATTTGTGTTGGTTGTTATGCATTTCTCTCTACCATATATGTGCCATTTCTACTTTATGTATGAAAAAGTAGTTAGTTCACAACATGCACTAGATTCCTTTTTGATCCATCAGTGTCGAGTTGATAAGTTCCTCGAGTAGGGTCAATGTGCTCTTCATTTCAAGATGAGCCTCGGGGAGCTAATCAATTCGTGGTTGGGTGGAACAAATGCCTGGATCACATTTTCATCTCGAGATTTACAGATGGATGACAGACAGTCTGATGGCATAGGAGACAAGAATATGAAGATGGACGACTGATAGTCCAATGGCATATATTTGGATATCTTGTATCATTTCAACCTATTTGGTCTTGTACTCTATTTTATTTGTATTTATTTACTTTGATGCTTGGTGTACGACAATATGGTTGACATCCCTTGTGTATTATTTACTCATTTTGTACTATTCGATAGTATGGTCGACTTCTATTTTGTACTTTGATGTTTATGACATTATTTTCATATTATTGTAATTTATTATTCAGAGGAATAAAAATTATTATATTGAAAAGTCCTTATGTTTTAATAGACTTTGTTTATTTTGTTTGACTCTCTAGATTTTCTGTTGTAGTGCTTACGTGTCTTTTGTGAGTTGGATTGTAGTTTTACATGTGGTATCAGAGCTATGTTTAAACACTTGGACCTTGGCCTATTGTTGCTAAGTTGTGTATTCATACTTGGTGCGGGAATTGATCTATCACCATGCAAACCTAAAATAGTAACATGGCTAGATCTAGCATTGAATGGATTAATGATGAACCAAATCCAAGGATAGATGAGATCCTAAACCTCTTAACTGAATAAAGAAACCTCTTACAGAAGCAAGGTGATTGCATGGATCATCTTGAGCAGGACTTGAGAGGTAGACAAAATGAAGAGGTAAGAAGAAAGAGGGAAGAGAATCAAAGACTTGAAGCTCAGTGGAATGGATGAGGACCATCATTTGGAAGTACTAAGAAAGGAAGAAGAGGATAGGAGGAATGAAGAGCAACAGAAACAAAATGAAAATAATAGGGATATAGACGTACCTAATAATAGAGCAAGAATAGCAGAGGAATGGAGTAAGGACCTCAAGAAGGTCACACCTCCTACTTTTTATGGTAAGACCATCGGTGATTCTATTGAGACATGGATAGTTGATGCAAGGGAGGATGGGGAGAGGGACCAAAGGCACACCCTAACCAGATCCACCTTGCAGAATAACACGTGGAAGCAACAACACACAACAATGAGAGAGAGAATGTAGATGCTTTATTATATTATATTCAAATTGATTCATACATGCCGGGTTGTAAGGCCTTCCCTATTCAGGTCAGATATTACAATCAAGTACAGAAGTCCTCCAACATGTGAGGATCTACCAACAATCTCTATTTTTCTATCTTCTATCTTCCAAAATTGACTCCTTAAACTATAACCAAACAACTATATTTATACAAGAGGCTACCGATCCAAGTCAGCCTTCAGATCCACAATCAATGGAAGGGACAACCAGATCTAGGTCCACATGCTTCCCAATGATGGATACCAACATTAAATCTACAACCCAAATTAAATGCACAAGTCAGCCTCAAAAGAAATAAAAAACAAATAACTCGGTCAAGCATGAAAACCAAGTGCCAGAAAAGTATCACCGAGCACCAGGGAAATTCACTGAGCACCAAAGAGATAACCGACCAACACTGACGAATAAAGGAAATCGAGCAACACCGAACTAACTCGGTCAAAGCAGGAACCGAGCAACACAGACAAACTCAAATATGTTTTTAGTGACACAAGATTGCCAAGGACCTGAGATGCTCCTGCATCAGACACCTGAGGTTATTTGAAATGATTCTCTGAACCATGAAATAGGTATGATCTAAACTACATCCAACTTAGACTATGAAATACATGAATTGTCTTCGATCGACCTGTTCTTCCACTTTACTAGATATTCCATATATTGTTTTCCTCTTGTACTTTAGCCAATTCTTTGTTCCAAAATATTTTCAACTTCATCATTCTGCTTCTTAGGATAATCCATCTGTACTATCCTGTCTTCATCAGGTTCATGAAACTCATACAAATCAACAATTTTGAATATAGGTGATATATCCATGTCATCAGGTAACTCAATCTCATATGCATTTCCACTATCAAATTTTCTCAAAATCTTGCAAGGTCAAACTTCATCTTCAGCTTCCCATAAGTTCTAAAAGGAAATCTGCCTCTCTTCAAATGAACCATCACTTCATTACCAACATCAAAATTCTTATGTCTTCTTGATCTATCAGCTCTATCTTTGTATTTCTGATTACTCTTTTCCAGCTTAAACTTCACATCTTCATGCAATGTCTTCATGTACTCAAAAAATTTTACTCCCTCAGCACTTCTCTTTATTTCATTAGCAATGTCTCTCAAATTTGATATACCTCTTGGTTGTATGCCATTTACAATCTCAAAATATGTTTTTCCAGTACTCCTATTCACTGAATTATTGTATGCAAACTCTACTTGTGCCAATACAGAATCCCAATTACTCGGTGTGTCTCCAACTAAACATCTCAAAATATTACCCAAATATTTATTCACAACTTTTTTCTCTCCATCGGTTTGAGGGTGAAATGTATAACTATATTTCAACTTAGTACCAAACTTTCTCCAAAGACTCTTCCAAAAGTATCCAACAATTTTACTGTCTCGGTTAGAGATAATACTCGTCGGCACTCCATGCAATCTAACAATTTCCTTAAAGAAAAGATTTGCTACATGTACTACATCTGATGTCTTTCTACAAGGTATAAAATGTTCCATTTTAGAAAATCTATCCACAACAACAAATATAGAATCATTACCTCTTACTATCTTCGGTAAGCCAAGAACAACATCTATACTGATGTCAATCCAAGGTTTCTCAAGTAGAAAAATCGGTGTATACAATCCAGTATTCTAACTTACTCCTTGTGTAACTTGACAAACTCCACAACTTTTCACAAATTTTTGAACATCTTTATACAACTGTGGCCAAAAGTATTTCTCTGTAAGAAAATTCAATGTCTTATCAATACCAAAATGTCTAGTCAAACCACTACTATGTTTCTCCTTTATCAAATTAGTTCTCATTGGTCCTCTCGGTATACATGATTGAATACCTTTAAACAACATACCTCCTTGCATAAAATATTCATCCCATTTAATACTCGGTTGGTCTTGAACAGGTGCTCTACATTTTCTCCATGGCTTAAAAAAATCAGGATCAAATTCATAAGAATCTCTCATCTCATTAAAGCCTAGAACTTCAATTTTCATCTTGGTCATCAAAGATCTTCTTCTACTCAATGCATCAACAACTTGGTTAGTGAATCCACTCTTATGTTTTATCATAACTGTATAACTCTACAAATACTCAACTCATTTCACATGTCTCTGATTCAACTTATTCTGACTACCCAAATACTATAAAGCCTTATGATTGGTATACAACACAAATTCACTCGGTATCAAATAATGTCTCCATTTCTTCAGTGCTTGAACAATAACATATAATTCTTGATCATATACATAATATTTCCTTTTTGCATCATTCAATTTTTCACTAAAGAAAGCAATAGGTTTACCTTCTTGACTCAACACAGCTCCAATTGCACTACCACTTGCATCACATTCCACTTGAAATACCTTATTGAAATCAGACAATGCTAAAATAGGCAATTCAACAACCTTCTGCTTCAGGGTCTCAACTTTTTTCAGCTCCATGTGTCCACTTGAACTCTCTTTTATCTCCTCTCATAGTCTCAATCGTAGCATTACAAATTGAACTGAAAATCCTAATGAACTTTCAGTAAAAATTTTCCAAACCATGAAATCATCTTACCTCACTAGCATTCTCAAGTGTAGACCAATTCAAAATAGCTTCAACCTTTTCAAGATCCATTTTCAAAGCATCAGCTGAAATCACAAATCCCAAATACACAATCTCCTCTTTCATGAATGAACACTTTTTCAGATTTACCAGCAACTTTTCTTCTTTCAATCTCTACAAAACTTGCCTAACATGCAACAAATGTTCTTCTCTGGTCTTACTGAATATCAGAATATCATCAAGATATACAATCACAAATTGACCCAAGAATTTCTTCAAAACTTCATTCATCAACCTCATAAAAGTACTCGGTGCATTAGTTAAACCAAAAGGCATAACCAACCACTCATACAAACCTTATTTTGTCTTGAAAGAAGTCTTCCATTCATCACCTTCTTTGATTCTGATATGATGATACCCACTTTTCAAATCAATTTTAGTAAAATACCTTGCTCCAGTCAAAATGTCCATTATATCATCCATTCTTGATATAGGAAACCTATACTTCATTGTTATCTTATTGATTTCTCTAGAATCAGTACACATTTTCCATTCTCCATTCTTCTTAGGTTCTAATACCATAGGTACTACAAAAGGACTCAAACTTTCTCCGATCAATCCTTTCTATAACAATTCTTGAATCTTTCGGTTCAATTCCTGATTCTCGTTAGGTGTCAACCGATGAGGTGCCTTATTTGGTAAACTAGCTCCAGGGATGAGATCCGTGCAATGATCAATGCTTCTCTTTGGTGGCATACCATCAAGTACATTATTAGAAATGATTTCACCATACTCAGTGAGTAACTTATCAATCTCCTCAAGGACATTATCTTATGTTTTCTTACTCAGTTTGTTAGGAATCATAGAAAAACATACATCATTCTTCTTTAAATCCTTAACAAAATTTCTTCCTTCCATTAAGCAAACTTTCACAGATGTGCAAACATTATTAACATGTTCTTCAATCAAAGGTAACAAGATCTATCTTCTCCCATCAGCCCAAATAGTATATTTATGCAATCTCCCATCATATATAGCATGTCTATCATATTGCCAAGGTCTACCCAACAAAATGACAACAATCCATAGACATGATATCACATAACACCTTATCATAGTACTTTCCAATTTTCAAATTCACATAACATTCTTCACTTACCAAGAGTGTATGCTCATCTTCGATCCATGAAATCTGATAGGGCTTCTGATGTTCCAACCTTTTCAACTGCAACTTTGTGACTATCTCCTCAGATGCCAGATTCTCTAAGATACCACTGTCAATGATCACCCTCCAAAATTTGTTAGAAACTCTACATCTAGTCTTGAACAAAATTTGCCTTACCGGATCTTCCTTTTTACCTTCATTCCAAAGTGCTCTTCTTACCATCAAGTTAGTTTCTTTCTTAGGTTCATTCGGTGACTCTTCTTGCACCAAAGCATTTCTAATACTACCAGCCTTCTTACTTGCATGTGTACACTCAAATGATCTATGTCCTTCCTCTCCACAATTGTAACAAGTTCCTCGAAAACCACCTCTGTTATAACCACCTCGGTAGTTACTGCCTCTGCCTCTAGATGAACTTTCACCTTTCCACGCGGTCTTGCCTTTATCCAGAGTTGTCTTTTCAGGTTCAAGTCTACTATTTTCACCATGAGATCTACCTCTTCCTCTAGGGAATCTACCACCTCTACCTCTTTGTCTTTTCTCATGTCTCTTATTCAATTTCTCCTCAGCTTTCAATGAAAATTGATAAGCCTCTTCAATGTTTTCCAATTTGACCAAACTGATTTCTTCTTGGATGGAAACTCTCAAACCATTCAAGTATCTATAAATTCTTTCCACATCATCTTCATCATGTCTAGATCTGATATCTAATCTATAGAATGCCTCAGTATATTCTTTTACTGAGCTATCTTTCTGCCTTAAACTTTGCATTCTACTAACTAGGTTAATTTGATAATCACAAGGTAAGAACTTTCCTTTCAATTTATTCACCATTTTACTCCATACCTTGATTTTGTCTTTACCTTTCCTCTTTCTGTCTAGCTGTAGATATTCCCACCATAAGGATGCATGACTTTTCAACTTTGTGCTTGCAATTTTCACCTTCTTTTCCTCAGGTACATTTTCAGACTCAAAATACTTTTCCATCTCAGTGATCCAATCCACCAATTCATCATAATCCAATTTTCCACCATACTCAGGAGGATTAAAGTGTGGTGTAGACTTCAAACTTGTCAAAGCCTTCAAGAATCTTTCGTCACCCTGATCCATCACAGGTGCAAGTTCTACATCACCTTGTTCTACCTCAATTTCATCATCACTAATATCTTCAAGATGTATTCCTCTTTTCTGGGCTGTTTCAACAACTTCCAATCTAGGAGCAAGTTGTCTCAACATGTCTACCAATCTTAGATTCGCATCTCGCCTCCCACAAACTATCTTGAAAACCCTCTACAATTGCAGGAGATTGCAATCTACTACCCCACAACAATTCAACTAGGGCTTTACAAGAAGGAACCTTCAAATCTAGATTCACAAACCTAGATACAAATCTCACCTCGCTCTGATACCACCTAACGCAAGGAAGGATGGGGAGAGGGGCCAAAGGCACACCTAACCAGATCCACCTTGCAAAACAACATGCTGAAGCAACAACACACAATAGTGAGAGAGAGAGAATGTAGATGCTTTATTATATTATCTTGAATTGATTTATACATGTCAGGTTGTAAGGACTTCCCAGTTCAGGCCATATATTACAATCAAGTACAGAATTCCTCCAACATGCGAGGATCTACCAACAATCTCTATTTTTCTATCTTCTATCTCCCAAAACTGACTCCTTAAACTCTAACCAAACAACTATATTTATACAAGAGGCTACTGAGCCAAGTCAGCCTTTAGATCCAAAATTAATGGAAGGGATGACCAGATCTAGGTCCACACGCTTCCCAATGATGGATACCGACATTAAATTTGTGACCCAAATTAAATGCACAAGTCAGCCTCAAAAGAAATAAAAAACAAACAACTCGATAAGCACGACAATCGGGCGTTAGAAAAGTATCATCGAGTGCCAAAGAGATAACCAACCAACACCGGCGAACAAAAGAAATTGAGAAACACCGAACCAACTCGGTCAAAGTAGGAACTGAGCAACACAGACAAACTCAAATATGTTTTTGGTGACACAAGATTGCCAAGGACCCGAGATGCTCCTGCATCAATAGTATCCATGGGAAATTGTTTCAGGTGAATCTAGAGTTATGTGGGATACTTTCAAATTGGTTGGTGAGTGTGGTACTTGGTGGGATAATGAGAAGGTAGAAAAGATGATGCAACCTAGTGAGATCTCTTGGGATGAATTTCTTATACTTTTCTGTAAGAGATGGCTACCTCAACTATACTATGATAGGAAAGTGGCTGAATTCTAGAACCTGATTTAGGGATTTTTTACTGTTACCAAATACCATGAGAGATTCTAACATCTGGTAAAGTATGTACCTCAGTATTAGCAGGATGAGTAGTTTATAACCTACAAGTTTATTCTTGGGTTACACCCTGAGATAGGATTAGAAGTTGATATGCATGAGACTGAGACTATGGACTTTGCTTTCAGGAAGGCTTTGAGAGAAGAGAAGAAACTAAAATAGGTGTCTTTAGTGAGAGTGATTCAGAGGACTATTTCTTCTCAGGGATTCAAGAGAAAGTTTCAAGATAATAAATCGAAGAACACTAGTCGACAATAGGTGCAGAATATCAGGGGTAGAGGCAGAGGTAATATAGGAAGGAACAATAACAATGGTAATCATAATCATAATAGAGGCAATAACATGAATTATAATAGGAGGAACAATCCTGATAGTAAACATGGATCACAAGATGTTTTCTTTACTTGTGGAGGTGACCACTATGCTAGTTTTTGTCCTTAGTGATCAGTCCATAGAGATGGAAGATGCCCTCAGACTCAGCACCAAATTAATGCAGTTGTAGATCATTGACATATTGACTTTCAAGATGCACCCATTCAGTTGGATAGTAAGCTTTTTGTTCATGATATATCTATTTTGATTGATACTAGAGTAATTGAATGTTTCATAGATCCTATATTTGTTTCTAGATTACCAGTTAGAGAAAAATATATGTTAGAACCTTGGATGGCAGAATATGGAAACAAGGCAGAGTATAAGGTTGAGTAATATTTATCTTGTAGCAAGATTGAACTTCCTAATTTTCAAATGCAAGTAAACCTTTATGTTGCACCTCTAGGTTCTTATGATGTCATTTTGGGCATCAATTGGTTAATAAAACATAAGGCCATAGTGAAATGCAAGGAAAAATCGAAAGAATTCCTTGATGATGCAGGTAATCATGCAATAATTTTGGGTATGAAAAGGTCTTTTGAGCTTAGATAGATTTCTGCCATGCAATTGATAAAGGAAAAGAGAAAGGAGTGCTAGATGTATGTGGCTTATGTCAAAGATCTTGACACACCTCCTAGTTTAGAATATTTCCCTATTCTGCAAGAATTCAAGGATGTTTTTTAAGATGAATTACCTAAGTTACCTCCAAAAAGAGAGTTTGATTTCTCTATTGATGTGATGCCTATAAATGAGCCACAATCCAAGGCTCCATATCATTTGACCACCACTGAAGTGTATGAGCTAAAGATGCAGTTTCAAGAACTCTTGGTCAAAGGGATCATTTATCCTAGTGTATCACCATGGGGAGCTCTCGTAATCTTTGTGAAGAAGAAGGATGGTACCTTATGATTGTGGGTAGATTACAAAATTCTCAATAAGGTCACCATAAAGAACATATATCTTCTTCCATAGATAGATGAAATTTTTTATCAAATGAAGGGAGAAACTATGTTCTACAAGATTGATTCGAGATCTGGATATCATCAACTCTAAATCAAAGAGGAGGACATATCCAAAATAGCTTTCAGGACAAGGTATGGACATTATGAGTTTGTTATCTTACCTTTTGGGTTGACTAATGCTCCCACAAAATTTATGAACCTGATGAATAATGTGTTCAAGGATTATTTGGATAAGTTTGTAGAGGTATTCATTGATGACATTCTAATTTATTCCAAGAACATGGATGAACATTTGTGGATAGTTTTACAACATCCAAGAGACAAGAAGTTGTATGGAAAACTATCAAAGTGTTCTTTCTATAAGAAAGAGATTCACTATTTGGGTCATATCATCTCTGTAGATAGAATTGCAGTAGATCCTACTAAGATTAAAGCCATTCTTGAGTGGCCAACTCCTCAAAATGTGAGTGAGGTTAGAAGCTTCATGGGACTTGTAGGTTGTTACAGGAAATTCATGGAGGGATTTTCCAAGATAGAAACACCTATTACATATCTTCAGAGGAAAGGGAAAATATATGAGTGGACTGATGTATGTGAGAGAGAATTTCAATTATTGAAACAAAATCTCACATCTAATCCTATCTTGATTATACCAGATCCTAATGGGCCATGAAGACTAGAATCGTATGAGGTTAACTATGCACCTCCTAACTTGGAATTGTCAACAATTGTTCATGCTTTAGTGATGTGGAGACATTACCTTTTGGGTAAGCCATTTGAGTTGAAGACGGATCACATGGGACTTAGGTATATCTTCACACGACCTAATCTCAATGCTCGATAGAGACATTGGTTAGATTTTCTGAGTGAGTATGATTTTAGCATTGGGTATATTAAAGAGAAAGAGAATAGAGTTGTCGATGCTCTAAGAAGAAGAAGGCATATATATTCTATTTCTACATCTAGGACTCGATTGAGAGAGCATGTGCTAGAAAATATTTCAGGCAATGACCACTATGAGATGGTCAAGTCAGCATTGCTTATAGATCTACCAGATCATCATTTTGATGGATACACTAATAATGATGACGGTATTCTGAGATACCAGGATAGGATGTACATTCTCAACCGAGAAGGGTTGAGGAAGTTGGTTTTAAAGGAGATGTATTACACTCCATTTTTACAACATCCAGGGGTAAACAAGATGATTGTTGATTTGAGGCCATTGTATTTTTGGCCAGGGCTAAAGCGGGATGTGACAACTTTTATAGCCCAATGTTTAGAATGTCAGCGGGTTAAGGCTAAACATGTCCACCTAGTAGGAATTTTATACCCACATGATATACCGGAGTATAAATGGAAAGTCATCAATATGGATTTTATCTAGGGTTTACCCATGACATGATGTAGATATGATGTAATCTTGGTTTTAGTTGATAAACTAACCAAGGTAGCTCACTTTATTCCAGGGAGCTTGAGAGATGGATCTTTGTCTTTGGCCGAGAAGTTTGTTCAGGAGATTTTTAGATTGCATGGTGTACCTAAGACTATCATATCTGATAGAGATACTAGGATGACATCAAGGTTTTGGACAACCTTGAATTCTTCCTTGGGAACTAAGTTGAATTTTAGTACCGCTTATCATCCACAGACAAATGGACAAACTGTGAGAGTGAATCAATTCATTGAGGATTTACTCTGTATGTATTGCATGGATCAACAGTAAAAGTGGGAAGAGTACCTTCCATTGGTGGATTTTTCCTACAACTCTTACCATGCTTCTTTGGGAATGGAACCATTTGAGGCGCTTTATGGACAGAAGTGGCATACTCCTATTAGTTGGGATAGAGTAGAGGAAAGGATCATTATTGGTCCTGATATGTTAAGAGAGATGGAAGAACAAATGACTCTAATTTGAGTTCGGCTAAAGGAAGCAATTGATAGACAAAAGAGTTATGCGGATAGAAACTGCACTTTCAAACAGTTTCAGGAAGGTGACAAGGTGTTTTTGTGTGTGAGACCACATAAAAGCTCAATTTCTT